>VZRQ01003225.1:1305281-1441575 GCA_013397975.1 Machaerirhynchus nigripectus | reverse complement strand
ATTAAAGAATATGTTCTGAAACTCCATGAGTTTTTAAATGTTTCAAAAGCATGTTTCAAATACCATAATGCATTCTGGTCTTGTAAATGTTTATGTTATTTTCAAAATTGTGCAGATATTCCTTTCCTCCAGAAAGGACCAACAGAAAATCAAAACCCTCCTTGAGAGTTACTAGGACAACACAAGCTGGTGGGGTCTGATGCTGAAAAACTCAAATCTAAATCCATCTGGATTAACTGACAGTGTTCAGATCAGGTAAGGCCAATTTTAATACAAATTCTTATTATTTATATATTTCTGAAAGAAATACCAATTTTAAAACCTGTGTAATGTTTTAATTGGGGAAATAGAAGAGATTTTTCTCTTTAATGAGCAGTGTGAATCAATATTGCTTTTGTAATATCAGTTCAAATATGGAAGTCCCATTTTAATATCTAAAATCATCATCTGAACTGAAATACCAGAGTTTTACAAGTTTGTTTTTTTTCCATAAAAGTATTTTTATATTGTATAGGAGTACATAAAAGTATTTTATATACCACCATTTTTTTCCAATTCATCCGGTTTGAGACGTGTAAATGTGATACAATAAGAAAATACTGTATCTTATTTATGACACAGATGCAAAACTTTTCCTGTATCAGATGTCTCCAAATATAAGATAAATTTTAAGTAAGATTAATATGTCAGGGAATACATGCAAAAAAAATCTTACTCAGTCTTACTCTGCTGTTGTGATTTCTCATCTTCAATTGACCTGAGACTCAGCTGTTGACATCACATACTATATCCACACTTCTGCCACCAGAAAACCTGTCAATTATTATGACAGTTTCCACATGGTTGTGAATTCAGGTCACATAAATGACCAAGGAAATACTCCCCCCTTGCTTGAGAATACCAAATGAGCACTGGAAAAAGAGAAAGCTTTAAGCATTTCACAGCATATCTTTTTTCTTTCATAAATTGTTTCTAAAAAAGCTCTTATAGCTTGTATTTTATTTCTTCTGATATATGGCATTCTTTCCCCATGGAACAAGCTGGTAGAACTGCAAAAAAGAAACTTCTCTGTGGGCTATCTGTGACGTCAGAACAAAAGATCACTCAGTTACACTTAAGGAAAAAGAATCACTGCAGTTCAGTGAAATCATGTGCTGGAAATTCGGGCAGAGTAGAAGCTGTGATTTCCAGGTATGCTGCCTATTACTCTTTGTGCGAGTGTCAGCAACCTGCAACTGAAATTTGACTTTCAATTTCAATTCACTTTCTTTTGAATTGAAAAAACTTTAGAAGTTGAGATCCCACAGGTCCTGTAGGTTAGAGGTCATGACTGAGAAAAGGGATGTGCTTCATAATTTTCGCTAATTTTGTATTGCAAGGGCTTCAGTGGTCACCCAAAGCTGTTAAATTCACCTTGCAAACTCTTTAAAGACACTATAGATGCGTAACCAACTCTAAGGACAATTAGGAACTACAGGTGCAATTGCCCATGGAATCTGCATCTGGCAGCCTCCCGAGTACTGGTGGGGTTGTGCCAACTCTGCAGGACTGATTTAGGCTGACAAATTTCAGGTTGACTATGGCACCTGGGGGAAAAGTAGAAAGAAAAAGGGAGGTTAAAAGAAAGGAATAGGGAATTTTTTTGTTTGCTTCTTTGGTTTTATTTGTGTGTGTGTCCTTTTGGTGGTTTTTTTTGTTTATTTTAAAAGCAGTGAACTAATTCTGAATGTCAAAAGGCCATAATATTAATGAATCATAGCTTAAAGCTTAAAAAGGCTCTTGAAAATGTAAGAATGCAGGCCTAGTGCTTAAGTATGCCATTGGAGTTTCCCTTTTTTTCATGCACAAAGCTGTCAAAACCCATTAGAGTGCAACAAAAAGGATTGGCCATTGCACTGAAAAGATTTGAGAGAGCCCAAAAATACAGAGCTGGACTGCACAGATGTCATGGATCTTCTGTTTTGAGGGGTGAAGGCTCTGACAACTTTCTTTCTCCCTTATCTCCAAAGGTAGGAAGGAATTCTTAATGATCCATAAAAGAAATGGAAATAATGGCTTGCTGTATAGTCTGGAAAAGCCTTTGGTATAAGTTTATTTGCAGCATATAGAGGTAGTATATGACTTGCTAATATAACTTGCTGTCTTGTTTGTTTGTTTTTTTGTCATTTGTCTCTAATACAATAGACATTTCCACTTACTCTGCTTGGTTTCTTCTTCCCAAGCCTCACTGATCCTTTTTTGTTTGTTCTCGCAGAAGAGTCCAATAAATCTGTTCTTTTTTTACACTCTGTCCTGCTGAATTCAATACTAATAGCTCCATTCATCTTTACTCGGGCTGTTCTGTGTGACATCTGCAGAATCACTGTTGTGTGTCGCTGTCTAGATATAAATAAGCGCGATGTTTGTTAAGTTTACAAAGTTAACCACTCAAAAGTTAGAAGATGGTAAACTTACACTTGTCTTTCAAAATGTTAATGCATTGTCTGGTGTGTACATGTTACAGATGAGTTTTACACTGGTGCTGCTTTTTTAATAAGACCCTGAATCAATTGAGTGAAATCAATACTTTTTTATTTATGTAGCATAAAGTTATTAATGATTCAGATCCATCCAATACAGAATTACTAATTTGTCCCCAAATGGACTAATTGTGGTTTCAGCAGAATAAAAAATATCTCAATCTTTCTTGGACATTAAAAAATGTATTGTCATGACAGCACAATAAGATCAATGGGTATTAATTGTATGCAGGGGCCTAGGCAGAAGTGGCACAGAACAAGGTACCCACTTATTTCATATGCCCTTCTTGAAATATCTGAGTCATGACTCTCCAGAACATTTAGGAATTACATCATGCTGAGCAAATTTTGTGACTATTATCTCCTGCCATCAGAAAATGGGAAGGATAAAAATTCTACTTAGCAAGCACATTGTGAAATATTTTGAAAAACATAAAGTAGCTTTGAAGGAGTTGTTTGAAGGAGTTGTTGCACAGGAGTGGCTGAAAGTTCTGGGCGAATATGAGACAGTGCACAAACGTACAATCATGATGGATTGTACAAAGAAAAAAACCCCCTACTTTCTAAAAGTAAAATAAGGCTATCTTTCCTTTAATATTTTTTAAAATGGTAAACCCATTTAAATTATAAGTTTAAACCAAAATAAGCTCTTCACTTTCAGTAAAAAATGCACAGCACTAGATCATCCAGAAAGGAAAATAAAAGCAGCACAAAAGCAACACTGGAAGATACATGGCTTGGAAAATTACACCTAATCAATTGAAGTTTGGCAAAGTAATGAATGACTAAAATCAGGGTGTTGTAAGGGGGAGCACTAGTTTATCTCTCTTATTGCCTACTATAAAATAATCATTAAAAGAGAACATTCTGCTATGTGTTTCCATACAACATTTTATGGCTTCCAAATCAACTGATCCAGCTGCAATGAAATGATGATGCTTCTGTACTATGTGCTGTTTGAGGAAGGGATAATGAACTTTTAATTTCTTCTAAGGATTAATTACAACTCCCAGCCTGGAAAATCACTGTTGTGTGGCATTCATTCTTGGTGCACCACAGATATTACATAAAGCATTGTCATTCCAATTTAAATTCCACTGTGCACCTACTTAAAGTCTGTAAAACTTTCTTTTTTATACTTCTGGTAACTATGCTTTTCATTGGGTGAGTTCATTGCTTTCACTTGGTGGGGGGAGAGCAAATACAGCAAATATCAAAGATATTTCTAATTTCTAATTGATTCCAATTCTCTTTTTCTGTTACATTCCAGCTGACTTGCTGCTGCACAGTGGGTCAAGAATGAATTTCAGATTCATTCCTTATTGACATTTAAATAGTTAGAGAGTAGTAAGCTTCCTAACCCACAGAGATTTGCCCACCTGATTGGATCTTTCACAAACATCTTGCTCTGGCTCCAGCTTCAGTGTAATTCTTCCAACTCCTTTTTTTTTATTTTCCCTACAACAGAGTGATTTTGCAAAAGGCTTTCTCCAGGCTTACTTCTGGAGAAAAGATTGCTTTTACATGAAGTGTCAATGAATTAGATTTAATGGTAGCAGCAGTGATAATGCCGAGACTTAATACAGACACTGCAGCTACTCTATGTTAGCTATTTTTCACTCCCTTTCTTTTGTACATAAGAGGTTTGTAAAACGGTGCATTCTGCTTCCAAGTAAAAAACACCAGTGGTGAATCAAGGCTATTACAAAGTAATGTGAAAACTTCTACAGGGTAATGGGATGGAGAACCACATAAGTAATTTCTGCAATTCTTGAATTATATTTCAGTGCTCAAGTTCAGGCTCACTCTGAATGTGTTGTCTTTTTTGCTGTGCGTGCCAGTTCTGTGGAGAGCGAAGAAAAGTGTTGGTATGGAACTAAAAGTATTGTGACATCCCCTTGAAATGTGAAATACAAACATATTATTACTAGTGGCCATTTCCCTATCACACCTGGTTCCTTACCTTGCTGTCTTTATTTCAAGTATCTTAGGGCATGTTTGTCATATCCAGAAACAAATTTCTTCATTTTATCTTAATTTAAATTAATAATTAATTAATTTAAAACTTAATTTTAAAAATCCTTAGGGTAGTCTTGTTTCTGTGCATCCCTGAATAATTTACAGTGTCATAGAAACATGCCTAGTCACTATGTGACCATTGAACTCCCAGTAAGTCCTTGTGTGTGCATGTGTGTGTGTGTGTATCCTAAAATTTACAGCTGCTACTTCTCTAGCAGGGAAGGAGAAGTGCATTGAAACAAAGGCTTGGCCTGTGATAGTTTAAAGCATGGAGAAGAGCTAACATTGAGGAGAAAACATTGCTATCATTAGAAGAATATGAGGAGTCTAGGAAATAATTTATAATTTGCTGAGGTTAAAGGAAAAATTGAAACAGCACAACCTTGACTTTACAAAGAGGCCCTAGATTTGTATTTGCCAAAACACAAATGTAAGGAAAACAGAGCAGGTCAATGAGTCACAGAGTAACAAATCCTTTGGCATGCATATGCCTCCCAGCTGTATTTAATGTCTATGTACGTGTAGCACATGGAGTTCATTTAGAAGGTCTGACTTTAATCTCATTCTCATCCATTTAACAGCATGGTCTGTAGGCAAACCTGATATTTGACATAGGCTGTGTCTGTACTAGCAAAAGAAATAGTGCCAGGGAATGCTTTTGGAAATCATCTTCTATCCAGTTAAATTTTTAGGGTGATCTACGGCACATTTTTGCCAGTATCAGCTAGCGCTTGCACAAGCCTCTCCTGGGCAATAGTAGGAAACTGGTGTAGGCCAGGGACCCTTATCCATAAGCAGTTTGTGACCACCATCTGTTACAGGGTTAGAAAGCCTGATGTTATAATTGTGGATCTTTCTGTGCTAGCTTACCACAGTTCTGGGGGACAAACGTAAGCATACTGGCAAATTTCTTGGAATTAATAACAAAAATTGTTGAGATACTGAGACAAAAGGCTCAAGAGAAGCCTTTTGAGATTTGTGTTCTGAAACTGTGGAAGTTCACAATCCTGCCTTTGTTCATCTTGTAACCTGACTTTCTCTGAAATGATATCTATGAATTTAAATGGAAGGAAAAAAAAATACCAGGAAGATGCAGCTCCTTACCTGTTCCCATATCAGGGTTTTAGCACGTCAGTATCATCATCTTCAAGGAGGTTGGACCAGACAACCCCATGGTGGTCCCTCCCAGAAGGTTCTATGATCTTCTAAGCAGAACTGAAATTGTCAGTTACAGGCTGCAGGATTGGCTTTGTGGAGACCTGCTGGCAGACACCAATAACAGTACACAACTGTGAGACAGGAACAGTTCCAGTTTATAACCAAGGCTGTCCCTCTCCTGCTGCATCCTGCAGTTCATCTTAAGGGCATTCCTGCCCATGTGCACACAAGATTTCACAGAAAGAGAAATCCAGAGGAGGTAACTCTGTGCCATTTGCATAATAAATGACCTTGGTTTTATTTTGTTTTGTTTTAATATGACCCTTTTCTTTACAGGACTTTGTGAAAGACACATAATCTAAAAATCTTTTGAGTTGCAAAAATCATTCAACTCTTCTTACTCTTGTTGATCATGAGGATCACATTTATGTCATATTTAGCTGCACACAAAAGAGTTCCAATACAAAATATTAAGAAGGACTTCAGGAAGTTACTTCACTTCTTAAATAGAAGAGCTTGCACTGCAGCCTAACAAAAAATTTGAAATTTTTAGCAAGAGAAGTTTCATGAAAGAGATCATTTTCCCATCTGTTTAGCTAGCAAACCTTGTTCACCATCATAAGTTTTAAATGAAGTTACAGATATGAATATAAATCCCTTTTCTCCTCACATTAATTGATTTTCATTTTGAAGACTTATGAAAAATGTGGAGTTCTCAAATAAGCCTGAGACAAACATATGATTAAGACGAGATCAGAAAAAATGCTGTTTAGTACATGAGGCATCCCTAGTTGTTGCTGCAATAAGTTTGAGAGACTAGAGAGTGATCTCAATGTCTTTGTAATGTGAGTAATGTAATAACAGTTGATTGATTGTCTTCCCATATGGGACACTGGAAAGATATGACATAGACTCTTTTATCAGTTAGCTGATTCAGATTTCATGTCTAAAAATTAAACCTGGTCTCAATTAACTGCAGTTCAGACTGGAAAAGTGGCAGCAAAAGGAAAACCATAGGGATCCCAAGTTCACAGTCTCTCATTCATTTCACAGGAGATCTGTTCCCTTTTTCCTAATTGCTACTTCTACTGAACATACCACTGAGATTTGAAATTCAAGTTTCTGTCATTATTAGAAATATAGAAACTATGCACCCAGAAACTACTTAAACTAGCATGCTTGAGAGAGCAGCCTGTATATTTTGCCAGTGGGGATTTTCACTAACAAGAAATGGTAAGTACAGACTTATTTAGCAATAAAGAAGTGCAGTGCTGGATCTCCTAATATCTAAATATGTTTGGAAACTGTCTACTGCTAAAACTCTGTCAACCTCAGAATTCTCACAGATTGACAGCTGAGTCTCCAGTGTAGTTTACAGAGCAGTTAGGTTTTCATTTAGTGGTACTTACAGAGTCCTTTCAGTAAGCACAGCACAATTTCTTCTGGGTGGTGAATCTGAATACAGAGATAGCTAAAGTACACAATGAAGCACAGAATCACAGATTCACAGAATCAGCTAGGCTGGAAAGGACCTTTGAGATCATTGAGTCCAACCTATGACCTAACACTGCCTTGTCAACTAGACCATGGCACTAAGAGACACATCCAGTCTTAAACACCTCCAGGGATGGTGACTCCACCACCTCCCTGGGCAGCCCGTTCCAATGCACAATCGCCCTTTCTGTGAAGGACTTCTTCCTAATCTCCAAAATAAACCTCCCCTGGCGCATGGAAAAATATCCTCAAGCTCCCATCCCATTATCTTACAAAGATGATAAATCCTAACACTCTACTACAATACTCTGCAGATGTCCCTGTCACTTTAGCTTAATCTGCCATCCTCTTCCTCCTCTCCATGTTTGCTCTTTCCTCTTCCCCGACCCCACAGCATAGTCACTTTTAAAAAAGCAGACAAAAGAGCAAAAAAAAGTGTTTCCTGACTGTAAAAGTGGGACCATTGTATCTTTGTTGTTCTGACTGTTAGTTGCTCTAGAAAATTGCTTATTGTGCTCATGGCTTTATGCATATATTAACAAGCCCTGAGATGGCACTAGAGAATGTTTCAGAGAAGCAGCTTTAGAGTCCTTCCACTGACCTCCCTTACACTTTTGGCTGGTAAAGCCCAAACTCTGTACATGTGCTCAAGCAGAACATGCTTGTGATATGATAAAAAGTTCAGAATAATTGATTCCTCTATTATCTTCAGAAATCAGTAGAAAGCATCTGTGGAAAATGTGCAATTGTCAGGTTTAATTCCCCTCTTCTCCTAGCCTGTCATTTTACTCCTACTTTTACAACAAAACTTCCTAGACTCAGAGCTAAGAACCACATTCACCAGGAGAGGAGGAGACTGTATTTAATCTTTCACACTTGAAAATGTAAAAAATTTTACACTTACTGTTCCAAAGAATATGTTTATGGTAAAAATTATAGTTTTTTCAGTGCCCTACAGGCTGCTATTCTCCTCTTCCCAGGAAGAAGGATTTTTTTTTTCTAGTCAAAATTTTTTGAACTCCCAGACTTCAGAAGTATTCAGATTCTAGCTCAGTCTGAAGTACACTGATTGTGTGAGCAGGAATCACTATCTAGTTTGTCTATTTGAATTTTTTTTTTGGTGAAGGAGAAGATTTTGGCCTAGGTACTGATGGAGATTTTGCTCTGAAGTCTCTGAAATTAAACATTAGCCTCACATTTCTCTCCTATCTTTCTGTATATCCATTTTCCAATTATGACTATTGGGTAGATTGTCTTTGTGCTGGCTGGATCTCTCCAAGCCATGACATATTCTTACACGGTGTCTAGTCTGAGACAACAACTCACTCTAGGAATTTTAATAGGATATTATTTTATTCTACATTTACATTTCTCCTCTTTATTGTACTCATAATTGCCATTATGATGTGAACTTTTTGCTTGCTACTTGTGTATGAAAGCAGCTCACTTTGTGATGCTTTTATATGCAAGAATTTTACAGGAGGGAGAAGAATAGGAAACGAGAGCCTGATCCATAATTCTATACTGTTTGAAAGCCAATTCTTTCCTGCTTAATAGCAAGCAGATGGCTAACTTCCCTTTTATTATTTTATTTTCTTGAGCATGCTTATGTTCTATGATACATTATAAGGCAGTAGTGGATGTTTGCTCTTTCTGCAGAAGAGAATGACAGATTGGATTTGTGTGTGGCATCTCGTTTTATTCTAATATCATCTGACTTCTTTCTAATTTTGTCCCGTTTGATTATTTTTAACTAGCTTCTCTGCATTTAATTCCCAGTTCTCCTTTGAATCACTGCTCCGTGAACACAGCGAACACTTATGAATCCAGTGGTGAAATGATTCTTAACTTTAATAATGCAAGGTCAAGACATTGATAGTGTCTGCTATTAGAATATTTGATGTAGAACAAAATTCAACAAAACCTGCATTTGCAGTTTCTTACTAGGTTTTACCACTTTTTAGGCAGCAAAACTAGCTAGCTATTTTTTTTTTAATGGAGTTCCTATGTCGAATTTACAATTCTAAAATCTGCTTTAGTGAGGACATCAGAAAATTCTGACTGCTTTGTTTAGGTGCCCACATAAAGGCCTTTAGAAAATTTGACTGCTGTTTAAAGCTTCATGTTTGTTAACTGATCTCATCGCTGGCCTAATTTTATGTAGTTCTTGTTATATGATAAAGCTCTGGAAAACAGCATGTTAGCTACAGGTAGATATCTTAGCTCTCAGTACCTCTCTCTTCACCTTCACCTTCTTGTTCTGGCTTAGAGTTTTCTGAAGATTTCATGCTGGAAGTTTTATTATCTCTTTCTTTACCTAAGAATACATGAACCATTATTTGCAATTTCTATGATAGTTTATGATTCTAATCACTAATGAAGAGGTGCATTATAGAGAAGAAAAGGCTCAGAAGAATAAACTGCTAAAAACACCTCTGCACATCTCTTAGCCTCATTACTGGTGCTCTTTCTGTGTTTAAACTTAATATGATGATAACCATTCTTTACACAATTTTCTTTCATTGTGCTCATAACGCCGTGGAATCACTTTCCCCTTAATGTGAATTGCTGCTGGTATTACCTCCTGATTGCTTGCTGTCTGCACCCACTGTCTGTTTTATCGTGTCTGAAATGAGCTGTCTTTTTTACCATCCTAACACCTTGCTCTTTTCTGAGTTCACCTAAAGCATATTAAGATCTACTTAGAACATTTAAGTTACTATAACTGTGATTTCCCATTTGACTGCAAGACAGCTGGAAGACGGTACAGAATTTTCAAATACCCATATCTTTGATATACCAATATCTCCTATATTCCTTCTTCCTATGCCTCTTCTTGACCCTGGTATTTCATAATCAGGCAAAGAGGGAAATTCTTGATGGAAGCATTATCTAAGAGTTCCTGAATTGCTGTCAGATGTTTAAGCAGAAAAAAATGTTTTTTCTGATGGCCAAATTTTTCTTAGGAAGCATTCATTTGGTTTACTCATAGCAAAATTAAAATACTGCTAGGACTATATTTAAACTTTTGGGATTAATTCTTGTTTGGTTAGTGACCAAAAAGATAATCTAGTCATCAAATACGTTTTATAACATTACATTACTGTATAAAAACTGTGGGATTACTGTGTCCATGCTCAGCACTGACCATGGTAAGGAGTAATAATTTGTTGGAGAATGTATTTAAATTGAATGTGCACTTTCTTATACTGAAAATGTGTTAAAACTAATAATGGATTTCTTCTACTTCTTTGCAGGAGATTTAAAGGCACAGCAACATTAGTCACAATTTTATGCAAAAATCCTCTCACTACTGAATTAGCTTTCCACGAAAGCAAAGCAGGTTAGTTTAATTTAGTTTAAGAATGTGTCTATGGTAGTGATGCGAGAGAATCGTTTCCTGAATGTTATCACACAAAAATTACGGGTCATTTGAAGGAACTGATAAGCAAAGCTGTCAGCTTTATGTTCCAAATACACAACATTAGACTTTACTTTATAAGGAAGAATATTTCTACCAAAATTCAAACAATTTTGAATTGTGACTTCTGTTTTTCTTTAAAAAATGTCTCTCTCTTATCCAGGACCTCTGCTATTATGCATTTTTTAGTGAACCAGCATGTGATAAATGATTGTTTATTTGTAACATCTGATTTTTGTCGGAAAATCATAGCTCTATTTTAACTGAGAGATGTTTTTCATGACAAAATAAGTGGGATTGAAATTTTAATAACAAAGAATAACAATGTGAATTCTAGGGATGCAGTAAAAAGAATTGTATAGTACAGTAATTATTTAAATGGTTAACATGCTTGCCAAAAATTAATTCAACGGTTATTTGTTACATGATTGAATCAAACAATGATAATTAACAGACCATGACTAGCGAATGTGGAAATCTACAGTCATAAGTGGATTATGATCTCTATAATTTATCAATTCTTGACACTATAAAGCAGATTCCACAGGCTTCTTGCATGGAGTAGAAAATATTTAGACATCCAGGATGAGTTGAAGGACATACGAAGTTGTACATCATCGAGCACACGAGCTCTTGCATATGGGCAGTTGAAAACCATTCAAAATAAGGATAACTTAAGGTTCCCATCATTTAAATGGAAATTATTATTCTAAATACTTTCCCCCCTGTTCTTCACACACAAAGCATAAAATTCTGCTCTTTAAGCTGGCTTTGCAAGATGGAGTTAACAAGGAAGCCTCGCAGTTCCTGTTTCCCAAGCCAAGGTGTCTATAAATGGGGGCTGTCTGCCAGCATGTTGCAATCAGTCCTGAGAAATTTTAGTGATTGTGTTCTCAACCCACCAAAACTGCAGAGCCAAGCTTACCCTCTCCAAGATCCTAGCATCTTCTCCTGATCACTGGAGAATTCACTAGCAGAGGATCAGTGCAGTCATTCAGCAGAAAGTGGGTCATAGTCAGCCAAGTCTTGGCACGTGCAGCCAGACTTGCCTGCTAAGTCACAGTTCCCAGGGCAAGATGAATTTTGCAAGAGGAACATATATTTTGACTTATAACTTGAATTCTATGACACGTAGTATAACAGAAGCCAGCTTGGGTCAAATCCATGGGAAATGCCATGCTAATAATGAAACTAAATTTAATAGCAATAATAATGTTTGCTTAATGTAAGTGTAATAGCTGTTTCTCTTGCGGAAGGGTATGACTTTATTTTCTTCTGCTTTACAGGAGCACAGTAACACACTTCTCTGATCCTGGAAAGCCAGAGTAATGGTTTGCATATGTCCGCATGAACGTATGCACTGAAAGCCTCCTTTCAAACTGCATAACTTATAGGAAAACTCAGTTAATAGCTGGCCAACTTGGTTGCTTAGTTTTGGTTGGGGTAAAGCTGATTTTTTTCATACTGTCTGGTATGGAGCTATGTTTTGGATTTGTGCTGGAAACATCAGGCGTGTTTTCATTATTGCTGAGCAGTGCTTCCATAGAGTCAAGGCCTTTTCTGCCTTTCACCCTGCTCCACCTGCCAGAGGTGGGAGTGCACATGGAGCTGGGAGAGGAAAGAACCATCACAGCTGACCCCAGCTGACCACAGAGATATTCCAAACCATATGGTGTCAGGCTCAGCATATACGGCTGGGAGTATGAGGAGAAAGGACAGGATGTTCAGAATTACGGCTTTTGCCTTCCCAAGTCACCCTACAGGTGATGGAGCCCCACTTTCCTGGGCATGGTTGAACACCTGCCTGCCCACGGGAAATGGTGAATGAATGTCTTGTTTTGCTTTGCTTGTGTGTGAAGTTTTTGCTTTACCTATTAAACTATCTTTGCCTCAACCTACAGGTTTTCTCACTTTTACTCTTCTGGTTCTTTCCCCATCCCATCCTGAGGGGAATTAATGAGAAGCTGTGTGGGGCTTATTTGCAGGTAAGGTTAAATCTTGATGGTTGCATATGTGTAAAATGACAAGACTTTTCTCTGCAGAGTGATGAGTTTCAGTAACACGACATTGAAAGGCTACTTCTTCATGAAAGGATGTCCGGGTGACTTTCTAGGTCATAAGGAAGATGCAGAAGCATATTACTTGGAACTTTTGGATACTATTGTTCTCTGGTTGAAAACCCCAATAAGGAGTGAAACATCAAGCAGCTAAATAATCCAGGTAAATGTGCAGAGGTAGCACGTTTTCAAGATGCCATGTCAGTTGATTTTATAAGAAAAACTACTGGGGCAGAAAACACTTCTTTGAAAGAAATTGACCTGAAAGAGAACACCTTCTGCTGTTTCTTTATTCATCTGTAAAGTACTAACCATGAGTTCTGCTGCTCTAGACAAATTTTCCCTATTTTTCAAAATTTTAAATGAAACTGTGAAACCTAATTTTCAAATAGTTAAAAGCTGGATACAGGGTCCCAGGGTTGTATATGTAGCTCTCAGGTACTACCATAAGAAAGAGCCACACAGATAAATACTCGTGTTCCAAAATTGTCCTGGACTTATTTTGAAAACACAGAATATATTACTTTGTATCACTGAATTAAATACACATCTGTGTGGATACATAACTAAATTTACATGTTTGCATTTATAGACCATTTATGACCTTTTATAGTTTTAGCCTGAATATATCAAAACAGCACAGTAATCTGTGATTAGTCAGACTATGCTCTTCCTGTTTTCCTTCTCACACTTCCTCCCTCTTATTGTTAATTAATTGTTTTCTAATACAGAGAACTGAGATAAAAGCCAATTTTTTTTTTCTGGGAATAAGTAGATATTTACATACTGGGAGTTAAAACACCTAACTGTTGGAGGGGTCACCATGTTCAGTTTAGTTTTCTGCATGGAATTGCTCTGTAGAACAGCCTTTTTTTTGTTTGTTTGTTTGTTTATTTCTCCTCTCCTGTTTGTACAGGAAATCTAATAAGCAGACTAAACTTTTTGGCTAGAAAAACAATCATCTTACTGGATTTTTGTCCTCATATGCTTCCTCTTGTGTTAAAAAAAACCAACAAACCAAACAACGAAAGAAGAAATAGAATAAAGGTAGTTTGAGAGCTTGATTCTGGTATTCATGCTTCTGATGAAGAAGATTCAGGGCTCCTTTCCACCTACGGGCAGGCAAAGGTGTACCTGGTAGTTGGGACTATAGAAGTTCACAGCCAAGTGACTATCCCAGTGAGAAATGAGACAGATTTAAATAGAGAAATATTCTAACTTCAGCAGATTTTACAAGAAAATTCTTGAAATTGTTGAGGACCTATATTGCATAACTTATGCAGAGGGGAACACAGATACACTTGGTGAGCTGTTGTGGTATTTGACATTTGTAGATAGAAAATATAGCTAATGACAGAAAATGAGAACTCTGAACAAGGGAACTAGAAATAGATAAACTAAATGTTTTTATGGGAGTGGTGTCACATCTGTGTATCTGTGTTTATCCAAATGATCTGGAGGTGACAAAGCAGTGTGTGACTAGTGCGGTGCCACTCACTCCACTTGTCTTCCCTGCTTGTCCTTTGCATCACTCTTTGCTGATCATATTAATTTCTTGTTGTCTGAAATACAGACAACAAATCAAGGTGTTTACAAACTGTAAACACCTTGATGCCACTACTGCCTTTATATGGCACCTTTGTCCGTGGCATCTCAGTCCTCCCTACATCTGCAAATGCCACAGAATACAAATGAAAGCAAATTATTTATTTATTTATTTACGTCTTTTTAGGTAAGGGCAAATCAGTCCTTTCAGCTGTTTATCGTTTTGTGTGTAAAAATGGTCTGCCTCACTCACAGTGCAGCCTGATCCTCTTATGAGAATTCCATGAGAAATATGAATATTCTCTTATGAAATGTCATTGACTTTGCCACCTGTTGCCACATGAAAATTTGCTCCAAGAAAAGGAATTTTGCTTACCTATACCATTTTTGTTGTGAACAGGGATGTATACATTTCAAAAACAGTTATAGATGTTGAACTTTAAACTGGTAAGAATAAGATAGTCTGAGGTTCTCAGACTCCTCTCTTATTCCATAAGTGTGAATGATAACTGACATGCTGGGGAATAAGTGACTTAACTTTGTCTACTGAAACTCATTTGTCACTACTCCTTTTTATAGGTCAGAAATAATTTGTTTCAAAAGGAATTTTGAACTTTTCACTGATATTGTGGACAAGTTCAGTGACCATTATTTTTCTGATATGTAGATTCATATCAAAAGGGGGCTGGAAACACTGAAAATTATCTAATATGACTAACCATTATTCCAGGAGATGAAAAAGAAGGGGACCCATGCCCTCAGCCCCAGCCATTCACCTTATCAGATACTTACTCCCTGTTTTTATCATTATTATGGTCCTTTAAAAATATGTCTTTCATATTCAAAATTTTCTCCTGCATTGAGAGGGCATCAAGTTTTATTAAAGGTTTCAGTGACTTTCTCAGCATGGTGAGGTTCTCTAAAACTATATTCCACTGGCCATAAAATTTACCTGTGATCACTGTTTATAAGGGAAAAGAAAAGCTACTAACCCAGGCTGCTGATGCAATCAGATGAGCTATCTGAAATTACCTGTGTAACTGAATGCTTAGAAGAGACAGAAAAAGGGAAAAGATACGGTTCTTATTTGTGCCTCAGAATGACTTGTTCAGAGAATAGTTCACTCAAGCATCTACTTAGTATTCAGAGAAAAACATTACCCAGAAATTTTTGAAATAACTTGAGGCCTTTGAAAAAGTAATTTCAGTGTGGTTCACTGCATGAAAACAAAACAGTAAAATTTCTAGATGAGAGAAGTAATACTTTAACTTAATGAAACTTATATTAAAAATACTCCAGGTTTTCTACTCCAGCATCTTTACCATCTGTGAATTCAGATATTCCAGATGTTTGCACATAATGTATCATGTTATGTTCAGTATTTGCTGTAGCAGAGCGCAACGATTTATTGATTTTTCTAAGAACTCTCTTAGAAACAAAGATGTAGACTTTAAATTACTTCTGAACAAACTTCTCCAATGAGGTATTTACTCTAAATGGTCCACAATTTAAACTGCTCACCATGATAGCCATATTTGAGTAGATCCTGGCATCTAATCCTTAACACTGACTAACAAAGCCCTGTTAGCAGGATGATGATGATTCTGTCAGGTAAGTTTTGTATTGCATAGTGCCTCCCTTGTTAGGGAAGCCATTTAGAGCTTTCTGAAAGGGACCTGCTGATATTCCGTGCAAGTATTGTGTGGAATATGAATGTGAACATATGGATGATGCCTGTTAAATTTCACTACAAGTCATCTGGAAGAGAAGACAACGTATGTTTGAGTAAATACAGAATTTGGTTGGCAGTCTACTGTCATTCTAAAACCTAGGCCGTCTGGTGTCTGGGAAGCAGGGAAAGAGGCACATCCCCTGTGCTCAGGAGAACACCTTCACCAAATAGCACAGAACTGCGCTCTGTATGTAGCTCCAGATTGGTGAAAGACAGCTTGTTTGACATTCAAGGGGATGAAATAGCACCAAGAAGAGCTTTCTTGAGCTGCTTTCATCTTTGCCAGCTTGCAATGTCATCATGTATTTCTGGCAAATAGAGCTTGCATCAGTTCAGTTGACAGGTCCTCATGAATTTTAATATCTAAGCTCCATATTCATGTTAGGAGCATTAATGTTCCCTGAAGCCTTTTTATTCTAGGAAGAATATAAATATTTCAGAAATTACTTTCCATTTATTTGTTCATATATGTTTCTGTATGCATGTGCTTATGCACATGTATAACATTGCTTATACATCAAAGTTTTGTGAAAGTTCAAAATTATTTTTGTCTTGACAAAAGTAAAGCAGAGGCACAAATTTGTGTCTCCTATCCTCCAAGTGGACAGTATGTTTGGATTTTTTTAATGAACTCGTGTTTTTCTCAGAGTGGAAAAGATCAAAAACTTTGTGGGTACACATTTCAGGTCATGTTCAATTCAGGTTACAAATCTGAGGGCTGGCCCCCAACTGGGATGAAATGGCAAAGCTCCAGTGGAGTAGAGAAAATTATCTTGGCCTTATACGGACAGAGATTACAACCTTTTCAAGAGGCAATGCTTTATAAAGAGGCAGCAAAAGACACAAACTCATGAAAATGGAAGTTGTTTTCCATGAAATTTGAGGATAGAAGCACGGTAAAAAATTAGATAAAACATCCATGCTCAGGAATATAAAAAGCACTTACAAGAATTTCATCTTTTCTTATGTTGTATTAAAGAAATCTGAGCAGAATTAAAACCATGCTCAGTTTTTCAAGTCACTTGGTCATGAGGCTGCCAAAGATTTTTGCTAAGATGCTTCTTAAATAACTTCAAATAGATTGAAGGAAAAAACCCAACCCCAAACCAACAGCCACAACCTTTGGGAACTGCGTATTCAAACACTTGCTTACTGAAAAAGAATAAATAAGAATTACTAATAAAGTCAATTATTTGTACAAAGGGTCTCAATTGCTTATAATACTAGATAGAATGACACATGCTATCATAAATCTTCTAAGTGAAAGCTACATATTAAAAAAAAAAAAAGAAAAAATGTCTAGAGCCAAGTATATAACAATGGTGCGGAATGCAATAACGTGTTTGAGAACACTTTTGGTGAAAATGTTCTTACCCAGAAATGCAATTGCTATAATCCTAAAATTGTTCATGAAATAGGAATTCTTTCACTGAGTAATTTTGTGTGGAAAAGACTCAGAAAGAGCATTTTCAGAAGCCCATCTGAAGGAGAAGGTTCCTTTCACCCAGCAGAAGACTTCCAATGCTTCTCTCAATTCCTGCTTGTGCCAGGCCCTGTTCTGAGCAGAGGGAGAAGGCTATCAATCTCCACTGATTTTCTAGTTCACTCAGCACAAGCTGCTGAAATATTCAACAAAATAGAGATCCAGACTCCAAGAAATAAATTTGTAGCATGGCTGTTATGTCATTTACACTGTCAGTAAGATGTTCAAGTTCCAGTCCCGTGCCTGTGACTCTGTGTCCTTATAAAAGAAAAGGTGCTATGTCTGTAAGCTCCCACAGGGTTGGAAATACAGTGAAAACTAAGCTTGGCTTTTGGACACCCTGGTTATGTCCACACTAGGTGATGATGTGCAATAGATTGACTATTATCATTATTATTATTTATTACCACTCCTTTTCTTAGTCTAGCTATTCATTAACTTGAAAATTATTTCAAGAAACTAAAATCAAATAATTCCACTTGAGGTGGTATGAAATGTTTTATTTTGATCATAAGTTTAAATTGCAATTTATCAATTCCATTTCAGATAATAATTTTGGTGATAGCAGTAATAAATATCATTCAGAATGTCAATTTGTGGCAACCCTGTTTTAGGGGTTTGACTGTTGCAGCAAGAACTTCTATATGTTAGAGGTGGGGAATGCTGTAACAGTGGATTAAAGAAAAATGTTGTCAGAGATATAATAGTGAAGGAATCCTAGTAGGATTTACTAAAATTTGTATAGAGATGAATGCCAAATCAGGTTCAGAATGTTGTCATAAACCAAAAAATACATCTTAAAGATTTAAATGGGAGCTATAAATCAGTTACAAAGGATGAAATTTTATTTAGCTTTTATGCAGTAGCTCTGAAGGACCGAGTCTGTTTTCAAACTAAAACCATAGGTAAAGATTAAAAATAGCCTACAATGACTGTGCACTTCCAGAGAGAGTATGGAACACAGTGCTTTTTAAACTTACTTCTTTTGCAGGAAAAGCAGAGATTTTTGAACTGGTCACTAGAGAAGAATCATAAAATCATTTAGGTTGAGAAAAATCTTTAAGATCATTAAATCCAAACACAAACTTGGCACTGCCAAGTCCACCACTAAACCATGTACCTAAATACCACGTCTACTGGAATCTTTCAAATATCTCCAGGGTATTATGTTTCAAGAGTGGACATAGTGCCTACAATGGGGACAGTGGAGATCTACTACCAATTCAGGTACTGTAAATGATAGAATCATTATGGAATCATTCAGGGTGCAAAAGACCTTAACGATCCTCAAGTCCAACCATTAACCCAGCACTGTGAAGTCCACCACTAAACTGTGCCACACTGAAACATCTTTTAAATATTTTCAGGAATGGTGGCTCCACCCCCTCCCTGGGCAGCCTTTTCCAGTTCTTGACATCTCTTTGCATGAACAAATTTTCCAAATATTTAATCTAAACCTTCTCTAGCACAGCTTGAGGCGATTTTCTCATGATCTTGTTACTTAGGAAAAGTGACCAATCCCCACCTGGTTAGTCCTTTCAGGTAGTTGTAGCGAGTAAGAAGGTCTCCCTTCTGAGCTTTCTTTTCTCCAGGATTACCTTATAAACATATTTAGATATTCAACTAAAAAGCTAACTCAAATACATTTATGATCAACTTCTGATTGTTTCATATTTTCAATGAAAGCTATGATACGTTTCTGAGCTCTAAATAGACAAGTCTTTAGGAAAAAACCAGAACAAACCCAAAATCCATAGATGCCCCTGTCTGCTACTAACGTGGCTTTAACATCTGAGCTGTGAACCAAAGAATTATTGGAAAATGTAGGTGAGGAAATAAAAAGTTAAGTACCTTTCCAAATAGCTTTTTACATTGTGGTGGGTTGACCTTGGGTGGCTGCCAGAGGTGTTATCAATACCATTCTAGCTACAAATAAAAGGCACAGAGATAAAAGGGCTGTTATGGGAAAGTTAACTCCATCCCAGCCAGACCCAATACATAAGTAAGATAAACTAAACTGAAGTTCAAACATAGCCCAAGCTGTATGCCAAGCTATATGTGCTTAGTCCAAGCATAAACTTTTAAAGTGATTTCTTCTCTGTTCCATTTTGTATTTTTTTCATCTGTACCATTTATCTAAGCTTTCTTAAAGCTGATGCATTGTGCACAGCTACTCAAACCTTTAATATAAAACCACTTAGTGCAAACATCTCAGTGACATGTCATCTCTCTAAATGTTGCTGTGTTTTTAGAAGTCTCCTATTTTACAATCAAAACTTAAAAAGGACATGTAATCTACTCCAGCAGTATGTCAAGAAAAATGTTGTAGGTATAGCTCATTCAAAAGGAGGTTTTACTCTCCAAATTCTATGAATTGCTTTGAACCTGTACTTTTAAATACACTAGGTTTTTCCATAACAGTAATTTTGGGAAAGAGATGGTGCTTCCTTGTTATAATAGGGTATAGCTGTGGGATTACATATTTTGGTAAGGTTCAACACTTGTATACTATACTAACACATTTTTCCTCCATTTTATTCTTAATCCATGATTTATCAAGGATAAATGTCAGTAAAGGGAATCAGATGAAGATTGGCATTAACATAATAGATCTAAAGAATTTCCCCCAAATCAAACTGCACATGAATTTCAGGGAAAGTGGAGGCTGACCTAATAATAATTCTCAGCTTCCTTTGCAATGTTGTGTCAATGCCTGCCACTATGTGTAGCCCTGAAACTCCTGGTTAGATGTGAAAATGAAAAAGGAACACAAATGTTGGGGAACAATAAATCCCCCACAATTTATCGATTAGGAGCCTTTCAAGTTTTGTGGAATGTAGAAGGGAGGCACTAAAATAAGGTACAAAATTAAGATCCCATATCTACCTTCACTGCCTTGTTATTTAGCCATTGTCCCTCATTTATGTCGGTGTGTGAGTAGCCAACATCTTTTAGTCATTTATGTTACTATTCAGTTGAAATAATGATCTTTCACAATGATAAACAAGATAAGAATGTGAAGCTAGGAGGAATAAGGTAAAATCAGCACTAATATGTGCCTATCATTCATGTTGTGTCAGGTATGACTAGGATGCAGCAAGGGTAAAGAATAAACGCCATGAATGAGCTCATATTCCAATGTGTACAATTAGACATTTTGCAACCATAGTACACCTAACGAAAATAAACCTTTTATTTTCAGATTTTGAGAACTGAATATGGCTTCTGAGATCACTGCCTTCTTCTGCTGTGGAGATGCAGTGGAAGAAATAATTTATAGCTGTTAAGGTCTTGAGAGCCAGCTCACATATCTGGCATTTACTGAGATGTTCTGGTATACTGGTAGCTATGGGTGGTTTTTATTCCACATTGACAGAAAATACAAGGTTCACCTTGGCATTTTAAACTAAGTGTCTGGTCAACTCAACTGGATTTTCTCAACAGTTACTTAGATCGACACTTTTAGAAGGTGATTTTCCCCTCCTGCCTTAGTTAACTTTGTTAAAATGGGTTCAGCCATACCCTGGAAGTACCTGCTGGTGTTACCTTGTTTCCTTCTTCATATCAGGTCTTGTGGAACCTCTGCAAGGGCATTGGTGACCTGTCTATTCCAGCGAAATAAAAGCTGAAGTCTTCAGTATTTTCTCTGTTCTCTGTTGTTTTATAGACTATGTTTGGGGGACAGGTGTCTTTTTTTTTTTTTTTTTTAATTTTCATTCCACTTGAATGACCATTGACTGCACAACTTCATAGTCCAAATGCATTTATATTTGAGATATCTTCCTTGCTTTAGGTATATTCTTGTACCTTCTACACCTCCTTTACCTCTTTACATGCTAATAGTGATATTTGCTCTCCAAATTTGATAATTTACAATTTCTCTGAAAATTTGGGAAAATTACTCAGTTCAATATTTTTCTCTTTTAACCTCATGCATCTAAGTTTGCATTGCCCTATATATTTTCCATTTTCATTATACATTAACTGCTGTTAGAATTATCTGATTATGAAATAGTGACTGCTAATTAAACTAATGCCATTTTCAACTTCAAGTGACTTCCTACAACAGAAACGTGCAGCTGTAGTTTATTTACAGGCAGAAAATTTGAATGCCCATTGTCTGTGAAGGAGGAGTTCTGCTCACAGCTTTCTATGTAAACTGGGAGTTGAGTACTTTATCATTCCTTAATGGGATAGGACAAAGGCAGTACTAAGAAACGGAGTAGTTAAATAAGCCTGTGGCAAATAAGAGCTCCACAATGAATTCTATAGTGTTTTCCATCTACTGTAAACATGTGTGTTACAAGCCTGAAGTTTATGAATAATGGCTTCATTTTGAAGTAATTAGAATTCTATGCCATTAACAGCAGGAAGTCTGGATAATTGTATTTCAGAATTAAATGTCTGGGAAAAGACATTTCTGTCTCTATTACAATTATGTTTATGATTAATGACAGAAATGACAACCTGCAATATAAATACAAAACAGCAAAAATTAACTGTATCTATCATGGATGACAGTAGGAAAACTCCAGTGAATCAGTAATCATAGGTAAAAAGAGAGCTTGATAATCTTTTGTTTCATATTGGAAGAGTCTCATATCCTTTCCCTTATTTTTGAGGTGTAAGTCTTCCAGCTGCTTCATACCAGAGTAAGCATGAAATACTAGAAATGATTAGGTGCAAAATGATTTGTTTTGTAGACCAGTCAAACACTGTTTTGTGGGTGTGCTAGAGCTTATCTTGACGGGGTCAGGGGTGTCATTCAAAAACATCTGTTGAGCAACACAACTAATAGTGTTTTATTAGCACAATATTTATTGAAGTCAATTCTCTTTTCTCTGAGCTAATAAGTATTGGAATACCTTAGGTAATATAAAGTTTCTTACAAAGCAGATGAAACTGCTTTTGGAGTTGACCTGAATTTGTTTCTCGATGCTTCCACACTCCCAGTTCTAGGAAGAATTATTTTCTCATGTATTGCCTCATGTGAACTGCTTCCATTGCTGAGGAGCACGTCTCTGTGTTTGAGATAAAACCTCTATCAGCTGCTGATTTTGTAGTATTGCAGCAGGAGGTCTCCTGAGTTGCACCATGAGGACCCTGCTGGTAGACCTAGCAGGACTGGAGCCATGGTGCAACTTATAAGTCACATGAGGTCAGGTATGACTGAAAAATTCCATTTTTTACAAAAGTCCATCCCATAGCAAACTGTAGATCATGCTCCAGGAACTGAAGAGCAGTCACAATCCCAACATGTCATTTGCATACTGCTCTCTCCTCCTGACACATCTGTAGATTAAGGTGGAGGCAGACATCACTCTTCTCCCTCCTGTTTATATCTTCATTGACCATGTGGGGTGTTATCTCACAGGGGTGGGTACTGAAGTGGACAGGCCTGTGTCTGCTCAGCTAAGTTCATCTGTGTAATGAAAGCTAAACTGACATCCTCAGGGTTTTGCACCAGCAGGAAACTGACATTCTCTTCTAGGAGAAGTGGGAAGCTTTAAAACTGAAGTTTCAAAATATCTGAACATATTTTTTGTTCAATCTTACACCACAACAGACCTTGTCAATACAGAGGCTCTCGACAGGATGTCTTTGTTGAATAGCACTTCACAGTAAACTTTTCTAAAGTTATTCATCATAACAGCCTGCATTGATTCTATTTTTCTTTGTTTAACTGGTTGGTGCCTTCCATTTATGACTTCACAGGTAGGTACTGGGTACGCTGTGTCATGAAACAGGTGCAAATCTGATATAGCTGGTTTCTCTTGCAGGAAAAGGTTTTCTGGTTTATTTGCTGAAGACTTTATTGAAAGATACTGTCTCTCCTTATGTTTTGCTCTTGTTCTTAATTAGCCCCTCTATTATCACTTAGGCATTGTTCTGCTAGATCTGTTTATCTGTATTAGTCAGTTTATCAACCAAACATCTCAAGGAGAAGGAAAGCTGAAAACTGTCCCATGGGTTTTTCTTGATAGCTCCTGAATAAATATATGCTTTTGGAGGCATGGGCATATCACTGCACAGTGCCTAAGTTAAGAAGATTGATTGCAAGGACCAAAAGGGTAAGCCTTCCAAGGCAATCAGAAAAAGCCTGCCAGTCAGTGAAGGTTCCAGCATTCTGAAGGTGTTCAATAAACAATGAATAGCCTTGAGTGACTACACTACAACTGGAAATAACTACTCATGAATATTTTGTAATTATTTTCTTTGTGAGAGTCCTGGCTTGTTCTGTTTATCACTCGTAGCACCTTTTGTAGCACCTATCACTCTAAGATCTCTGTACTCAGCTAGCTAGGAATATATTCTTTGCCTGTGGGATTTCTCTTCAATAATATATTGAAAAATGTCTGCACCTGCCATGAATACTCACATTCTGTTGTGCAGGAATGAATGAATACAGGTTTCTGCTATTTGCCTTGGAACCCTTTGTACACACCACTGCGGTGCAGAAACAATGTTGCCTTTACTTTGCACAGAGTCATGTCCCACTGGGCATCAGTTAAGCTTATCAGCAAGAAAAGAAAGAAAAGAAACAGTCTGGTGCCTAAAGTAGCAATGTCCGAGAACACCAAAAGACCAAAAAAGCCATTTTTTAAAAAAGCAGTTCTTCTGCAAACCCAGGGATTCTGGCTCTCATAAAAGGTGATGATGGGGCGTGGGGCACAGGTCGAGCTTCAGATCTGGAGATGTAAGAGACAGTCAAAAGATCCCCTCAAAGCCAGATTACGTTCTCTTGCTGTCAGACAAAAAAGTAAATCTACGTGGCCATAGGCATTACCTGCTGGTAATCCATGTGAGACTGTAATGAATTCTGCACGTTATCTTTACTAGTGTGAATTTCTGCTAACAGTTTCTGTTTCTATTTCACACACACTAAATCTTGCAATTGGTTTATACAATACCTTACTGAATGCGATTTTTTTTTCTAAATAATGTTTTAGCAATTACTGAGGTTGTTGTAAATATGTGCTACACTTAAATAATGGTTTTGTGCTAATTTTGTTCATTTAAGCCATATCTCCAAAAGAGACACTAACTTTCGGGTTTGTGACACAGCCTTTGACTTAAGAGTCTCATCTACATATTCAGTTAAATGAGTATGATTATACCTAGGACTAACAGATGCAGAGTTCACCATTTAAATAGAAAGGATAAAAAAGGATTGCAAGATTGTGCTTTTACTCACATCCCTTAATCACTGCTCTTTCTTAATAATTAAATTGAATGGAATTCTAGGTATTAAGTAAATAAATAGTCACCAGAACACTAATTTTTATGCAAAGATCTCACAATGCAAGATGTAATTACTCCCAGGTAATATTATGAAAGTTTTAAAGCTTTTCAGGTTTCTAGCAAAATCATAGTGTTCATTGTGTTTGAATTTTTGCTTCTATTTTCTGGTGATGACCTACATGTGACTGACAGTTGACCTGAAAAAGTATTTCCCAGAACAGGAGGGAAGAGAATGTTGAAACAAAACATGACAAAATCATGAAAGGGCAAAGGTAAATCTGAACTTTCAGCAAATCAATATCTCTGCGTGATATTCTATTAACACAATAAATCCTTTACGATGATAAGAATTTTAGAGGAAACACAATCTTAATAAATTTATTCTCTCTTGAAATAAAGATTGTGGTAACAGTGAGCAGAAACATCAAGTCCGAAAATCACACCATCAAGACAAGAAAGTAATCTTGCAGCCTACACAAGAGTTTAAATTTTCACAGTTCTGTTTTGGCCCAATGCCTACATGAAATCCTGCTTCACTTCTGATTTTCATGTTAAAATCTGTCATGTAAAAATAGGACAAAAATGCCTTGTTACAGTTTCATATACGGACTGTATATTTTAATACTCACTTTGCAATATTTGTTCCTTGGTGTACATCATCAAAGGACTTTTAAGCTAATGTTGTTTAATATAGATGGAATAATTAAAAAAAAGAAAAGTCACCAAATGGAAATGACTGGGTATATGGTCTTAGAAAATTTTATTTGCTATACAGCAGGCTGTGTTATTCTTTATAGCCAGAACTTCAGGAATTAGGGTTTTGGTCCTCGATGCAATTTCCTCAGACTCTTTTCACTTTCCAATCTCTAATCAAAACCATTTTACAGAGGCATCTCCAGCTGTCACATGTAAAACATTTTTTTTCATGAACAAATAATGCACAAGAATCAAACTGTCAAGGAAAGAATCCCAACAAGCCACATTGATGGACCTAAACCTATGAGTTTTCTAGTCTAATTCTGTTTAGTGTTCAGTGCAGTATGAAGTGTACTTGTAAGGAATTAGAAAAGCCCAACAGCGTAGAAATGCAGTGAGAATATATAATTGGGATCTTGTGAAAACTGTAGCATTAAAAACGTTCCCAATTAAATGTAAGCATTTCAGGTACTAACTACCTTTTGAAAAATTTTATGCACAGGGTAAGGAAAAAAACCTTTTTAGAATGTATGATGATGTTTAGAAGAATTCCATTTCTAGAAAATATGGGCTTGTGAGATACTATGGAAATTGCAGCTGAGTTCTATCCTCAGATCCACGGCTTTTGCCAAAATCTAGGATAACTGCTTATAGGTCACCAAGTACAAGACTGGCATTCATTTTTAAAAAATTTATATCTACATGCATATGGTTGTGCCTTACATATTATATTTTATGTATGTTTATATTTTTATACTTATAGGTATATATATTTGTATTCAATCTGTATAAAAATGTAAAATATATCAAAGTGAAAATGAAAATGTGCTGCTGTTATTCTGCAGTGAATTTAATGTATCTATTCCTGGTAATAGTATGTATATGTAATTGTATCATTGGTAATATGTAATTGTATCCCATATCCTGTCTTTCTCTTGTTAATTCTCTGTATCCACAAAGTCGTCTACTTTTGTTTTATTCATGTCCTTTGTGGACTACTTAACACATCATCTAATCATACTATTGTTTACTAAAATTTAATCCTAAGCCTATAAGTAGGCTTATTTATCAATTCCAAAATTGTTAAGACATTTTTCTCTTTGGTTGGTCAATGATATTGATACCCTTTGCCTTCATGTTATTCTTTCAGATAAACATCTTTGTGCTGTCTCAAGTGCTCCCTCTCTCAGACTTGGAAGATTCCTTCCTTATGTTGATAGAAACTTCCCCATTACTGTCCCTTTTCCTGGCTTTCCTTTTTCTAAACAATGGAATCCAATGGTCAGGTGCATCAACTGAGAACATAGCTTATTATGGTGAGCAGTGCTGTATCATTTCTGTTTATGTATACAGACCTGTTAATCTATTTTTTTTGTCTAATTGTTAATTTCCTGTCTTATGAGAACACAGGTTAAGGTGAGATAGACTGTGAATTGTGGTATTTTTCAGCATCTGCAAGTGTGCATTTTTCTCATACAGCTTTATTTAGAGTATCCTGAAGAACACTTGACATGCAATAGATCAGATTTTAGACTGATCCTACACATTCCTCATGGAATGACACATGAAAAATGTGATTTTTATTTTAAGGTATTGAGCTTCTGTTTGCTAAATACTTTTCCATGTGTGACAAGAGCCTGGTCCAGTGGGGCCCCTGAATGGCTCTGTCTAGCAATGTCTAGAGCAGCAATAACTAGTCCCACAGTCACTCAGACTGTGCTAGCATGTTGACATATTAATGACCATTTCTAGACAGTAGCTTGGGCAGGGCCATGCTGCTTTAAAGGAGGAGAGGCTAAAGTTAAGCACTATCTAAGTTAGAAAAATGTGTGTAACCACTTTCCTTTCTTGGTATAAGTGTAACCTCTGATAAGGCTGCACTATGAATAAAATTATGTAGGCCTAGTACCCAATAACTTTTATTTCTCTCTATATCTGACAGTGTTGTAGTTTAACCCCAGCTGACAAAAGCCCCACACAGCTACTCACTCAGCCCCTGGGTAGGATGGGGGAGAGAATTGGAAGAGTAATAATGACAACGCTCATGGGTTGAGACAGTTTAATACTTAAAGCAAAAGCCACACATGGAAGCAAAACAAAACGAGAAATTGATTCACCACTTTGTATGGGCAGGCAGGTGTTCAGCCATCCACAGCAGAGCAGGGCTCCATCAAGCTTAATGGTTGCTTGGGAAGACAAATGCCATCATTCCAAAGGTCCACCTCTTCCTTCTTTTTCCCCCAGTTTTACATCCTGAGCATGATGCCATATGGTATGGAATGTCCTGTCTCAGCTGTGTCCTTTCCCAGCTTCTTGAGCACCCCCAGCCCCCTTGCTGGTGGGGTGGGACGAGAAGCAGAAATGAACTTGACTCAGTGTAAACACTGCCCAGCAATATCAAAACCTTGCTTGTATTACCAACCCTGTTTTCAGCACAAATCCTAATACAGCCCCCTACTAGCTACTGTGAAGAAAAGTAACCAACCCAAGCCAAAACCACCACACACAGTCACCTGTGGATCACATATCTTTCAAATCGAAAAGAAAATGATGTTGAGAGGAAGACTGAGAACACTGACAATTTGAAGGAAAATGAAAATATAAAGATATTAATTCTGGAATGAGCTGTAGCTTGAGCAATCAGTTCATAATCTACATTTAAACGTAATAATTAACATAGTCACTCATAATCAATCCTTGCAACAAGTTCTGCTGAACTTCCTTACAGGAGGGAGGGAGGGACTGGAGGGGATGGGAATGGAGTCTGATGAACTAGACAGAATCCATAATAAAAAGAACTATGACTGTGACTTAGGGGAAAGGAAGAAGGATACAAATGGCAAGTATAAATGGAAAGTGAACACTATGACCTTAGCATATGCCATTAATGGCTGACTTACAGGTAAATAATTCCAATTTGTCTGATTTGAGTTCTAGGTCATCCTTATATGGCATTTGAGAGCCAAGTATGCTACTGTTTTACGTATGAATACAGAAAAGTAATTTAATGTATATTTTAAAGTTTTGTATTTTCACAGGTGCGTCTTTCTGTCAGACAGGCCCTTAGTACCTTAGTATCTCATCCCAGTGGTGCAGGCTTTTGTGAGAATAAAAACTTGATATATGTAAAAAAAATCACAGTTCTCAAAAAACTGTGCCACTGGGTTACACTGTAATGGGTAACTTAGACAGACTGTATAGCGTGACACAGACCTGAACAACCTTCCGAGCACCTGGGACTCCCTCCTCTGGGGTCATAGTAGGACCCTACTTCCTGAGCAACCACTCATCAGGACTTGAAGCCCAGGTAAAAGACATGACTACTCATTCACTCAGAAAGTCACATGGCATCTCATGAACCAAAACTATGTCTTTAATGTGTCTTTAATCTGGGCTTCAAGTCCTGATGAGTGGTCGCTCAGGAAGTAGGGTCCTACGGTGAACCCAGATCAGACTGTCTTGACTTTAGACTGACCTCAAGGAGGAGAAGCCCATAAGAGAAAGCTCTTCTGAATCTGCCTAGAAGAGGGGAGAGCTGCCCGCTTGTCATGCTACCACCATGCTCGTGTGCAGCTGAAGAGTGCTGTCTGTGGAAAATATCCTGCTTCTATCCCTTAGACTCAGCCTGCAAATTTTTTGCCTTCATGGAAAAGCAGAGGCAGCTACAGGGTAGTCTTTAAGAGACTGTATGGAGATCTTTCAGCACCATGATGAATCTACTGTTGAAAACTTATCACTGCTCATACAGTACTCCATGTGTTCAAAATATCATATAACCAGTCTGAAAGATGACAAATTTGCCTTCTCCAAGAGGAAAACCATATGGATTGACAGTTCTCTGTATTAACAGAGATTTGCTGTAATTAGTTAATTCTCACAAAGTTCAATGACTGCCAGATGAGCAAAGTAAAAAACACTGTATGTTTTCTTGCTTTAAATTTTTGTGAAAGTCCTTTATTTTTTAGCTGGATAATTTTTTAAAATAGCTCCTGCTTCCAAAGTCGTTCTTGACCTCTGAGCAATGTTCCCCACAGCCAAACCATGCAATGAGTTTCCTCCCATTCATCAAGGTTATATTGGCTTTCTCCCAGCCCTTTTTTTCATTTTCTTGCAGTTTTCTGTCCTTGTCTGTTCCATGCTTCCTTTTTGACTTTCATCTGGCATTCCTTCACACTCTTTACTTTCCTCAGAACCCTCCACAGTCCATTACACAGAATCAATCTACACGAGCCCACTTTTTTTCTCCCCCAGCACCTCCAACCACAGCCATGTTTTCTGTAGTCTCATTACGTTTTCATTTGTTTCTTGGTTGTTTCTTCAGGTTTTCTTCTTCCTCCCACAAAATCAATTCCACAGCTTCCCCTTCCCCTCTGTGTTCTGTGATTAAAAACAATGTACTGTTAGACAGGAGGAAAAATGAACACACACACAAACACACACCCCCACCCACACACACACGTTCAGTCACAACAGAAGCCATAGGAAAGCTAAAAGAAATGGAAGTGCTCCTGTTGGCCAAAATACTTGCTATACAGAAACATTTTAATTACCATACTTTTTAAAACATTAAGGAAATGATTGTAAAAGTAATCATTGCACATCTCCACACAATGCAACTGGTGAGAAAAAGGGAAAGTTCAGCTGGAATATCTGAACGTTGTTTAGTGTTCTCAGTATCCAAAACACTTATTGGCTGTAATGAAGATTCTTTTTCCTCACTGTGCAATTAAAAGGATACAATATCGTGCCATATAATGCCCTGATTTTAATATTGATATTGTGTTTCCCAGTTCAGCAAAGTGCTTGCTCTTATCAGCTTCCTGGGACTCCAGTAAATACTGCAGCTGCTTGATACTATGTAAAATGGTATTTCAAATAGGCAGAGGAATTAATGAATATTCATAGCCACCGCCTACAATTCAGCTTGGATATCATGAGGCAGCTACTTGCTGTGTGGTTTTGTACAATAGAATGTCATCAGTTATAGAAACCTCTCACTCACACAAAGGGCATTTGTTGTAAATGAATTTAAATGTAAATTGTTACAGAGTAAATTGTTCTCTGCCTATTACTTTTTAAACTTAGGACTGGAATACTTAGGAGTTGTAATAAATAAAAAATATGGTTTCCCAAGTACTCACAGAGGCATGTTATTAAAATGGAGCATGCATGTATATTCATGAAGAAAATGAGAAAAGCTATTCTTAATCAGAAAAAAAGTCCAACACAATTTTCTGCAAAGAACTCTTTCTAAAGTACCCATTCACAGATACCTCAACAACCCACATCCTGAAATCACAATTTGTACATCTCAGTGTCTGTTGGCTAAGTGCAAACCCTTTTCTGCCCTTGTAGATATCAAACTACTTGTAATTTTGGAAAATGACACAGTCGAGACTTGTATATAGAGTTTTTCAAGCTATCAATTCAACCATTTTAAGTATTTTCATATAAATATATATATATGTGCATGTGTGAGTGTACGCACACAGCCGTAAGGGAACTGCGTTTCACAGAAAGCTGTCATCACAGATATTCACTCACCTGTACTGTGCTGCTGTGGAACATCTGTTTGTGCTCACACAAGGCGCTCCAGACCTTTCTGTAGGGAGCTGCATTGTAGTGATGGATGAAAACACTGTGCTTTATTTACAAGGACAGCCTTTCTCCTTCCATGAAAGAAAGTGCCTTTTCTAGCATTCTGAAACACACAGCACAGTGCAAACTGATACCCTCCTTATTAGCCCATTAATAAACATAGTGCTGAGGTGATTGAAGCTTTGCTTCAAGCTGGGCTTTTGTATCCCAAAGCTGCTGAAGCTTGGCTAACCTTTTTCAATGAGTTCCAAAATCTGAGTAGATGAACCACCTGGTTTGTGATCAGTGCTTACCTGATGTTGTTGAAATGTACTGACTGTAAATGCACATCACAAATTTTGACTACATAGTCTTCCTTTAACACTAAGGATTTCAGGCCTTTCTTGTTGGCTTTAGCGTTTGTACAAATTGTATCAATGCAAAAACCCAAACAGAATACATTCTTGTCAGTAATAGTTCAGCTGAGTGCATTGTTTCTTCTTGGGAAACATCTCTCTTTTATGAGGGCAGAGAACTACAGAAGTTAAAATATAACTGGGAAAAGTCTTTCCCACAGTGAAGGATAAGTTCAATTGTAGTCATCATGACAATTTCCATGCCTTTCTCATGTTTTAGTAATTATCACTTTTACACTTACTGATTTGTGAAATCATATGGGAATTTTCAGTTTAATTTCTGTAGATAAATTTCTGGGAACGTAGGACCACAACATATCATGCCATGGTCTTACAAGAGGAAGCGCAATTTTGCAAGAATATGTTTGTGATTTGACCAGCCCAAATATACTGTTTTAAGGATTCAGATAGAATAGGAGGCAAGAAGAAAATGCATGATATAAGAATTATTATAAATAGTGTTTTAGCAGAATTCTGTTGCCTAGCCATGGATAGGCATCTATTACTGTTTGCAAGGAAGCCCTGACTGCCTTTCTGTTCCTTCTGAAAGATGAGGGAACATACATACAGTTGTCAGGTAGTTGTAGAGAGCCAGAAGGTCTCCCCTGAGTCTTCTTTTCTCCGGAATAATCAACCCCAGCTCCCTCACTGGCTCTTTATAAGACTTGTGCTCCAAACTCTTTACCAGCTTCACTGCTCTTCTCTGGACTTGCTGCAGCACCTCAGTCTTTCCCATAGTAAGGGCCCCAGAACTGCACACAGGATTCGAGGTGCAGTGCTGAGTACAGAGGGACAATCATTTCCCTGGTCCTGCTGTCAACAGGAATTTTGATACAGGTCAAGATGCCACTGTCCTTTTTGGCCACCTGGGCACACACTGGCTCATACCCAGCCAGCTGTTGACCAGCACTCCCAGGTCCTTTTCCTCTGGGCAGTTTTCCAGCTACTCTTTCCCCAGCCTGCAGGACTGCTTGGGGTTGTCGTCACTCAAGTGCAGGACTTGACACTTTGCCTTGCTGAACCTCATGGCCTCAGCCCATCCAGCCTCTCCAGATCCCTCTGCAGAACCTTCCTGCTCTTCAGCAGATCAACACTCCCATCCAACTTGGTGCCATCTCCAAAGTGACTTAGGGTACACCTGACCCCTTCATCCAGATCATTCATAATGATATGAATATGTTTAATGAATATGTTTAAATATGAAACCTGACATACACAAGTAGTTCCCAACCCAGTTTTGTTGTTTTAGAATACCAGGTATTGAAATCACTTGGAAATGGAAATTTCTTCCCCACAGTTTCTACTGAAACAATGAGAAGAGAAAAGAGAAGTTAAGAAGTGTGAGAAAATAGCACATTTATTTGTGTTTGTGTTGGAAGAGTAACACTTAAAAATTTCAGTAAAGTTTTTCTTCATATTCAGCTGCCCTTTCTGGTCAGAAATCAATATGAACTATCACTCTGAGTAACATGTCTTTGCAAAACTTAAAGTTCTGGAGAAAGTATGACCTAATTCTGCATTTAGTGATCTCACCTCCTCCAAGTATGTACTGAATTGTTTTGGCAGCAGGAGAGGTGCCCAGTGTGACTCCCAGGCAGAGTCAGACAGTGATCTAAAACAGCAAGTGACCCGGGACACTAAGAGATACATCTTAAAAAGCATCTTTCCTTGTTGTATCCCCAAGAAAAGTCCTAAAAGATAATCTGTGAGGGCGGTTTTATACCTCTTTCTTACAGATACGTGATTTTAGAGCCCTAAATTGAACAGTCTTAGTGAAGCATTTTCTCAATATGCTTTCGATTTTCTGACATGGTAAGAAAATGGTATTACTTTCCAAGAGAAAATCCAGGCTGCTTTTCTTTTTTCCTTCATCCTGATTTGGAACAAAATTTAGCACTTTTTAAAGGAAAATCAGCATGGAAGAAACAATCAAACCAGGATTCTCATCGTGACACTGCAAATTTTGATAGATACTTTTTGAGAGCAGTGAAATGTAGATATTGTCCAGGCTGCCAAAACACTGGAAACATTTCAGCGTTTCCAAAACAAATATTCTTCCAGACCCCAGCCAGTGCAGACTCCAGCAAAAGAGTTTGATTTCTGTGATATCAGGTAACCCCCACCCCAGCTGGAGAGCTTGTGGAGCAGCCAGTTGGAGAGCCTGGGAGGCCAGCAGCTCACCAGGTGAACAGCTGGGAAGTCAGATGTCCTGGAAAGATTGGCAGTCTACTCTCCAGGCACCTAGCTGTCAGGAGAACTGCCCAGGAGGCAAAGTAGTTGGTCTTGCCAACCTATTTCTCTGTATAATTTCCATCTACATTAACAAAAACAAATTAGGGGGCTGACAGTAGCTCATCAGAATCTATTTATACATATGGGTGTATATATGTGTATATATATATAAATATATATATATGCATTATATGATCTCTAATTCAAAGGTTTCTCCCTTGCCCTTCCATTCCATCCGTCCCTAGAACTTAGTGCTTAACAAGGCCATTATTTGAATACATGAATTTTTGTCAACATTATTACAGCTAAGAGGATGGACAAGCCTCTCTCACGGCTGTCATATCTCATTATTCCTTCACTCCTTCATTCTTATCTTTCTTGCTTTTCTTTTATCTTCCTTGTCCCTTTTTTGTCTCTTACCAATACATTTTCTTTTGCTTAGGTACCAAGCTGTTCCCCTTTTGAAGTGTCCAAGCTTGGTTCAACCCTTTAAAAACCACAAAATTTATTTGGGAGGCAAGTAGGTGAGGTGTGGATATTTATTTTCGTATCACTATTAGCCGTCAATGTAAGTAAAATAAAGTCAGCTGACAATTCATGTTATTCCTCCCAAGTGTTGGCAGAATATTTCATAGTCCCTTACGATTGTCCCATTTGCTTGTCATTTAACATCTAGCTTTTACTGTGCGGTTTCTTTAGTTGAAATCTAAAATAAACTTAATAAGGGGTTTCAGAATTTAGTATGATGTCAGTAGAACTATGTTGAAATGAAGTGGTCTGATAACTTTTCTTGTATTTTTAAAGGAAAAATTAGGTAGGACACACTGTGCTGTAATCATTTTGCCTTTGACACCTTTAAGACCAGCTCTTGAATTACGGAATCTGTGTGTGAGCATGAAACATGGTAGCTATGTCATAGATGATAAAGAAAGAAATTTGGGACACTAGTCTTCAGGCTCTGACTAGAAAGTAGGTAAAATAAATTATCTCTAGTTACATTGAGAGGAAAGATTTTGAACAAAATCTGTGACCTAATTTTAAAATCATAAGTAGAAAGTTCAATGTCTATTGTTTGGATGTTATCTCAGATACAAGAGAACATGTTCCTACAGCAATACTTCCAATTTTGAAAAATTTAAATTATTCAAGTGTACAAAATATTCTTTTTCAGACAAATGCATACTCTAATACCTGTATGTCAGACATATTTTTTAATTTCTGCATTTAAGAAAAGTTCCAGAGCCACAGTGTAAAAGAGAAAAATAAGTCAAAAAAGTGTTTTAACATTGTTCCATTTGGACAGCCAGAAACTTCATCAGAAAGTGAAGAAATCTGAGGTTGCAATAAATCCAGTTATTCAGCCTTTTTTCCATCACCGTACCCCTATTTGATTTTTTACCCATTTCTGGGTAACATATAAGCAGAAAGTTTCTCCACGCTGTCTGCCATCTGTCAACAAACTCAATTCTGACAGGAGTAGCCAGCATCTCAAGGGTGCAAATCAATTTACTGTCAGTGCTGGATGTGTTCCAGTGCATTTCCTCAGCACAGATGAAAGAAATTGTGTCAACTGAGCAGTGTTGCATATGTTTTTATCTGCTGTTGGCTGGGGATTGAGCTAAAACTACTAAATTCATTTCATTTAGTATCTCAAATTTTATCTGGTGCATGCATAGCATTCAGTGTATATGAGAAGGAAATCAATAGCTTCAGGTAAGAACTGATGTAAAATATAACTGTGAGTGGGCTTTGATAGGGAAGAAAAGCACAATACAAATAATGGCAGATAAATTTCATCCCTCCCACAATTTTCCTGAACTATTTATTGCCTTGAAAACCAGGACTGCCATTGCAAGAACAAAACATCCCTTCTCTAAAGAACTGTGAATTATTTTCATAAAGCAATTCACCAGCATTTACCTATTACCTTTCTTTTCATAAAATTCAGGGTGTATCGAACAGCCCATTTCTAGGTACCTATCTCATGTACACCAGATGAATATAATCATTGATGGCAACAGTTCAGAGCCTATGAATTTGACCTCTGTTTTACCTGAGCAATTAGAGATAATAAAGGGCATGCAGAAACTTTCCAAACATGAATTCTTGATGCCTCCTTTGATAAGGAGAATTTAATGATCTGGAAGGGTTTGGAGACATGAGCATGTTAATCCCTGTGAATCACACTGCCACAGTTTCAGAAAGCTGTGAATCCTGAAAGTAATCCACATTTGAAAAAAGCAAGTTAGTTCCATCCCTAAAGAGGTAATGTGCAATGGATAAGAGGGGGCCATGTTTGTCACTTTTAAATATTGGTCTTTCTATATATAATCTAACAAATTTTTCACAATTTGAAATGTACAGTGTGCTCATTTGTTTTCAGCTGCTGCTGTGTTCTGTTCCAGGGTTATTGCCATCTTACTTTTCCATTCACATGTTCATAGATAAGTAAAAAAATTGCAGTATTAGTTTATGCGAACCTTACCTTAACTTCTGTCAATTTTATTGTTAGCCACAGGTGATGCTTTCCCTGTTTTCATGCAAGATACTAAAGAATATTTGAGAAAAAAATAAAGAAAGTAATAAATATGACACATCCCTTGCCAAATTCCTGAGTGCTTTCTAGAGAGTTGTTGACCAGAACACGCTTACAGAGAGAGCCCTTTGTAAAACAGTGAAACAGCACGTAACCACCAAACTCATGCACCTTGTTTGGAAGAGGTTGCAGTGAGCAAGGAATCTTGGAATCATAGAATGGTATGGGCTGGAAGGGAGGTTTAGGTATCATCTAGTCCAGTGCCTCTGTCATGAGCTGGGACATCTTTCACTATATCAGCTTTCTCAAATCCCCATCCAACCTGGTCTTGAATACTTCCTGTGATGGGACACGCATGGCTTCTCTGAACAACTTGTTTCAATGTCTAAATCTGCCCTCTTTCAGTTTAAAAATATTGTCCCTTGTCCTGTCATTGCAGACCTTGGTAAAGTCTTTTTTTCTTATAAGCTCCTTTTGCATATTGAAAGACCATAAAGTCTCCCAGGAGCCTTCTCTTCTCTAGGTTGAACAACTTCAGCTTGCTCAGCCTGTCTTTGTAAGAGAGGTGCTCCAGCCCTCTGATCATCTTTGTGGCCTCCTCTGGACTTGCTCCAACCTGTCCATGTCTTTTTTGTGCTGTGCCCCAGAGCTGGACACAGCACTCCAGGTGGGATCTCATGAGAATGGAGTAGAGGGGGACAATCACCTCCCTTGATCTGGTGGCCACACTTTTTTTGTACAACTCAGGATGTGACTGGCTTTACACAAGGATCCCCAAAAATGGTTTGCATGGATCCATGAGAACTGTTATGAGTTACTGTGCTTATATACACACCAAAACTTTGCCCTCATAATTCCACTCCTCTTAAGATAATTTGCTATATCCCCATTGAGTTCATCTCTAACTAAACTATTGAACTGAACATTTCCCAGGAGTTTCTTTAATGATGCATCTAATGCTTGTCACAAATTTCTTTCTTATTCTCTCTCCAGTGGTAGAAAATGCAGTGGAATACTTCACTTTCTAAATATTTTGGTTGGGTGTTTCTACTGTTCATGCAAATAGGTGCATTTCTTTTCAAGAAGGTGGCAAACTTTGTGTTGGGAATATAAACTGTTGTGATTTGTAATGCCTATTCCAGCAGTTATTGCAGAAACAACCTACTGGTCCAGAATATTGTGCAGAATAGCACATATGTATATGTCACATACACGTGTATGCATATGTCGTATTTTGTCTTTGATCACAACCTGCTAAAGGACAAATGCAGTAACACTGTCTGGAGGTGTGAGATCATCCTCTAGTCTCTTTATCTCATGAATATCTAAAGAAATTGTTTAAGATCGTAGCCAAGGCTGGAGAATTCACTGCTGCAAAAGATCAGAATAACCACAATCTGAACCACTTTTCACTCACACAATTCTCATCTTCGATTCCCTTTTACTCAGTGAAGTTTTCAGAAACATAAAAAATGGTTCAGCTGATTTGTTTTCAAGTAGGGAGGAAAGTAAGAGTGGAAAGTTGTTGTTTCTATTTTTTAATATTTGGCTATTATAGTTAATAGCTGCCTAGGAAAATAAATAAATAACTAAGAGATTAGATAAGAATATATGAAAGAAACACTTCACATAGCACACTGCCAGTTTATGAAATTAAATACCTCTGGATATAATGTACTCGAATACTGTGTAGAAGAATAAAAGGGAACCAGATAATAATGACTCAGAATATATCTGTTAGGATAATCAAATCCTGTACTTTTGTATGCATACTGATCACTTCACTGGAGACATTACTTTATTTTTATAATGCATAATATATTACAGAATCTTCTGTGTGGACTTAGGGCATTTTTCATATACCTTTTGAATATTATGACTGGAGGAGAACATTAATGCAAAATACAAAAAAAAGTTACATAAAATATAGGTGACATTTGAAAAAAAGTTTACCAGGATTTAAAGAGGAGTATCTCAGAAAGCTGGTGGATTCTTTATTGATACCTTTGTGATCACCCAGTGTAAGGTACATCGCAAAATTCTAAGAAAATAATTCAGAATAAAAATAAACATAGACACAATAATGATCATAATTTGTATCTACTTTCAGAGTACTATCTTCTTAGCAAAAGGAAAGGTGAATTGGATCTCCAAGTATCATGACTGGACAAAACAACATTAAAGCAAGCTCTATCTATATGCTCTGGAGTGAAAAAAAAAAATTAGGATTATCACTGTCTGCTAAGGAAAGAGAATGACCAAATGGTGAAACAATAGACTTTTGTAATGAAGCAAGTTAAATAAAAAGGAATGTCTTGCCATGTAAAACTAAATTTTCATTTGTGCCTAATTATAGAATAGCCACAGGTCTGATTCCACCACCTCCATTAAAAGTAAGGGCTTTGGTCATACCTAAAAAGATATATAGCTGGGACACACCAATAGACTCATAATTTATGTTCCCTGCTCCATGAGATCAAAATGAGAGAAAAATTTTATAAACATTTCAGACATCATCTTTTAGTAATGTGGATATATTTCTCCACCATTCATAGTGGGAAATAGTTGAAGACCACCACTTTCTTGTGTGAAGAAACTCTAATTTCGAGGTAATTAATGTGCCTTTTTCTCTTTAATGTCATGCCTTTAATATTATACGTATGTGTATGTGTGTGTATGTCTGTCTGTCTAAAAAATGTATATTTAACTTAAGATACATTTTATCTCTGAAGGTTACTTTTCAATATATTTATAAAAAGCAGTAATATCTTCAAACACACTTTAATCATTATTTTAAAGTCTAGAATATTCATTTATGCAGAACACAGTCAGTTCCTTTTACATTCCTCCATATTTTAGAAGCAGAACCTTTGCTGCTGTTACTAATACAGAAAGATTTGTAGCACTGGAGCCTCAATGTCCAGTTTCTTCCTGTGCATTTTTGAAGTTCTTGTGCTCCTTTGAAGCACAAGCTGCCATTCTCCAGAACCTGAAGCCTAAAGTTGCTAACAGCCCCAAAGTTTTTCCAGAGCCACTGGAAGATTTGCCTCTTATCACTACTGTTCAGCTGCAGAGTTGATAGGAACTTGTAGAAACTTGCAAGCTAAGCAAGGTTACTTTTAGCTTCATTATCTTCATGCCTCCTTAAAAAGGGGGAATGCAAAGTTATTCAACATCGAAAGCATTGTATTGTCATGGTCTATAAATGTGTTTGCTGGCTGCATACTGTACTTTCTTTATCTGACCTTGCTCATTCAAAGATGCACTTGTTATAGTATGTCAGTCACTAATGAGGCCTAAGTAATTGAGCCTGATTGAACTGGCAAGATGCTGCCTAATTATAATGATAAATGGAATTGGCTGATCAGCTATGGAGGGTGAATGGCGTGGAGAACATTAAAACAAGGTCACTCTGTGAAGGAGAACCACTTTTTTTCCTTTTTTTTTTTCTTTTTCCTTTTTTTTTCTTTTTTAATTATTCTCCCCCTTTCCTATGGCCCTCTGAATTCAGACTCTTCATCTCTTCATCCTGCTACACAGCCAGACACTCAGTGTTTAACTGTACTGGGACTGTGTAGGAAACAGCACTGTAGACCAGTCCAGCAGTGATCACCTCCTTTCCATAACGATACTTGAAAATGCATATGGAAAATACTTAAAAGTATGTGAGAGAAGAGTCAACAGGTTTTAGATGTTCATAGTTACTGGATAATATCATCCACACTCATTGCCCCAGAGAGGAAAGCTTATTGTTTTTAGATCAGATGAATGAGTTCTAACCTATTTTTTAAGAAATTTTTCATTAATGCCACCAGCTCTTTATGTTCTTCAACTCATTTCAAATCTGTGACCAGAAAGAAACTCTGAAGGATCTCTTCAGAAAAGTCACATTTTGTGAAGTGAGGTATTTCCATTTAATCTCAGATAGAACCTGAAATGTTCTCATAAGGAGAAGTCAGAGTTTTTTGGGGAGTTTTTGAGCAAGTGTTGTACTTTGTGTTCCACAAACTGATGGATACTGAGGGGACCTTTTTCTGAATATGAGGATAAGGAGATAGCTGGAAAGAGCCAGCATAACTTTACCAAGGACAGGTTTTGCATTACCTATCAAATTGCCTTTTGTGATTAGAATAATCCCTCTGTGGAACAGGGGAGATCAGTGGATTTTGTATGTTGAGTCTAGAAAGGCCTCTGAAAGTGTATCTGTAATTTCTTGTTAGCCATGTGGTGAGATATGGAAAAGAAAACAGTAAGGTGGGTGGACAATGGGATGGACTGGCGGGCTAAAAATGTTGCAAACAGGGGCAGAAAATACAACTTCTTTCAATTTACTAATGCTGTTCTTTGGGCATAAACAGTGGGACCAATGTTCTTTGCTTTAGGTGTACCTGTCTTCATCCCTTTTTCTGACCTTGTTTCCCCAGAATGACCTCAGACCTAATTAGCAGCTTGGTTTCAAGTCATGTATTTGGCCATGTCTCCTGGATGTGCCCTGGAGCTGATTCTGTATTGTGTTGCAAGCTGATAATAAACTCTGTTAACAGCAACTCAGTCTGTCTGCTATGTTTAGATCCTGTGAGATTATGCCAACTGGTGAGGGTACAGACTGATCTAGAGTCACCCTTGGTTTCCAGACTGTCATCCCTTGTACACAAGGCCTGCTCCAGCTGCCTTCTGACACACAGAATTCTAGCAAAGACTTATAGTAAGAGAGCAGGAAAGATTATGAGTGCTGCCCATGATGTGCATTTGCACAAGGACTTGAACCATGGCACCTCTAAATGTACACCTCCACCTTCATTTAGATGCTTCTCTGCTACTCCAGAAATGTCATTGGACATACCTATACACAACTATCTGGGAAAAAGAAAGAAATCACTTGCACAAATCAGCCTTTCTACATACAGATAGTGGTAGATGGAAGGGTTGCATGATCCTTTTTCCCCCATCTCTTTCCAATGTAATTTAGAGATTGAGCAACTAGTTCATGTGTGTTTCTAACAGAAGTTGAGAAAAGATAGAGAAATTATTGAAATATTCCCATCAGAGTTTTGTGTGCCAAGTAAACTCAAGGAACATGGCAGAAAGTTATGTCAGATGGTGGGAGGCTGCTTAAATGGAGATCATTGATGCTGAGGTTCAAAAATCCCAAGATTTAATGAATCTTCATGGGTAGGTTAATTTTATAATTGAAGATGATATTTAGAAGAACAGGACTAATTAGAATTGATTATAAATGTGTTTAGGCTTAATTGAAAGTAAGATTTTCCCATGTTAAATTCAAGATAAATGTGTTTTAATATATAGAGTTTTAATTTAAGTAGATGTTGTGTAGAACTGAAATCTATCCATATGTCTTCTGTGTGTTAGACTTCATGGAGTTTTTTTCTAGTAAATGTTAAAATAAATTCTAAACAATCAACTTACTTTTGGTCTTGAGGCAATTGAATTAATTTGTAAATATTTTATTTCAGAACTGGTTTTAGTACAAATAATAAAGAAAATCAAAAAAATGGCGAAATTCCCCAGAGACCATATACATTTTTAAATGGCTGTGTTTGTTGCCCGGTGTTTGTCATCCACTACAGCTACAATATATATAAGCTCTAAAGCTTTTAAATTATTACACATATAAATGTGAATAATATTAATAGGTACATTCTATTATTAATTAAATTTCTAATTATTATTCATAAGTTTTGGGATTTTTCATTAGTATTATGGACTTTTGATTTACATAGTAATGTTATTATGTCTCATAATTAGACAGCACATAAACACTGTTCATAACTGATGATAAGAATGGTTCACTACCTCCTTATTGCTGAATTTCAGGGTGATTAATAATGTGCAGCTTTTACAATCTGGGAGTCTTGAACACAGCCAGTAACTTTATGGGTGTAACTAAGCTTTGTTTGCTAAGTTTCAAAGGTCTGAAGAGCTGATCTAAAAAGCAAAGCTTCTTCTTCTGGACCTGTATCTTGTTTGTATTTTCTGACTAAAGCAAATGGGCAAGTGAGAGACAGGCTGGACATTTATTCAGAAGATAAACAAGATTTGTCTGATTAGTTTGCTAGGCTATGAGTACTGTACTTCACCAGTGAAAGACAACAGGTCAGTAATGAATATCGAATACTGTCATTTAACAGCTGGGATGTAAATGTATGGGAAGTAAAAAAAATCATAGTCATTTGGAAGTAGAGCAGTCTGTCATTGAAGTTTCCAAGAATAAATCAACATAATGTAGCTGATTTAAGAATTCACTTTTAAAGCATGTAGGACTCCTATGTACATAATTATCTGATCGAACAGCCAACCAGCTGATCATGGCTATCCATGAAAAGAAGTCTACCTGCATATTACTTTTTTTATAAGACATCAAAGAGAAAATCTGGGTCAGCTGGCATTCCTTGTCCACATATGTTTCCAGAATGTTATACAGACATAAAGGAATTAACACATAATTGACACATAATTGAACATAAAGGAGGATTTAAGCTCTTCAGGTAGATTGAAGTGCATTCATGGAAGTAACTGTGCATGGAGTAGACATCTAAGACTGGATCATAATCATGAGAGGATTTGCTAATACATTCAAAGCTCGTATTCTGACAAGTAGCTTTTAATGCTCACTCATACTAGTTAGTTAAAACTGCCTAGACAGATTCTAGGCACTGAGGGCACCTGGAAGAGACTGTCATGTGTTCCTGCCAGTTAAGTGTCCTGTGTTTTAAACTACAAATTGTCTACTGCAATGGTACCTGTACCATTTTAATAGCTAAACCATCCCATGAATTGTCCAAGGTTAAGTCAAATTAATGGCAGGAAATGTTCTAAGTGTTGGCTGTTAGAGATATTTGCTTTCCATTGGCAGGAGCATACCCAAATCTGGCTGAATTTATTGTGGTACAGCTGGATTGTCCCACAGAGTCCTTCAGACTTTTTCATGTTAGAGCTCCATTGCCTTTAATAGAAGTCTAAGAACTGAGATGACGTGCAGATGCCTACCCTAGATGTTGGAAATTTTTTGCTTGTTTGTGAGAATAAAAATTTAAAATTTAATTGAAGTTATTTATTAATGCTTTTCAGAAAGACTGTATTATATCAATAATGTTTCACTCATATACTTGTGATTTTATCTCTTGCAGTAATTTTAACTTTGGTAAATTTTTCCTACTTAGGAACTTGGACTGTGTCAAAGAGCAATAAATTTGGGCAACTCCTTAGACAAAATACTGAAGTAAATTAATGAAGAGAAAAAAAAGGCTATTGGGATAAAAACATGTACAGGTACAAACACACAGCACATATAGGTTTTGAGGTAGGGGTCTAACTTTGCAAGAAGAACTGTGGAGAAAAGCAGACGAAAAAGAGAATTTTTCATTCTTGGTTTTCACCAAAAAAAACCCTCCTGAAATAAAGGTTAGCTAGAAACTGAAAGAACCTGAAAGAAACTGAAAGAAACTGAAAGAAACTGAAAGAAACTGAAAGAAGCTTCAGTCCAGGAACTGATAGAGTACAGCTAGATTGCTGGGTCTCTGTAGAACCCTATCAGAGTTAATAGAGCTCCATATAGCTAAAACAATCTACCTGGAAATGATCAGTTTCTGGGTTATGGATAGAAAGAGGACTATTATATGTTATTTCAAGGGATGTGATGACTGTCTGGTAAGGAAGAAGTAACACTGATTGAGCAAAATCCTTCTGAAAAAATAGAGACAAGATCACCTCCCCCCCAAATTAACAGATACTAATCAATAAAAGGCATCCAGCAAATTAAAAATTATGCAGCTGAGAAGATACAGATTTTTCCTGAAGAAAAGGAAAAACAGCTGAGGCAGAAAAAAACTAATAGTAAAATAATACTTATTAGTATTTTGAATTAATCCTATAGAATTTCTTCTGTCACTTTGAGAAAATTCAGTGAGTAAATGCTATGAGTTGTTATCCATCACTTCTTTGAACATTATTAGCAGCTTCCAAGGACCTTTCAAAAAAACTGCATGTAATGAAGTTAATAATACATCTATTTTATCAGTAAAGGTTACATCTGTCTAGCATTTTAATTTTTCCACCTCTTACTAATGTGGAGGTTAGAATTACAATAAAAATCATTAGATCAGGTATGACTCATCCATTACAGCCTGGAGAAAAGTCAATATTGACACTCCCAATGATCTCATATGCACCTTTCATATATAATTTGTTGATGCTATTATGTATCTGTGATCCATGCTTCCCAGGGAGGAACATCCTCTAAGGTTAAGTTCAATAATCTTCACAAGAAAAGATGATTAGAGGACCTGAATATCCTTAATAAATTTCAGATTAACAGACAAGATGACATTTAAGCACAAGATGTGAGCAATGATTAAAAGAACATTATGAAGAAGGGAACATGCTGTGGTTTCACGATTGTGTCATCTTTTCAACACTTCAGGCTTATATAACGATCCTTGAATACTTGCTTCAGCTACTCTGGGAAAAGAATCCCAGGGACAAAAATTTCCTTATACAAAGTTAATGGTTTCAATTCTTCACCTACTTTACTTAATTAGACTAACATTTTCACAAAATAAGTATACAACTGAGTGTTTTGCGGCCAGTTCTGCATGTAGTGCTCTGCTCTGACCTTATCCTCTCCTTGTTTGTGGCAACATAATTTATATAACACAAGGAAGTTCAAAATCCTGAGGGAAGTGAGGAAGGCAATAAGCAGAGTACAGACATTGAACTTCACTAGAACAGACTTTGAGTTATTCAGAAATGGTAGAAAGATCCTGTGAGATGCAGCTCTGAAGGGCAGAAGAGCTTAAGAGTACTGTCAGATCTTTGAGAACAAGCTCCTCCAAGCACAGGAATTATGTGTTCCGGAAAACAAGCAGACTTACCGTGAATAAACAGGCATGATTAACCAAATCAAAAAAACCCAAACCAAACCAAACAAACAAAAAAATATACAGCAAGTAGAAGCAAGGATAGGGTATAATGGAGGAATACAGAAACATTGCCTGGTCGTGCAGGAATGCCAATGGAAAAGTAAAAGCTCAAGTAGAGTTGAAATTGGCAAGCGATGTCCAGGGTAACAAGAAGAGCTTTTGCAACTGCATTGACAGTAAATAAACCAGCAATGAAAAAGTTGACCCTCTGCTGAAGGAGGTGAGCGATGTAGTGACAGTGAATACAAGATGAGGATGAAGTACTCAATGCCTTCATTGATTTTTACCAACAAGGTCTCCTGGGCCTCTCTGGAGGCAAGGTTGCAGAAGGAGACAACCAACCAGCAGCATGTGAGAGTTGGAGTCAGGGATTTTTTGAGAGAGTTTGCTTCCCACTAATTCATGGGATTAGGTGCGTTGCACACAAGTGTACTGGGAGAGCAACAGTAGGAGACAAATACTTTAACCATCTTCAAGCAGTCTGAGGAAAATTGAAATAACTAAGCTTGTCAGCCTCAATTCAATTGCTGTGGAAATCACAGAGCAACTCTTGGAAGCAATTTTGGCTTTCATGAAGAAACTGACTTGAAAAACTGACCTGGACTGACATACAGCAGTTTTAGCCTCATAGTTACTTTGCAGGATAAAACTATTGGATATAGAGAAGAAGCAGAATGTTGAATAGGAAAAGTATTTTGAGTTTAGTGAAGTTTTCAACATAATCTTCTCTAACATCCTTGTCAACAGATTTGGACATGGTAACATAGATGAATTTATTAAAAAATGAGTGGAAAATGTCCTGGATTGTGTGACTCAGGGGGTAGTAGTTAATAGTTCGCAATCTCCCTGGCAGCAAGTTAGAAGTGTCATTCCTCAGAATTCTTTCCTGGGACCTTTTAGTCTTGTTTAACATCTTTACCAGTGACCTGGAGGAGGCAAAGAAGTGCACTCTTTTGTTGAGTTAGAAGACCAGTATTGAAAGACCAATCTGTATTTTTGAAGGCAGGTTTGCTGTTCAGAGACTTAGGCAGGCTGAAGGCTAGGGCTAACAGGAATCTTATTAAATCCATCAGTCTTCCACCAGGGATGGACCAACCTCTACAAGAGTACAATGTGGGTAAATTACTCCTACTGACTGACTGGGTAACTATCTGTAAAGAAAGGACTTGGAAGTCCTGGTGCCATTAATCAACTGCCATTGATTAAATAGAGTCCCACGAAAGTCATAGCAGGTGCTAAAACAACAACTCCTGGCAGTGAAAAACTAGCATTGGTTTCCTCACAGTTAAACTGAAATAAACTCTTCTACTATTGCATGTATATAATGTATACAATTGGAAATACTTATAGAAAGCAGATAAAAGAAATGTTGTGGTCCGGAAATAGACATTAGGTCCCCATGAAATAATAAAAAAAGGTTTTACATCCCTACTTCAAAACAAAATATGCAGAAAAATTTATATCTGCCTATTCATAATTCCACAAAATGGTCATGTCTTTGCTTCATGCTCACTAGAGATGTGCAAAGTGGTTTGGCTCAGATATTGTGAAGGTATACTTCTTCTGTTTCCTATTTCCCAGAGTTAAGGTCACCCTTGCAATAATTACAGATTTTCTCTTTGGTGAGATTTATAGACTGAACACATTGGTTTGATTCTCTGATTCACCCTCTTTTACTGGCCTCCTTCTCTTATCCTTACATCATCCTTTATATCTACATCCATTTTTACTGAAAATATTAACTGCCTGCAACCTTAGGTCAGTGATCTCATTTTTTATGAGTGTTTCTACACCTTGCAAAAAAACCCCAAACACCCAGAAGCTCATAATGCAACCTGTTAGATGGTGCAGCATGCTCCAAGTCAGCATGATCCACATAAAGGTATGAATGCCTCGCATCGTTAAGAAACAGAAGCAACTTTATGTCTCAGGTCTCCAGGTCATTAGGTGTCAAAGTCTATTGTCAACCTGGGCTTCAGAGGAGGGCATATTCTTACTATCAGAGAGGGAGAGGAATTTCAGATTTCATGCTCATATATCAAATATATTTGTAACCAAACTTGCAGTAAGTACCCTTTCTTCTCTCTGCCTGCAGATTCTACAGCAGGGATTCTCCCCACTATAAACTTCCTGAATCTTTTACCCCAGAGGCCCTACCACTGTCACTGATGGGCTTGGCCTTGTCCTGCAGTGGGCCCGTCTTGCATCTGGTTGGAATTAGCTCTGTTGGACATGGGGGAAGCTTCTCCAGCTCCTCACAGAAGCCAGCCCTGTAGGTCCCCTGCTACAGAAGCTTGCTGTGTAAACCTAAGGCAGAGGGATATCATAAACTCTGCTTCCCTGTAGTATGTTTGCAGCAGAGACAAGTTTTGATAGAGATTGTTTGCCCTGAAGGGTTTAAAATAGAATTTTGTCATACAAAGGATAAAAGAGTAGAGGGGAGGAAGGAAAGAGAAGGAAAGCAAAGAGAGATCAACATCAATGCCCCCAGGAAGTGAACAGCTGATCCTGGTCAGATTTCCAGGAATATGCTTGCTTATAAAATGCAGTCATATTCAATAGGTTAGTTGTGACTGATCTCATGATAGTCCAATCTACTATTATGAATGAAATTTGCAGAATTACTTTATAGATGGGTAGAGAGGTGGTTTGTCACCAAATAAACTATGCTGTTAGCCTCCAAACACGAATACTCACTGCAGAAACAGTACTTTGCTTTGGTATTTTTGTCATATACTGCTCAAAATTATACCTTGTAGTTAAGGAGAAGCTGTTGCTTCAGACACAGCCAGTTTGTTCACGGTTGCATCTAATTTCCTACAGAACTTTGCTCTGGTATGAAAATAAAATATTTGAGATAAAATCTCAAGGTAGAAATATGAGATAAAAATACACTGATAGGTCCACTGTTGAATAGATAGGGCAAACACCAGGGGTAAGAATGATAGAATTCCATTCCTAGTGTGAGAAAATACAGAAAGGTTGTTTTTCCTTAAATAGTAAGTTTTTTCTTGGCACAGCTTTTGCAAATATTAGTATATAAGTTGCTGCTTATGGATCTGCTCAGACCATGGTTCAGTAATATAGTAAATGGCAAATATTAACGTAGGTCTCTTAGCATGGGTTCAGAAATGCTGCAGACACTTTCTGTTGCAGAGTGAGACAAGCTTGCCTTTCTTTTTCTGCTTTCTTCAAAAAATATTTGTGGATTTTCTGACAAGTTACAGGATGTAAAGTATGTATAAAATCAGGGAGACAAAATACTTTGAGGGATAGTCCACATTATGTATTCTGGCTATGAAATGTGATTGTGTGCTTATGCCTAATGTAGATCAGGTTAGTAATGCCTGGTAATATGACAGTACAATGACAGTACAAAAGTCTGCTATTGGTGACTGTGGAACAGCACAGCATCATGTATGAGAAGTACATGGCTCCTCAGAGCCACCTGTGGAAAGAAGTTACAACAGAGATAAATACACTTCCCCATGAAAATCCACAGCTGAATTAATTCAGAAGTTTCATAACTGAAATTGTGTACAAGGATTACACTAAAGAAGAACCTTTAGTTGAGAAGGTGTGGAACTTGGTCTCGTATGGCACACTAAAAGAAATTTTGAACAAGCTGAGAAAGCCAATACCTTGTGTTTTTAGGAATCCAGAAAAAAGTTTTGAGGGGTTAGGCAGTTTGCCTTACACTAATTTGCCAATGTCTTTTTTCTTAACATAAGTACTTCAAGGTACAAGTACTACCCCATGAACATTTGTTTTTTGACATATTAAGGCTGTGAATGTCTTGCCAAGACATTGCAATGAATAGTCATGAGCAGTGTTCTACATCTAGCCTCAGACAGAAAGGGCATGTTAGGCATGTGGAATGAGTACTAAAAATCCTTCAAAGAGGAAACTGCTTTAATTTACAGTGGAACAAGTATAAAGCACGATCCATGGTATGACATGTGCAGCTTTACTTATGCTAGAGGAAGAGGAAACACACATCCTCTCTGTGTGAAACTGATAGAGTTTGTACTGCCTGATCAGAGTGGCTTATTTTCTACATTGGTACTTAGAGGTTCAACTCTTCCTTAGTTTTTCTGGATGCAATTTTCCCACTGCTATCCAAGGGAGCATCTGTGTAAGTTTTGGTATACACATGTTTTGGTACATTACTGAACACTCTCACACAGACAAATTAATTTGTTCAGGAGGTACAAGGGGAAAGGTTAAAGGCTTTTGTATAAAACTGCACCAAGAAGTGTTTTTGTAACAACTAAAAGCAAATCTTCAATAAAATAAAGATTTTCCTTTTAGTCCAAAATTAAAAAATGGCAAGAAAGTAATAAGTCATCTGAGTAAAATGGGAATACTGGAAATTAGAGTGACTTTTGCTCTATCTCTCATCTTTTTGCTTCTTTAAACTACTTTCCTGTCATCTGAAAAGACACAGAGAGAGAAGGAAAAGGAAAAAAAGAAAAAAAAGGAGAAGCCCCAAAGCTTTAATAAAACGTTACATTTGACAGAGCAGACAGACAGCTAGTGAAAAGAGGAGACATCTTTGGCAAAATGACAGTGAGAGCTTTCAGAGATGCTTGCTGTGTTCATGCTGGAGAAATCCTTTATGTGTGCAATAATCTACAGCCATAGCCTTGAAGGTTTATTTCTCCATCACCTTTCCCCTTCCTGACACCTTAGTTCTCAGCATACCTGAACACCAGCAAAATGAGCTGGAAGGCTCTCAGCTTTTTTTCATACAATCTAGTGATTGGATAGACAAAAAAAGAATGTTTGGGGTTTTTTGCTATTCTTGTTCTGTATTTTCCTCCTTTATGTGGCTTGTATTTGGTTGGTTGGGTTTTACTTGTTTCTAAGAAAAAGCTGTTTTACACCTTCCAAGTGCTGCTACCACCAGTGAGCATCGACAGTAATGGACTTCATGTATAATTCATGCAATCAAAACTTTGCAACTGTGCAAAATTGTGTACCCCACATCCTGTGCCTTCAAATCGGAGTCCATAAACTGTCAGAAGTTACAGCAGTGGGGCTCACTCAGTGGCCATAAGCTGAAACACTAATGAAGCTGCCTGAACAGCACCATGGAGAGCCATTTAATCAGCCTCTGTTTTTAATTTTGGTTGGCTGACAGGTGGCCAAAAGTACTGAAACACTGAAAGGAAAAAAGAAAACCTGATTCAGTTATCACTAAACAGAATGGGAAACACATAAAGAGGTTTTTATCAAGGCTTTACTTTTGATGGCCAAAATGAAAGATTACTTTGAAAATGCCTAAGCATTTGTGGTATTAAATATTGAAAACACATTACCCAGCTTAATAATTATGGAATTAGATATGAATTACTGAAGTAAATTCCTTCAAGGCATTAGGACCAGGGAGGTGTGTTATCTCAAATTTACATATGCCTTAGATTTTTTTAAATAAGATTTAAAAATAGTATCAACTTCCCACCTCCTCAGATTATACTTGAGCACCTTTGCTTTCTTCCTTTCCCCACTTACATTGATTTGATCTAATCAATGGTTCTCTTTATTTAGACAGGACTGACTGTGCTTCCCCAAGACACAAAAGTAGAAAGAGAGATTTGCTGAATCTAAATCCATTCAATTTTGTTAAATACACCAACTGAAAACCCAGCTGCTGAAGTCATTGAATGCTAATTCTTGCTGCTGAGCCCAGTGACTGCGGGGCCTCACCCATGAGTCGAGTTAAGCATGGTGAAAATCCATGGAGAATGATTTTATTTTTCTGTCCACAGCTGGTAATGGATAGCTTAACTCCATAAGCATAACTAAGCATAACTTTGGTTTCTTGAATGTTCTTTGCCACCTGATGACAAACATGTAGGCTATCTGTACACATCTGTAATCTCTGCTTCTTCCTTACAAAATTTCTGATGCTGATATTACCCAGAGGTATGAGTTTCTGTAAAAACATAATCAAGTTTATCATTCTGAGGTGTGTCAGCATTCAGTGTTGCTGAGTGGCCACTGGATTAAAGACTTAGATAAAGGATTAATTCTCCCTCTATCATGTCCTCCCTTATTTGCTCAAACCTGTAAAATGTCCAGATTTTCAGTCTTAGAGCTTGTATAGTTCCTTCTGTGCCTGAATCATCCATGACACTAAAAGAAGAATCTCCAGTTCATATTACTGGGAATTATGATTTCTCTGAAGGTACTTTGAGTGGGATATTCAATATAAACTAAAAAACTACAAATATTGCACAACTAGATTACATTTTTATCTGGAGTGTGTTACACTAACTATGCTGGAAAAATAAAAAAAAGAAGTTTAGAATCTACTTAGCCATGAACAGTGTGCACAAAAACTTTTAGTAGTTTATCTTCTTCAAAAGTTCATGCCACAATTTCCTCGGTACCCCTGCACATGTTCCCAAACCTTAGAGGTGTACCGTGTCTTCCTCAACATTCACCTCTTAACAGATGCATAGTTAGTTTTCTTAACCTTATGAATATAACCAGTGCACAGCCCGTGTGGAGTGGAAAAAGAAAAACAAAGTAGCAATAGCATATATGATGGTAATATGTTTGGGATCAGAAAAAAAACCCATAAAATTCTACTTAGAGGAAAACGAAAGTACAGAAATACATTCCTGTCCATGGCTGCTGTTTATCCTTTCAAAAGATGCCTGAATATTACAAAATCCCATTGCAAATCTAATGCAGAATTGGCAGATGTTACACTTTCAATTCTACATCTGAAGCTCTTATCATGGGTGACAACTTTTAACCACGCTTTATCCTTGCTCATTGCCATGAGTGAAGTCAGTGAGGCTTTGTCTGGTCTCTGATTTCATTAATGCACTGGGTTATTCATTCTTCTAATGTTGCTCCATCTGATTCAAGGAACTTATGAAACATAGATTCACCTTTATTTCTAGTATGTTATAGGTTGTGAACATGGCTGACAACCTTCTATGAACAAAGATGAGATCAATGTTGGTAATATTAAGGTGCACAGATCAGCTGAGCAGAAGCACACTGAACCAAGATACCATTGAGATGATAACTCAGAAAGAATGCTTTAACTTCTGCTAGTAACAACTGGCACAATGAGAAAACATGTAATGTACAAAACAAACCTCTCAACATTTGTAAATATCATTGTTCCTAAAGAACATATTCCTAAAGAACATGTTCCTAAAGAAACCAGTATGACTCTTCCAGACCTTGCTTTCAAACACAGTGCTCCAGAGCCTTGAAAATTTTGAGCGCTACATAAATTGCTCTTCCACTTTTTTAATGGACAGCCTCATTAATTACATAAGACAGCAAACAACAGTTTTGTGTGAGCTGGTAATTCAATAGTGTTCAGCTTGGTGCATATTCCTCATGGAAGAATTTCTGTCAGACACTGCCCACTCTTCTCCTTTCTCCCAGCTTATTAGGTCCTGATTGTACATGAAATAGGTTAAAGAAAATTTTGACAATTTCAGTTACAGCCAGAATGCAGCAAATATACAAAAATTCTATGGCAGAAATAACTTTCAATTTTCACCCCTTTTCTTTGAAGTTTTCATCTTCAGCTTTGCCTCGTCAATTAAAGTTACTGTTAGACAAAGGCTGTGTCTAGAGTGACAGAGCTAGGAGAATTTCCAGGAAATATCAGCACCAGAACCAGAAGTATGCTGACAACCCTGCACCTTGATGTTGTGTGATGCGTTTTTAAGAGAAGAAAGGAGCTGCAAAGAACCCTGTGTTCCTTCCCTATACAGTTTTGTTTCAGGCTGTCACTTGACTGAAATGAGATTGGAGACAAGATGAAAAAGCTTGAAGACATCTAGAACAGGATAGGAAATGCAACATTCTGTTCAGAAATGTTCTGTAAGAACAGCCTCGATTTCATAAATTGAATCCATAAAAATTTTGTGTGAAGGAAAATGGCTACCTGAAAGCTACCAAACTGAAAAAAACCAGTCTAACTGCAAACTGTTGAAATCATATATCTTCTCTACCAAGGAAACTACAAAATTACTGCCTGTATAGCAATACAAAAACCAACCAACCAACCAAACCCAAAACCCAATCAAAACCAACCCCACCTAAACCCCAATACCCTGCATATTATGAGTCAGCCTGTAGACCTTGTGTTCCCAGTGTCTGAATATCCAAGAGGTGGCAGCAGTCGCCATATGTACCTCCTGTGTCTTATATCCTGTAAGCCGGTCAGACAGATTGAAGTGCTACAAAGGCTTCATGATAGACGGTAAGGCCATAAAGAACTGAGTTGTGGAGGCTGCACCAGCCCTTTCTAAGCCTTTCTAAGCAGAGGGCAGCCTAAGATGAACACCCTCTACCTCTGTAAAGCATTCAGTTTAGTTACAAAGCCCTGGCAGCTGTAAGACAGAATTGTGATTGCCAAACAACACTACTGAGAAAGAAAATCTGGTCCAGATTGTTCAGGACTTCCTAGTATTTTTGTGCTGTGTGTCTTTGTAATTTTTTCCATATTAATTTAAAGAACTGGTGTTGGAGGAAATTAAAAAATCCTCACCCATACCCCTCTGTTCATTAATTTTATCACACACGGGCAATTTTAGAATTCGTCTAAACTTCTTAGACAAAATACTAGAGAATTACAGTGTTTCAAACACAATTTTGCTTTCGCTCATCATTTCCATCTTGGCAGTGTACAAAAGGATTTTCTTGGATGGGTCCTCCTGACATGTGAGCAATGAGTGTTTATCTTCATCGCCAACAAGTAGACCGTCCTGCAATTCTGAATAAATCAAGAGACTTGCCGTGCCTGGAGGGCTAAATATGTTTGCCTTTCTTGGTTTTGTAATACAATTAATTTCTATTTCAGATATTACGTTATTAAAATGCATTTTCCCTGCAACTCCATTCAGAACCCATTTCTGACCGCAGTTAAAATGAGCTTACGTGTTTTACATGCCTTTACATTTTGTACTTCAATTTTCAATCTTCTAACTACTGGACACAGCTCTATTGGTACTGCAGGGAGAAGGTTCTCATTCACTGATTTTTCTAACCTACGACTTCCTGTATTGCTGATATTTAATTTCTTGCTCTATAAATTGCCTTTTGTCTACTCAATATATGAAAAGGTATAAAATGAAACCAAACCGTGACTCAAAAATCTGTGTCATACTTGCACATGCATGCACAGTCACTGATTTTACAAGACACACATAGTGCCTGCATAGCTGAAAGCAGACCTGGCCTCTGTAGTTCTTAGAAATACGAAATGATTTGCCATTTCTGAGACTGTGCTTTTGCTTGCCTTTTATGTGTAAACTGGGACAGTATTTTCTATCACACCATAAGAATTAAGTTTGCAGAGGTCAAAAATACATTCCTGAATCCCTACAAGAACAAGTCTCTTATATGACACTTCACATTTTACAAAAATTAGGGTTTTCCTTAATTTTCTATTGCTAGAATATATTAAACTGTAATGGACCCAAACAAGAATTTAATTGCAAAAAATTAGAGCTACTGTCATAATTTTATGGACTACTGAAGAAAAGAATGGTAAAAAAGTGCATGGGGTAAAGCATGGCAGGATTAGAGGGGGAGAAATTTTCTAAGATGTTATACAGAAAACATTCTAAAAATCATGATTATAGATATGCAGTGAGTTCTCAAATTATATCCAGTGGGATATTTTCAGCATGATTGCAGCACAAATTCCTACATAAATGCTAGTATTGCAGCTGAGGCAAACTCTGGAAAAATTTTCTCTTCCTCCAGGTTAGACTATCATATTCTGTATGTTCTCCTATCCCCCAAAATATAAATTCACCTAGAGACATCTATTTGTAGAAAAACAAAGCACTTAAATATTCAGTTGAAAATGTTAAAGAAGAAGATGAAGATCTGCAAAGATGTACATACCTGTGTAAAAGTTTCACTCGGGAGTTTATTCCTATCTCATTAAAGTCTCTGGAGCTTTGCAATTATCTCTAGTGTGTATAATAGATGAATTTCTCATTTCATAAAAGTTGGTATATACATTTACTAAACAGTGTGAATGCCTTTGCCAGATTGAGGGTTTTAAGGTCACTTGATGAGTCCTCATTCTATAAATTAATACATATAATTTCTCCCATTGTATGTCATTCTTAGGAACAGTCTTCCTGAGAATAAAAAGCTGTTTATTTGTTGTGTTGCATGTTTCAATTTTTATATGTTATTCACTGGAAGGATTACTTAATGGGGTGAGAAAGAACAAGAGCTAAATTTGCATGAATGTGTAAATTGTATTACTGTCCTTTTTCATCAGATACTTTCAGCAAAGGATTTCTAACAAAGTAACTCTCCAGTAGTTAGAAAACAGACCACTTAATGTATATAGTACAAAAGAAACTCTCCAGTAGTTAGAAAACAGACCACTTAATGTATATAGTACAAAAGACACAGAGCAACACAACTTCAATGGAAGCCTTGCTGCATATTTGAGTATTACCCATTTGTCTTGAAATAAGTGACCCTTTACAAACCATAAACAATATCTATTTCTAATGCCCTATAAATTCCTGTTGGTTGAAATGTTTTCAAATGCAAATGTAACTGCAAAACAAACTCAACCTTAAGTTCTTATGTCCTTAGGAAATATAATGAAAAACTGAGGAATTTTGATCATCTTGTGTATCATGTCCTCCTGGGACAACTGTGCATGTTATAAAATTTTCTAAAAGACTACTGTTCACTGACAGACAGATAGAGATGTATGTATAGATGTTTTTCTGATGACTTGTTTGATTGCTTTTTAGAGTGATTTCAGAATGGACTGGCCCACCAGTTCTAACTGTACCAGACAGCAGAGTCAACAGAATAAAACAACTCAAGTTGACTCAGAAATAGATCAACCTGTGCAGAATCAACAAATAAAACAACTGAAAAGCTGAAAGTTAATTTATCCATTACATGTTTGGGCTTGTAGTCCTTGCTTGAAAACCACCTTGACCTCATACGCTACTACAGACCAAGAGTGTTATTTCATGGATGTCTGCAGTAAAGTCATTCAAGGAAAACACAGAGTTTGTGAAATACAGTGCTTGTCACCAGATTATGTTCTTCCCTAGTGGCTGACGTGGGAGTGATCCCACCACACTTCCATCATTTCAAGATGGGTCAGTTGAAATACAACATTCCTGGAATAACCTGGGGCTCACCTGTTACTGCAGAAGGGCTCATTTTATCAGATGCAGATTCCTGAGTACCTCTGAAGTCCTTTCATCTGTGGACTACAATGGGAACCCCAACATTTTTGCTGTGAAAGACAAATTTTGCAATTACATTTACTCATTTACCATTTAATTTTTAATCACTGAAATACTTCACTAAGAGGTTTTTCTAATGTTGCTTCTTTAAATGAAAAGGAAAAGCAAGATCCTGACTACCTGTACATCATTACATTTTAAAATTACTCTATGCACGATAATCATTATAGACTGCTATTTTTCCTGTCTCTTAGTGTCTTCTGAGTTCAATTGGAAATTACATTATTCTGTGTTTATGGGTGAAAACAACTTATAGTGTTGCTGTTTCAAATATTTGCAGTGTTTTAATCAGACATTTTCTTTGTAAAGCATGTCATTTAAATACAGTGTTTGGGTGACTCAAGCTGAAAACAGTAAGTATATGACAGGATATGAAGCATTTTTATTCCTTCTACATAAACTCCATCAAGTATTCAGGGATATCGTGAGCTACTCTTATTCTGTAAATCGTTGCTCTGATAACAAGGGCCAGTGAGATTAACAAACTCATTTTTCATTACTCAACACAGCAGAGCTTTTATGCCCTCAAATATTCATATCTTAAAAATTACGTTCTATGAAAAAAAATGGTGTTTGACTTAGTTTATGGAGAAAAATACTGATTAGAATCTGAACATTTGCATTTTAAACAAAGACTCTTTCATAAAGTAATGTTTTCATGCCAAAAAGGTATCTTGGACTGAATATATTTATTACCTGTGTCATGCTATAATACAATAAACATCAATAATTTTGATTACTAATGGGAAGTCATACCATAAGCCTCCTTCATCATTTCTGGATGAGCTCTCTATGTCTTGAGAAATCAGCGAGTCTGTAAATGATATTATAGTACAGTGGGAACACAGGTAATTTCATAATAACCTGCTTAACTTAGGTAAGAGCACATAATAGATACCAATTAGACATATATATGAATTTGCTTCTAAGGAGTAAGAACAAGGTACTTTGCTACTACAATTCAAATGAAGAAAGAAAATGCATTTTATAAAAACATAAGTAGAAAAGACTATTAGAAGGACTCAGTGATGCTTATGAATAGGAAACATTTTGGTGTAAAAGCTGTTATTTGTACAGCTTTTACACCAAAAAATAAGTACAGGTCCAGCTATCACTAATGCTGATCTTAACATTAAGCATTGCAGAAAACTGCAAAAAAGATGGAGTTGTAGAAAACCCATGGTAATTAAAATTCAACTTAATAACAAGTAGCGACTGTTCTTTTAAGAATGAGTCCAGAGAAAATATCTGACCTTAATTATTGCTTTACTAATATAACACATATGAAATGTCATCTCCCTTGTTACATATTTAATTGAAAATAATAAAAATTCTTATACTGTACACCTGTTAATACAAACACACATAAGCGTATTCATACACATTTTCATCACTTTTTTATGACTTAGAAAAATTATCTTGAATATGCAAAAGCCAAGGTAGGCTGTGAATGACATCACCTGTGCATATTTTGTTTGCTGTTAGAAATAAAATGACATTTAGCTCACTGTCTGAATGATATATAACAAATAGTATGATAACAATGCATAAATATAACTCTTTAAGTAATAACTGGCTATTCAGTTTTTATTTTGTGTTGGCCACATTTCAAAAATTTAACATTATTATTTTCTCTGTATTATTCTTTATTGTCTGTTTCTGTGTAGAATAATATGAGGAGTATATTCAGCTCCTACTGAAGTCAGTAAAATTCCAGGCTCATAGATTAACTGTATGGCTCCAGTAGAGTGTGATATAAAGGACAAGAGATGAAAGATTATATGTGTAAAACATCATCACCAAGGTGATGAAAGAAGAATATAGGCATTTGAAAGAAGGATCTTTAATTCCTGAAAGGCCAGTTTAATAGTATGAAATAGAGTAAGACAGTGGCAAGTACACCTGAATCTGAAAAACAAGATAAAGGTGTTTTACTGGTGCTTTTATAGCTTTTGAGGTAGCTTGAGTAATATTATAAGGTGTAAAATGAGGAAGAAAAATCAAATGAAAACTTTGTCTGCTCCTGCAAGGGTTGTCTATGGGCTGCAGCTTCTTTCAGGGAATATCCACCTGCTCTGGCGTGGAGGCCTCCAGGGACTGTGGGCAGATATTTGCTGCACTATGATCCTCCATGGGCTGCAGCACAGCAACCCACTTCACCATGGTCTTCAGCATGGGCTGCTGGGGAATCCCTGCTCCAGCACCTACAGAGCCTCCTCAGTCTCCTTCTTCTCTGACCTTGGTATCTACAAGGCTGTTTCTATCACTTTTTTATCACTCCTCTCTCTCATGGCTGCTGCACAGCATTTTATACCCCTTCTTAAATATGTTATATCAGGGAGGCTACCAGGATCACTGATTTTCTCATCTTTAGATCCGGGTGGAACGAGGGGGGGCCAGTACTCAGCCTCTTCTCACAGAAGCCACCTCTGCAGCCCTTCTGTACCAAAAGCTTGCCACACCAGTCAGTCATCCCAGTGCAATATGCTGTGGCATCTATGCCTTTGAGGCATTTAGATCAAGAACCTAACTTTATCCTATTTACCATTATGTTCTGAAGCTTTAACTTTGTGACTTAGAAAGGTGTAAAATCACTGTTACTGCATATACAGACAGGGTTAGTGTCCCTGGGCAGGTTAGAAGTGGTTATTATATCCAAATAAGAGAGAGATTTTTCAGTCTTGCAAAGCCTCTCTTTTTTTTTTTTTTTTTTTTTTTATTTATAAAACTCCTTAATAAAGGCCCAAGGGTTCAGGTTCCAGCCCCCCACCCCAAAAAACCAGAGAAAGTTATTGCAGATTCTATACCACATGCTATGATGCTCTTTAACTTCATATATGCTTCTGTTTGCATAGTCTTTAGGATGTTAAGCTCTTAAAAATAAAGTATTTTACATTATCTATTTATCTTAAATTGTATTAAAGTGTGCTGTATATGGTGAACTCACTTCCAGTTTTGCATAATACATTAGAAAACAAAAAGCTTGCAAAAATGTTTCTGGTCCCTGCTTCTAATGAAAAATCAAGCTAGGAAGCTGGAATTATAATAAATTATTTACCTGTCTATGCTAGTTGTAGCTTGCAAAGCTGGAGTCTGTGTGATAGAGCTGGGACCAATATTAAAATACAAGATTCAAATTTTTCAGTTCCATTGTCACACAAACCTAGAACCTCTGGTTGCAAAGTTCAACTAATTTAACAATTATTGTCCAGTAACACTGAATGCTTTGTGACCAACCTGTATTTCTTTTTAATAGGCAACCTCCATGTGACATATTCATCTTGTAGCAGAAATACAACCCAAATAATTCAGTTCTACCGAATTTTACCCAAGTGTAAAGATATTCAGATTTTTTTTTTGTCTCCACGTGTGTTCTTGTAAGCCAAAAATGGCTGGTTAGAGCCAATTGAAATTCTGTTTGATCATTGTCACATTAGAATTGTAATAGGATTCCATAATTTTCATATTTCAGTTTTGTCTATTTTGTTAGATTTCATCTGCAAGAGCTAAGAACATCTAAGGCCCCCTCCTTCCTATTTATTACTGAAGAATGAAGCACAGAATTGGTAGGCACCCTATTATGTGAAGAAGTAACCTGTAGTGGTTTTGTTTGCAATTCATTGCTTACTTATTTTCCTTCTCTGAGATAAAAATTAGGAGAAAGCAAAGCAGGCACAAAACTTTAAAGAATATAAAGATAGCTTTATTAACAGAACTAAAGGGAGAAAAAAAAAAAGAGTCAGAATAAACCCTCAGGACACTTCTCCTCCCCTCACCCTCCTTCTCCTACTGTCACATAAAGAGACAAAACTTGGGATTTTTTTCAGTCAGTTTACCACCTCTATATTAGTCTTTCTACAGTTCACTAAGGGAGAAAGGTCTCTTTTTGGTGTGCTATAGTGATTTCTCCACAAGAAACAGTTCTCTAGTGGCTTCAGTGTCACAACAAACAGCTGCCCAGAATGGTCCTCTGCTTGCATGTGAAAGTCCCTTCCCTTGAATTACAGCTTTCCCTACAACTGTTTTCGAGGGTTCAGTCTTAGCTAATGGGATCCCATTTTAAGGATGAGCTGTTCTAAAGCAAAGGTTCTCTCCATCCATCTCTGGGATCGTCTTCATCTCTAGGAACAAAGGTCTTCTTTTTTCCCTGGGAGCAAGGGAAATCACTTCATCAACTATCACTCACTGCTCAGGCTTCTCATTGGATCACAGCTACTTCAACATTTTCTTGTTTCAGCACAGGTACCTTTCCTCGTAACTGCAGTTTGAACACTCTACCCCCCATGCTTTTTATGAAATTACAAGGGGTACTCTGATGTATCATAGTCCATCACCATAGCTTTACAAAAGAATTTCAGCTTCTAGGTTTGAAGCATCTCTTCTTTCTCCTGTCTCTGGGTTTCAGCTCTTCCTTCTTCACTGACTTTGGTGTCTCTATCATGGTGTTTTTTTCATATGCCTTTCCCTTTCCTCTGACCTGGGAGAGGATTGATGCCTGCAGGTTCCATCTGTTCTGGGTGAAGATTAACCTGCTGAAGAGGTTAATCTTACCCGGGCCTTGCAGCTGGAACTTATCTCTCACTGCTGATCACATGNTGGGGGGGCTGCTCTAACAGAGCAGGAATGGCTGAGATGTTTGGCCAAGCTGTGCCGCGGGGGCCGGCCCGGAGAGGAGCAGAGCCATGGCCCGGCCCAGCGGGATGGCGCGGGCAGGGCCCAGCCCAGGCTCTCTGGGCCTCACCGGCTAGGCCCGGCCTGGCACTGCTGGGGGCTGCACAGGCACCCCAGTTACCTGTCCAAAAGCCTGGAAGCAAGACAGAGCTTCCTGGGCTTGTTTGTAATTAAATGTGTTTTTACAGAGCCGTGGCAAGCTTCTTAAGTGGCTCAACAGAGCTGTCAATATTCAAACTAGCCAATTGATTAGGTTTATCAGGTCTGGAGGAACTTAGAACAGCCCCTTGCAAAAACATCACTTCCGTAGCTGGTGGATTTTCCCTTAACTAAAACCCAAGCTGTGTTAACCATGACATAACCGTACTCAAAAGCATTAAAAACTGCCACCCTGCATCCTTTACAACTTCACAGTTTAAATTCATTTTCAGGAGGAAGGAAACTGCTTTAGATTAAAAGAAGATCTCACTGGTTGTTTACCTTGAACACAAAGCCATTCCAAAGCAATTAGCAAAATATAAAAAGTAGTATCAGAGGAAAATTCAATGGCTCTGTTGGAAGTGCTGGACATTAAGCTGGCTCCCTCCTAAACTCTCCTCTCTTGAAGTGTAATGTGAGAAAAATGAAGTCATTAAACTTTTAAGAATTTGACTTGCTTAAAATATGTGATTTTAATTAGCAAATTAATTTAGGAGGTTTTTAAGTGTAGTATCTACTGGGAGGAGCAACTAGGTAATTAAACAAAAGTATTAGTATGATTGAAATTGTACTTCTTCACTAATTTTTCATGCTAACTAATGTCTTCATGCAGCAAGTCACTTCACCTAGATAAGTACTGTCTACATAGCTACTCTCTCCCCACTGGTGGATTTAATGCACACCCTGAAGTTGAAAGATGGATTAAAACAGAGATAAAATACAAAACAAAAGCCCCAAGAATGAGATTCAACTCTTCATTAAGAAATGTAAATGCATGGATATAGTTACAGTTTTCTGCAGAACAAGAGAGATCTTGACACTGACATCTCCTCTACAGAGTTGATCATTTTTGTTTGAGACATTTGGAGATGCAAGTGGCAGATATAAGCAGACACTATGGGATTTCCACAACTTTCTGGGAACTCCTAGTTCTGAACAGCATTAAACATCAGAGAACCTTGATTTACACACAGTGTCAATGAAGTCAGTGGAATTTCATCTGCATCATAGAATGTCTCAAGTTGGAAGGGACACATAGGTAAAGATCAATACTGTTGTTAAAACAAGTATCTAAGCTTTTCTATGCCTTTGACACTGCAAGGAAATCTTAAGTTTCCAGCTTCCTCTCCCAAAATGTCCAGATTTTCCACAGGATGTCTGCTATGACTGGCAGCCCTGAATGGTAGTAAATGAAATTTTAAGCATCTGACACAGTAATAGAAAACAGTGCTTATGCAACTGAAATCTGGCCCAGGTATCTTTATTGTTATAAGATGAACAAGCTCCACTGACAGCTCTGACTAGATCTCTGTAGATTGTACAGGGACCTTACACACAAATGCTCATGTAGACACTTCCATTTAGACACCTAAATTTAAGTGATAATCCTGAACTGGTATTAATGCCATTATGCATTTCTTGCCCAAACTGAAAAGAAAAATCAATGTTTTACTGTACTACTTCTCTCCTTTCATTTGACATGTTTTAAGCCACTGTTCAGGATCTAAACAGACTTATACAGCTTCTTACTTGAAATTATTTTTATTTTGAAGAAATAATAGTTTATAATTTTATATATTCTCAAGTTTTAAAAAGTTGGAAAAATAAAGACAGTAGACCAATTCAGGAGACTCTTCACTGGAATTTGCTGTAAGAAAATTCCCAGCAAAATACCCTCTGCGCTAATTCTTCACAAAAATCTGATAGTCAGCTTCTCCAGTGTGTGCGATCATCATTTGCAGAATGAACAAAAATTGGGAACAAATGGAGTTCAAATTTCTCTTTTTTATTTCTCACTAGTAAGGTCTTCAACAAGGTGGGATAAATTAAGAACTCTTTATCCATATTCTGTAAACAAGCAGGTCTCATTCATAAGCACTCAAGATCCATTTTTGACTGGCAGGTGTGAGCATCTAATTTATTTGTCACAAAACTAATAATGCTAAAGATCAAGGCTCAACTACATAGGACTGGAACGGAGAAAAGGATTTTGATATCTAAAATCTGTTCTGTTCAGCTGTTCTGCTCAGTTTAGGTGTTATGACTTTTCTCACTTCTGATGGTGTAAGAAGTCAATTCCTGGCAGCCACAGACCACTGAAATATGTTTCTTTCACCGTAGTCACCACGGCTAGATTAAGCGTGTTAAAAGCTATTCAAATACAACTTTCAGTGAAATGTAAAAAAAGAAAGGGAGAAAAAGCTTTGCAGTCTCTTATACCAATAAGGTGTGCAGTGTTACAAAGGTAAAAACCACAAAAAACACCATTAAAAAACCTATGAGGAAAACCTCAAACAAATGAACAAAAAAACCCCACTGTAAAATGACTTACTGAAATTTACAGATAAACAAAAACTTTAAAATCCTTAAATTTTACCATTAATTCCGAGGAAGTTGTTGGTTTTTCCATTACAGGCTGGGAGATAAGGAGTTTAATTATCAGACATGCTGAAAAAGTCTTGGTGCTATGGGAACATGAGCCACTCCTGCAGCTCAGTCCTGAGAGTCCGCTGTTGGTAGGGTGTACTGGGCTAGGTATGTAGGATGTACTACATACACTGTAGGATGCTGAGCTGCATAAGGAATACCATGTCCAGAGCTGAATTTCCCAGGTCGTGAGTTGCATGAGGTGAAATTAAAGACATTTCCAACAAGGGCTATCAAGGCACTCTCTAGGGCCTCAACCATACCTGTAAGGGTGCTGCAGCACTGGAACTGGTTGCCTCTCTTTTCTTGAAGGTTTCTTGGCCTGGGCTACAAAAAACACAAGCTGAGCCAGAGAGTTGTTGGTGATAGTCATGCTTTGAGTGAGAGCCTGGACTAAACAATATTAGGACATTCCTCCCAAACAGCATTTCTATGCTTGCATGAAAACATCAGATTATTTTTTCCTATTCCAGTTCCAGATATTTAAATGTTATGCTATCATATTTTAATATTTGCTTTCAAAAAATTTATCTGAATAAGCTCAAAATATTTAATAACTAACATTACATTGATCTATTTAAGGCAAATGTTGAATCTACTGTCTACAGAATGAAAATAACCCTCTTGAGAATATTATTTACATTTGCCAAAACTAAAATATTTTGGCCTTTCTGAATAAAAATATTTTGGTTTCTAAATCTAAGACAACATGTGTTTTGGCTTTTGCTTGCCATGTAATTGAGTCAAGAATAATTACATACACAATGAAACTTGACTTTTAAAAAAGGACTGGAATGAAAATCATGAGTTCCAGCTCCAAACATACATATTTTGGAAGCGAAGATTACTCTTTAACTGACACAAAACAGTCTGGCAACTGGAAGGATTTTGATTTACAACAAACTAGTGCAAGCGCAAATTCTTTTTTCAAGACATAGAAGCCCCAAAATTTAATCTGAAAAAGTCAGTTATGCAGATATTGCACCTTTCATTAAAAAAAAAAACAAACCCAAGCCCAAACCCAAAAAACCAAAACTCCATCAAATTTCTGACTTTCTGTGGACTACATTTAAATTGTACAACGACAAATTTTCCCCCAGTTCAAGAAAGATCTACTTTTATTGTTAAAAACTTTACTGAGTTAATAAAGAAAGCTTTAAAGAAGCTAAAATTAAAGCTAATGCCATATCTCTTTATTAAAGCAGACATCTGAGAATGTATCGTAGAACCATAGAACAGCTCTGATTGGAAGGGACTTTGAAAGATCATCTTGTCCAACCTTTCATGGGAAATGGAGCCTTGATGACATTTTTAATAAAGACTTAAAGAAAAGAGGGCTATATTGGAAGTTAGGAAAATATAAACAATCATACTGGAAAATGAAATAGCACTGTCACAATTGTTAGTGATCTGTTGCTTTTCTGTCTCACAACTCTGCCATTTGGAGAATGTCTTCTGAGTGTGAAACAAATTTTTCAGAAATCAGTTATTAAGTCATCAGTAAAGCACAACATGAACTTCACCTAGCATGAGAAATGTGACAGAAATTATATACTCATTTGATTTGTACAGTTTCCAAGTTGCACACTGCCCAAACTGTAGATCTGTAGATCCTTAACCGTGACAAACCAATCTAGTCTTAAAAATAACGATCTTAAAATTAGTCTTCTGGTATTGTGCATGAGAAAGACAAGTAAATAGAAAGGACCTAAGCATCTCCTTGGATGGAACTTTACACAAAGCATTCTTGATTGCCAGCACAGTGGGGTGGACTACTAGTAGTGGCTGCACCTGGAGCTGCAACTCAGTGGAGAGAGGCGCTTCAGTATAAAAATATCTTTCTTATACTGTGTGTAAAACTATATGTATATATGAATATGTGTGTTTGCATTTGTGTGTGTTTGGAAATAAGCTGAATGAGTTCAAACATTTTTCTTCAGGTGATTAAGTGTCAATTCTACTTTAATTCTACATAAGCTGTGCATAAAATCCTGTTTTAATACACGTGAAATATTGTACTGAAATGCATGTTGTGGAAGGCCAAAAAACCTGACTGCGGGTTAGAGCACGAGTCATGTAATAGCAGGCTGAGAATGAGGGTTGTTCAGCCTGAAAAAATGTGTGCTAAGGAAAGGTCCTATTGCTCCTCAGCTACCTCATACATCTACGATATGAGTAAGTTGGAGCACATGCTCAGAAGTGTGGAGCAATTGAAAAGGAGGCAAAAATCATAAGCTGCAATGAGAGACATACCAATGTAATTGCAAAAAGGCCCCAAACCTACATTCATCACATATGGAAAGTCAAACACTGGAAAATGTACCAAGAAAGATTCTAGAATCTCCATCCTTAGAAGAATCCAAAACTCAGTTGAACAAGGCCTGAAAAACCCCATCTACTCTGGCTCTGCTTTGAGCAGCAGCTTGCACCAGAGAACTCCAGTGTGTTTAATGTCCCTTTCAACACATATTATTCTATGTTCCAATGATTCTGTGTATATAATTACTAATATCTCAGCAACTCTCCATCTTTTTCATGTTTCCTTCCCTTTTATTTTTTCTGTATTTTTAGCTTAGATTTTAATTTGGGGGAGAGGTATCTTTACTGTTTACTATGTTTGTAACAGCTAACTAAAAAAAAAGGATGTTTCATGAAACAGTTCACATTTTTAATATCTGCCCTGCCAAAGTTGTCAAAATAAGTGAACACTCACAGCCTGTATAAATCAATGAAATAAAGCCCCAGTTAGAGCTGACGGACAGGCTGTGGCCTCTTTGAATCTATAAAAGTAAAGATAAAAAAGTTAAGGTTGGATGCAGCGATGTTCACCACCTCTCACTTACTGCTGATATCCAAAAATCAAGGCTTCTCCACTGCGCTAAGCTAATACATGTTTTAACAGCTTGGATGAATATTTGTAACTGGATTATCATATTGAAGATGGTCTTTTGATTCTCAACAAGATACTATTCCTTGTTTGCCTCTGCTTGCCTTTTTTCACATAAATGTGGGGTTCAGCTTTTACTAGCTGTTTTCTGGTGGCTACTGCAAAAAGGCATAACTACTGTTGTTTAACGACACAATTTCTCTTACATTACTATTATTTAAGATCTTTAAGACTTTCCACTGTGTCACAACTACAAATAACTAATTTTCAATTTCTGAAAAAACCAAGCATTTAAGAAAAGGAGAAAAAAAATGCCCTAATAGCCCAGTAATTTGTTTGTATTTTGATAAATTATCATATTGTATAACTAAGAGATTTCTGCGGGATATGACATAGATTCAAAGTGCAGGGACTTAGCTAAAGGATTTTCAACTAAAAACATAGCCACAGCTTTAGCTATCATTTAATGTTTTCGTGAAATTAACCAGTCCAAATATTTTAGTAATGTTGTACAATTAAGGGTATCACCTTTTCTTTTCTTTTGCAACATCTCTCAGCCATTAGCAAAATACAAGTCAGTGTCTTCTTTACACAAGGTTGTTGTTTGAATTAGTTTCTGAAAAGTAATTATGTGTTTACCACTGAAGAAATTCTAATCATTTTGGAAACTGCGGTGATACAATACTTCTGGTAAAATCAAGCTTCATAATCTGCTGTCACTTGCATACCACCTCCCTCTTCTTTCCATGTCTGTAATGTAAGGTTTGGCAGCCCGATTGGATATAATGCATTGCAACCTGACTCAGTGTTTAATGGAATAGAGGACCATTCCTGCTGCAAAGCCCCAAGAGGGAATTCAGCTGGGGATTATCTGTGTCTTTGCATGTAACCGTTTGATGCTGTTCAATCTCACCACTTCTTCAATTAAAGAATGATTTTGTTAGGATTTTGCCAGTGGCATTGAGGCAGCTGGCAAATGTCTGTTACCTCTGGGTGCTTCCAAATATTACATCTTCGAGCCCATGGGATAAGGAAAATTGTGTGATTTCATATCACATCTCAAAATACATGGTCTGGAAGATGCTAGGGCTGAGACTACATCAAAACATCAGACAATTAGGTTTTTTCTGTTATGTGTGCAGAAGAAGTCCCTTAAGTACTAAAAGATGTACTGATGAAAAATAGGGCCAGCACCCATGTGGCTGTGGCTAACAAATTACTAAGCCTTCCTCTCTGTGTTATTGTGGTAACTCAATCAAATAAAATCCATCAAGCTGGTCAAAACTGAAACGTGAAGAAGAACATACATATTGCTGTGTTTTAGCTTTCTGCACACGTTGCCAAGAATTTTACTGTTATTAATCATTTTAGTCTGGTTCTTCAATAACTGGCCATTGACTCTGCCTCTTTGAATTTACAGATATAATCTCCTAAGGAAAATGACTCCTGCAGGAACTTTAAACCTGAAAAACAATACCTATATTCTTTTCTACAGTGATCTCAGAAATATTTGTGTAAAATCTGATTTCCTCTCTGTACCTCCTCTATACCATTAGAAGGAGTCTTGCAAGAGTTTGAAGTTTACTTATTTGTTACTAAATCTAATAAAAAGTCTTTATTGATAGATCTAACTGACATGATAGCTCATATATCCAGAGTTTGATTTCACTGGACAACTACTCAGGCTGTCATGGAAAGAAATGTTTGCCCTTTTTTAAACCCCCAACTCTGCAAAGACTGACGTGCCTTTCTCTTGCCAATTCAAATGCAAATGAGACAAATCTGTGCACATAATCCCAGGGTAATTGTTCTGCACACACAAACTTTTGTCATTTGGTGATTGTCACACCAAGACTATTAGACTCTACAGTCAAGTACCTGACTTCTGAGCATGTCATGTAAAACCTCATTCTCCAGAGCAACTGTCATACTCCAACATAAGAGGAATATTCCTCCTTATCACAGAGCCTTTATTTTACCTCTTGACACATGTAAATGAAATGACTTTTATAATAAACCTGCTTCTTTATAATAGATCATTATTTGTATCAGTTACAAAAACATTTCAGTTCTGCTACTCTTATCGACCAGTCTTTCAGTGGCACAGGCCATTTACACAATATCCTCAGCATTACCCTTTTGACAGAAATATCCTACTAGTGAATTCTGAGGGTCCTCTTAGCTATACAATCCTCTGCCCTGTAAACATGAGCTTTAATTTCTAAAGTTAAGGGATTGAGTGGTACTAAGAAAATTTCAGCAGAGAGCACAGTGGAGGCCATGCATTTTCTGAGGGAGTCTCTGTATCTTGGCACTGGTGGTTGGCAGAAGTGCAGAGAAGAGCTTGGGCTTTTTAAAAGGAAGTATAGGAGGTAAAGAACTGGGAAGCTACAAATTCCATTGTCACATAAAGGTAACAAAACAAATAAATGCCAGGCTGTGTTTTAGCTACCACATTATGTATTTATGCAAAGATCATTACAGTGAGTCATATCCTGTCTGAAGAGACTTTTCAACTTATCACAGCAAGATAAAGCAGGTTGTTAAACACTGCAGCTCAGGCAGGGTAGGGGAAAAAGACGTGATAACTCTTCCTTCCATCCTAAATATCAAAATTAGGAAGTATGACCAGCTGCTGCATAGCATACAATAACCATAGCAAAGACTTCATCTTTGACATGAGAGTCCACATTTAATTTCATAAACCTGGCATAGCTAAGAAAGAATAAACGGTAAGAAAGACTGACCAGAAAAACTGGAGGGAAAATAGTTGCCCAGGGACTTTTGTTTCAGTCATATGATTCTATATGTTCTCATGAATTATTGCAAATATTAATGGGGACTAAACACACGACCAAAGAGCAAAAAATGTGATCTTTTCATGCTGAGTAGTTACTTGTAGCTCATTTACACCAAGACCATTTGGACAGCGATATTTGATACTCCATTCCTATGCCTTAAAAAGAAATCATAGAAAACTCAGTGAACCGCTACCAGGAAAAAGTGACTTTTTCACATTTGAAAGTAGTCAGATAAATACCTTATTAATCTAGAATTCTGTAGCTGATGACAATAGAGAGAATAAACCTGTTTCAGATCACAACTCTGTGGCAAGTTGTGTTCCAAAGCACACAAGTTTTTTTTAAAATAATCTATTTATTGATAAGAATGGTGATTCTGCACTAGTGCAGACCTCTGACATCTGCAAGCAGTAAAAAGAACTTGAAAATACTAAAAATATCAAATCTTCCCTTGTGCAACTGAAGTCAAAGGGTGATTTATCATAGAGTTGTGTAAGAGCAGGAGCAGACAGATTTATAAAAAGTTACAGAAACTTGTATAAAAGTGCTATGGGAGAAGCTTGCTTGAATGAACAATCCATCCTTCATCTTCCAACATGACAACTAGAAATACAGGAAGTAATGAAAGATGCAGGTGGGATTTCCTTAGCTGAAATCACAACACAGACTTTTTGCAGTACAAAAGTATGAAGCCATAATTTGTTTAATTATCTGTCAGAACACTCTGATCCATACTTAATTCATGAAGCACTGTTTATCTCTGGTGATTCTTTTCTCTTCATGAAAGGGTAAAATAAATGTGGAGAATGTTACACTCAAAGCACCTGCATTGATTTTTTGGGGCAACTATGAATTTGTATTCAGAGAGAGGTGGCTATAACATACTGAAGGTTTCTTCTAATGATTGCCAGTCATGAAGCACTTTGATCCCAAAATCAGAAAGGTCAGCCACCATTACTTTATTGTTAGAAATTATCTATGCAATGAGAATACACCTTTTTCTCTCCAGCTTCAGCTCCCCTTTGCCATGGGAAGCACACAGACACATGCTCTGACAGAGCTTGCTGTTAGGTGAGCCAGCTTGTGCGCTGTTGCAGTGCAGATTGTGTGTTAAATCCCAAATTCAGTGCCCTGGCTCTTGGGTATTTCTACCTCCTTTTCACTGCTTTAAAAATACATGTAGCAGCAGACACAGCCATGGTATTTATTTCCTCAAGCTCTTCTATTAAGTGTAATCATCTATGCTAATCATAAATGAAGGCCAGGCAACAATCTCCTGCAGGTGCCAGATCCTGAAGCACTTAGTCCTATTGGAAGGGTTAATTAGAAAGTAGGCAAGACAGTGCTAATAAGAAAAACCTGTATGAATAGAAAAAGAGATTATGAGTGAGAAATTTGGAATTTCTACCTTACTAAATATTGCAATAGTCATGCAGTATGTGAGTGTAATTTGAATTAATGGGCATATTCTTTAAAGTCCTTGTCGACATGTGAAAAGTTTAAACTGCTTGAGTTACCTCATAAGGTGCCAATGAATGAATACAACAAGAATTATGTGAGCTTAATTAAGAACAGAACTTTGTAAAGAATTCCAGAGTGCTGAAATACTCTTATCAACAGCCTTCCTTTCTCTGCAACCCCTGGCAAATTTATAGCTTACACTTCCAACCTTAAAATATTCAGCATAGATCAAAGGTAGGAGCTGCATATTGAAATGTACCTCTTTGAAATTTTCACACTTGAGAGTGATTTTCTTATGGAAAAAAGGGAAACACCATGAAATTAAGCCATTCAAAACATATTAAAAGACAAACGCTTCTGCCTAACTGGGCTGGAAGGTATCTAGAGTCTGTCAGAAAATAATAAAAAAGATGTTGGCTACATGGGTTTTTTGCTATTTCATTTGCAAATAAGGCTATAGTTATCAGATGTCTCAAACATGGTTTTGCAGGCTTGCACATACAATAAAATAACACCTCTTTCCCCTAATTGCCCTCAAAACTCCTCTGTATGTAGCAAGCAAGTAATTCTGAATTCACACCTAGCATCAGATTTGACACACTAAAAGACACAGCTTATATATAAAATAGCAAGTAAATATGTTTTCTGTTTAAAAGACAAGCTAAATGAAACAGAAATACTAACAAAATCAATGTTGGAAGATATCTGAGAATAAAACTCACATTTGATCAAAGTATGATTACTGGGATTAGTCAGTTCTGGGAAAACAACAGGAAAAGAATGTATGTTTCTTGTTGTAGCTCCTTCCTAAAGGAGAGAGAGGCATATATTTCAGTTTAGAAACTGCAGTGAGCATCACAAAGACTTGGGCACGTTTAGCTTAAATGTATATATCATCTTGTAAAACACAGGAACTGTACTCTTTTGCTATATTTATGAAGCTAGTGAAAGGGTGCTTTGTTCAGAAAGGAAGATTCTTTCTTGCTTTCTGCTCTTTCCTCTGACTTTCCTTCCACACAGCTGAGAAATGCGACATGGCCTCTTTTTACATGTTGTCATGTGAACTTCACACAAAGCTAACAATAGCACAGAAATTGGCTTAGCCTCTGTTAGCTCTGCCAGAGAGTGAAAAATAAAGAGTCAACAAACCCTGTCTTGAGTCACTGGTTACTCAGAGTTTCAGTTCAGAGAGAGGTCTTTTATTACCTGACCTTGCCAGAAAGGGCCATTGGTTAGTGGATGCTGGAGATCATTCCACTCAGAACAAGAAGTAGTTTCAAAGCTCTAACTAAATTTACCATATACTCTATGATGAATGCATTTGAAAAAGGTCAAGAAAAAAAATGACAGTTTTATTGTTTTTGTCTCATTTCTTTTTACTTCTTCTGCTCTTTTATCTCCATATAGCAACCTTTCACAGAAATCTAAGACATATTAAAAAAATAAAAGCCTGTAGTGAATTTAAACCTAAAATTTTCACCTAAAAAGGGGGCTTAAACTCCTTTTGTCTTGATTATTAAATCCTGACCCTTTTTTCTTTTTCTTTTTTTGATTCTTTTTTTCTTTTGTAAAAGTAAACTGTAATCTAATTAGAGAGGTGAAGCAGACACTAACTGACATTTAGAGCGGAAAACTGTTTGATTTTCTTGGAATTGAGAAAATTAATGAAAATGAGAGTTTCACTATATTTATGATCATTTGTATAAATGCAAATTTACCACTGAGATTTTTTTGACTGGAGATACCTGTCCATGCAGATAAATGCAAATACTAAAGGAAATTTATTTCATATCAACTGCCTTGAAACCCTTTTTTTCATAATTAAAGCATGTTCCCCTCATGAGAAGAATAATCATTCACAGGAAGGTTTAAGTGTCCCCAGAGCACAAGTGTTTTTGCTTCTTGCATCAGCTTGCTTTCTTTGTGTCTGGGGAAGAGACTACACCTCCCTTCCAGGCACAGCTGTTTCAATAAGACCATCAATGTGATTTATCCCTGGCCTCATAACTCCAGTCATTCTATTGCTGCACAGTGAAATATCACTCCTAGAAACTCTTCTAGCCACACTCTTCAGGTCTGTGGAATTTTAAGAGCTGATGAAGGATGGTATTATTTGGCCTCCAAGCTGCCTGTTCGCCAGATGTGTCTCCTCGTTAAAGTTCCCTTGGTACCTTTTTGGTCAAGGAAGACTGCTAATCCTTTTAGCTTGGTCAAATTCCAATTCATGGAGTTCCATTCTGTCTATATCAACTCCCTTCCCCCACTTTAATAAGAATACCTAAGGGGTTTGCTAGTTTGTTTTTGTGTTCCTCATATAAACAGTCACACAGTGTTCTTTCTTATTGTGATATTTTGTAATTCATCTCAAAATGCACCATATGCACCACAATAAGAAGGTAACGGGAAAATGGTGGTATGAGTGAATTCAAATTCAGGATTTAATGTCTTGAAACTATCAGCTTGTAAAATATGCAGCGATTGAAATCTCTGTGTAAACATGGTTATTACATTAAACAAAATCCATTGCCCTCTTCCCAGAAATATTGCCAGGATCCCAACAATTCTGGATGAATTTCACCTTTGTGTTTTGTCTTTTGTGTAATGTTTTTGGTTCAGTTTACATGAACTGTGCCTAATAATCTTAACACTCTTCTTTCTTTCTCTAGGGAATTTACAGGGCAATTTCACACAAACTAACATGACTTTTATAATTCTATAACCCTGGGTGGATATTATTGTATATAAAAAGATGTTTAGCAATTGCAACATTGTATTTCTTGTTTCTTACATTAAATGTTATGATTGCTAAAGGTAATCCATTAAATATCCACTATCAAATATTATAAAATATTTGATAGATATCAATCATATAGTTAATAATTGATATATATCAAATATCTGATAGATATAAAATAGTATCAAATATGTTAATATAAATATTAAAGTTAGTCCATTTAGTATCTGTGTAAATTGTATGATGAGCTCTATCATCAAGGAAACAGAGTTCAGGGATGAGTTTGGGGGAATTTTTTTGTTTGGGGAAGTTCCTGAGAAGGATTAGTTGCCTTTTACTGGTAACTTCTCCAAGTAATTTCTCCAAATTTATAGTATAAAGTTCACAACGTCATGACTTTAGCCCTAATTTCTAAAAAAAATTCAATTCTAGTAGCTCTGAAGAAAATATTGTCAATATCTGATCTCATTAATGTTCAATTTGAATTCATGTAGTTTTATTTATAGTTTAAATATTAAGTCCTTCCAGAACAGAAGACTTGCAACTTGTGGGTCCTTTTTCCAGAACAGCAGAGCTCAGGACATGGAACTGGGATAAAACATGTTCACTTTTTGTCCTAACACAAGCATTGCATATTCTTGAAAGGGTGTTTTGGGACTGGTAGTAATTAGGGTACACTGAAATAGAAGGGTGTGAGTGCATTACATAACTAGTGAGAAAATATAGCGGGAAGACAGCGTTGGCCACCCAAGGGTGTAGGAGGAGCAAGAACTCTGTGACAATTTCCTGTGAAAATATCTGAAACTAGCGAGGTAAACCACTGCTTGCTGTTAGTCTTCATTAGTTTTTCTCAAAGCCTCATTCGCAATAGTCTAAGCCCAGAAAATAATGTTTAATTCTTTTATATAAGAGTGCCCAAAAGAATGGGAAAAAAAGCTTTCAGAAGTATTGAATTTGTGGGCTATGAAAAGAATATGTAAAAAAAAAAAGGGAATAGAAGGAAGTAATAAAGCTAAAATGATTATGGTAACATTAACTTTTTTCTGTCCTTCCATATAGCTATATAGACGTGGAAAAACATTCACACAAATAATGAACAGGTAAATACATAACAAGGGACCTTTTCTTTAGTATGAGTGTAAATCTAAGGTCCCATCTCATAATTCAAGTTCACATGAAGACTATACTTGTTTACCAGGTAAAAGATGTTTGATTACATTAATTGCTGTTTCACACTGAATTTTCATCCTATAAGAGTATACAATGAAGAAGGAGAAAAGCACATAGTTGGTTCTGCAGCTTATGACTTTGAGATTTCATGCCCTGTCTGCTGGAGGGACATTTATGTACAAAGGTTAAATTAGATGAAGCAGTCTGATACCAGTCTGTCTGTAGTAATATTGGCAGTGATTCAAGATTTTGGTAACTCATAGTATAAAATTCCTGTTATGCTTTTCATTTGATTGACTGGTTTAACTTACTTTCATTTGATTGACTTACGTTTCTCCTTTCTGGTCCAGTAATTTAGACAATTAGTTTTATATTTCCAATAACGTTTATGTAAAGAAATAATACCTGAATTTCTCAAAATGTCTTGCATTTCTTAATATCAAGCTATGACTTAGTTTTTGGGGACAGTTTACAATGTTAGGAAACTGACTCCATTTACTCTATCTCACTGCTAAAAATAAAAGAATACACTCTTCCCTGCTGAATATCCTTTAAAATTTGCTTCAGTCTTTCACACTGGGAAGGGACAAAAATTTTAATGGAAAAGTTTGAAACCTCTTACACACTGCAGACTCAGTAACCTCTGTGGAAGACCAGCAGCGAAGGATTTGCTATTTCATTTCACTAGTTTAATATTAGAACGTCTAATTTTGCAAATCTTATGCATGTGTTCTCCTTTTTATTCATGTAGACTCACTGACTGAATTATGAATAGAAGGGATCAGTAAAGACCTACCAGGAGCAAGTCCACTTTTATACTGAAAAGTTAAAAAATTGAAAAAACCCCATCATTCTATTATATGAAAAAAATGGCTAGTTTTCAAAATATACAGTTTGTAAACAATATTGCTAATGATTTTATATGAGCTATAGCAACATATTTAGGGATTTTTTTTTAACATGTAATTTTTAAAATAAGGAGTCAACAAATGAAGGAATATAGGGTAATTATTACTTGGTTAATAAGAACTTATAAATGAAATACCAGCTCTTTCACCAAATACTCAAGTATTTGCTTTCACTTGATTGTGCTTCCCATAATTTACTGAGTGCTTGAATATACACAAATGAAAATTCAACATATTTTTAGATATAAATGCAATGTCCTTATATATTCTGATGACGCCCACACCAGTCTGTACCTTATCTTTCTGAAAAGTAATAGGATAATGTATGAAGTAAAAAACGGCCAGAGATGTTCTAATTTACATCAGTTGGTTCCCCAGGTAATTTACAGTGGAGCTGAAATAAGATGTACTGCGAATCAGTCTGAACTTTCAGCATCATAGCAGAATATTCTTCAGACACTTGATGAAATATCTTGCACAAAACTGTCATATTAGCTGAGAAGGTAAACGATCTTTATCTTAATTTATGATGTGGAACAAAAACTTCTTAATAACAGTAAATACACCAGGAGTACAGTCTGAGAGACTAATTTGATAATTTAATATTGTGGAAAATGCACCACGTAGAGTGAAAGTAGGTGTGATGGGAAAGGGAAGAAGAATAGAAAACTTTCTGTTCTGAAGTTGAAGGGAATGAGGCGTAAGGATTTCCTGTCACACAGAAGATTTTTTTGCTGCCAGGCAGCAGATTTTTCAATACACAGCATAATATTTTGTATATAATCTTTAAGTTGTAAGAAGTGTCAGTGATATGAAGTGGATATGACCCTCACCTATCTTCACTGAGCAGTTTAGCTCCTGAGGATGCCTTGGAGGTGTCAGTACAGTTCTCTTACACCTTGGCGTAATGCCTTTTAAATTTAATTTCAATGGTGTGGTTTGTGGTACAGACCATTTATGGAAAAGATAAATTTACCATTTTTGAGCTCATTTAAAGGGAAGGGAATTTCTGCTGGCACTGTTATGTTGAAGTGACTGATGTGCCTACAGTTTATACTTTCTGTAAACTCACAGAAGGATGTATTAGCTTCCCTGTAGAAAAGATTCACATTAAAATTTCATAATTTGAAGAAAAGTACAGAATTCTATGAAACAAATAGTAAGCTCCATTGATATTAGCTTAGTCAGGGCATTGAGCTTCTTAGGACAAACTCCTGGACCAAGCTTTCACTTTGGGTATGACCTCTCACTGTATCCCTTCTTTCTATAAAAGAGCTTAGCTGTACAAATTCTTCATACCGAAAGATGAGACATAGATACAATATGGACTAACAGGGTTTAAAATCTCGTGTTCTTTATTGTCATCCAAGTATACCAGTATTTTATTTCTATCTGTAACAAGACATCTAAAAGCACTGGTGACTGGGCATCTCTAGCAAGTAAATTGAGGCACTTTTTTTAATGTTCCAAAAATTTGGCTGAGCTTATCTCAAGATAGGCCCATACAATCATACTACCATGTACATTCCTGGGTCTCCTTTCCAAAATCATGATATGTAAAATTTCCTTCCTCATTCTCTAGATTAGAAGAATTTTATCAATTTTTATCTCTCTCTCTCTTTCCCACATATAAACAGCTGGTGCGATAGAGGATATGGACTTGCTTTGATGATTAATTTATATTATACTCTACTTGAATAATAGTTTAATAGAGTTTTCCTGGAAATAAACCAGGATATTTCACCACATTCCTTAACTAGTCTAATTTAATCTCTGGGCAGCTTGGATTGTATAGCCTTTGGCTCAGTTTAATTTCAGAAAGGCCCTGTAATATTCACAGAAAAATGTAAGTGCCAGGTCTGACTTATGATCTATACCTGTGATATAGACTTCTAAATCCTGTGTCAGTTCTTAAACAGATGGCTCACTCTTTTCACTCTTACTCCTTCCAACACTCATGCAGAACATTCATTTACTTGAATGATGAGCCCTCTGTAGTTCTTAAGGCTTAATTCTCCCCGGCTGCAGATTTTTAAGTTTAATGAAGAAATGGATCATAGTCAAGATAGATCCAGTTAGGAAGTTGATAACTTTTTTCATCTGATGCCATAAGGTGAAAATGCTGTGTTTCGGCAAGGGCAATTTTAAAGGGAGAAAATAAATATTCTATGTGGAGAAAACAGTATGAAATAAACAGTCAAATGGTTCTTGCAATTGTTCCATTGTTTCTATATCTCCTACCTTCTTTAAACATCCTTCAAGTTTAATATTTATTCGTGCTTTACCACTTGCTTATTTTTGCATTTATCCAAATAAAAAACCTTATTGAATGTCAGTGGTTTGGTCAACAACAAACGTTTTTGAAAAATGCATCCATTTATCATATAAAATATTTGCAGTAAGAATAATAAGGGTTCTCTATACAGTTTCTAGATTCACTATTGAAAAGCTACTAGCTTTATAAATTATACATTCAGTTCTTGGGCTTATTTATATTATTGGTACATATAATAAAATTGACAGGCAGATTTGCTACTGATTGCTCTTAAGGATTGATTGCTGGTTTTTCAGAAATTATTTTCTTAAATACATATATTCAGGTACATTCTATTTTCAGGTATAGGTAAATAACTCCAACTATCATCTGGTGACAACAGAAAAAGGAGACGCATAAGTGAGACAAAAGAAAGGATTCAACACAGAAAAAAAGATTAGAGTAAAACATGATAAATTATCTGCATTCTGACTTTAAAAATTTTGAGAATAAAAGGTTTCATTTTCTGAAAAGCAGAGCTTTTCAACTGTATTTACATGAACTGTGTTGACAAAAAGTGATCATCTAACTTACTCTGTGTTTTTTAATGTCATGTTGTATCATACACAAATGTGACTGCCTAATCATAAAGGAAAGCAATGATAGAGCACTCACAAGAGAACTCTTAGAAATACACTAAGACAGTGGAGCTAGTTAGGCTTGGAGAAAGAATATGGACTATTTCCACAGGGTGTTAGTTCACATTTTAAATTGTTCCATTTTATCCTTATGTGCAGCCTCACTTCCGTTCCCTGGTTACAAGCATTCAAATGGAGAAATGCTGAGAGATTATCTGAGCACCCAGGGATCACATTAGGAAGGCTAAAGCCCTGGTAGAATTAAATCTGTCCAGGGATTTCAAGGGCAACCTTCTCTAGGTACAATAATGATGAAAGGTAGACAAAATGTGGGCTCTCTCTGGAAGAAAATGGGAAACCTGGTTATCTGGGATATGGAGAAGGCTGAACTATATGATGAGTTTTTTGCCTTGGTCGTCACCAGTAAGTGCTTCAGCCACACTGGTCAAGTTATAGGAGGCAAAGGCAGGGACTGCCACCTGCTGTAGGGGAAGATCAGATATGAGACTGTCTAAGGATCCTGAAGGTACACAAGTCCATGAGACTGATGAAATGCATCTGTGGGTCATGAGGGAGCTGGTGGAGGAAGTGGCTAAGCCACTATCCATTATATTTGAGAAGCTGTGGCAGTCCAGTGAAGTTCCAACTGATTGGAAAAAAGGAAATATAACCCTCATTTTTAAAAAAGGAAAAAGAGAAAGACCTGGTGTTGAGCTTGTGACGGGACACCCTCCCTTTTCGGCCGAGGGTGAAAGAGCAGAGGAGGCTGCTGCTTCGCTAAAGTCCTTTATTTTGCAGTTCCATGGTTTTCTGAAGGTAGAGTTCGAAGGGGATACATGATAAGGCAAAGCAGCAGCGACAGCAGGCTAAACAGCTTTTTTTCTTCTTGTTGTTCTTGTTCTTATTGTCTAACTAACTTACAGAAGTGTGGATTATATTTGTTAATTAACCAATAAAATTAACACACGATTCTAGTTTTCTTAACCTATCCTGGTCTAATTCTAATGATCATAAATCTTACATAGGTATTACACAAATTTGCCTATATCCTTTTTATCAGCTCTTATTGTTTATGTGAACACTCTATCTAAAAAATGTGAACAATATAGTTCCATCTATGTTTTGCCTAGAATAAAGAAATTCTGTGAAAGGGTAAAACTGCTGCAGTACAAACTGTGTTTAAGGTCTCTTTGCTGCAGTTTTTCAATGTTTAAGGCACTTAACATATATTTCTACTAAGAGTTAAAAATCTGTATTTCTGTTTCACTTTGGTGTGACTTCATGTATCTCAGCTTATCCAAAGGTTTTAATTCAATCCCTGTGCTTTGGTTTTCCTCTGGGCCTGGAGCTCTCACTCCAACAACCTGGGTAAATACAGGCCAGTCAGTCTAACCTCCTGCCTGGCAAGATCACAAAGTGATTTGGTGACAGCCAACACGGCTTCACTAAGGGCAAACTGTGCCCGACATATTTGGTGACCTTCTGTGACAGGGTTACAGCAATGGTGGATGACGGAAGAGTAACTGGTGTCACCTGCCTGGCCTTGTGCAAGGCATTTGACACTGTCCCACATGACATCCTTCTCTATAAACTGCAGAAATGTTGGTTTGATGGACGAACCCCTTGATAGAAAAGGAATTGACTGGATGATTTCACTCACAGAGTCGTGGTCAATGGCTAAGTATCCTGCTGTAGATCAGTGACAAGTGACATTCCTCAGGGCTCAGTATTGGGATCAGCACTGTTGAACATCATTGTCAGTGACATGGACAGTGGGTTTGAGCCCACCCTCAGAAAGTTCTCCCACAACACCAAGCTTCATGGTTCAGTCAACATGCTGGAGAGAAGGGATGTCATCCAGAGGGACCTTGGCAGGCTTGAGAGGTGGGACTGTGCAAACCTCCTGAAGTTCAACAAGGCCAAGTGCAAGGTCTTGTACCTGAGTCGGGGCAATCCCAAGCACAAGCACCAGCTTGGCAGAGAATGGACTGAAAGCAGCCCTGGGTAGAAAGACTTGGGGATGTTGGTGAATGACATGCTGGACATGACTCAGCAATCTGCAGCCTACCTACATGCAGCCCAGAAGGCCAGCTGTGTCCTGGGATTCATCAAAAGCAATGTGGACAGCAGGGTGGGGGAGGGGATTCTGCCCATCTACTCCGCTCTCATGAGACCCCCCTCAGAGTGCTGTGTCCAGCTCTGGGATCCCTAACATAAGAAGGATGTGGACCTGCTGGGGTGAGTCCAGACGAGGATTACAAAGATGATCAGATGGTGGGAGCACGTCTCCTATGAAGACAGGCTGAGAGGTAGGGTTGTTTACCCCGGAGAAGAGAAGGCTCCAGGGAGACATTATAGCTGCTTTTCAGTATCTAAAAGGGACCTACAAGAGAGCTGGAGAGGCACATTTTACAGAGCCATGATAGGACAAGGGGGAATGGCTTTAAAATGAAGGAGGGTAGGTTTAGATTAGATATTAGGAACACATTCTGTACATTGAGAATGGTGTGGCATTGACAGAGGTTGTACAGAGAAGCTGTGGATACCCAGTCGCTGCAAGTGCTCAAGCCTATGTTGGGTGGAGTTCTGAGGAACCTGACCTAGTGTGTGATACACTGCCCATGGCAAGGGTGTTGGCACTAGAGGATCTTTGCTGTCCCTTCCAACCCAAACCATTCTACAATTCTATGAAGTCTTACAAGAGCTTACAAAAAGCAGATTTCCAGAAAATAAATATGAATTACATTACATCAAGTCTCCACTAGGACTTGGTATGAGTGCATTATATACTCACAAAAAACCTTTGCAACACTGGGATTTCAAATATCAACACCAAATATTCTTGTGCAGTCTTTCAGTCAAGAAAGAGAGAAAAAAAAAACTGAACTAACAGTAAATATCTCTACATTTACTTCTATGCATTCCTTCCAATAGAACTGAAAACACAAAAGGAGTTTTTTTGCACACATTGAATTAGTATTGTTAGGAAAATGGGATCAATTTGCAGATATCATGTTAGCCTAAAAATGGGTTACACGTGTCAAAGAATTATTCATTGTAGACTACTCTTTTACCTCTTCAGTTAGCAAAACCACTACCCAATACAAGAGAACATGCTTTTCCAAATGCATGAATAGTTCACAGACACAACTCCTGGAGTCTATGCCCCTTCTAATCAGGAGCCATTAAGGCTAGGTCAAAAATGGTAAATGAGATTGGCAAAACTATAGGTTTAATAATAAGTGTGATATTATTATGGGTGATTTTTATCTTAATTGGTTTTGAAAATTAATTGGGTGGTAACAAAAGCTGGAAAAAAGCATTTAATTTAAATCAGACAATTAAAAGTCCCAGAAGACTTGTGGCTGATAATATTAACCAATGTTTAAAAGATTAAATTTTAGCTTCAGAACCTGAATCATTGTGTAATATGCAGGTGAATCATTATGTTCTGCTAGTAGCAAGCCTAATGAACTGTGTCCGTAGATGTTCATCCTTGTTATTAAATTCCTTATTTTAAATTTGTAAGTTTGGTGTATTATTCCATTTTATAGCTATTGTAATTTAGGGGGGGAAAAAAGAGAGCCCACCAAACATATGATTTTAGCATTCAAAATTTAGTCTGTGACATAAAATGATGTTATTTTCACATCCAATCATATAAATCATTAAAAAACTTTCTATTGCTTCCCAAGTTTGACATTTCAGGGGAAGATTTTTCAGAATATCAATGAAAGAATGTTTTCCTGTAGTGTGAAATTATGGCATTTATAATGGGCTTGTATTACTCATTTTGGAAATGCAACTTGTTATCTTCTTTATGCATCTTCAGTGATACATATTACCTAAATGTTATAGTTGCTACTGTTTTTTGAACTCTGAGATCATTATTTACAGTATATATTCAGTTGTCATTTTTGTGATTGTAGTAGGTGAGCTGTAGCCCTGACCACAGAACTTCACAAAAGTAACACTGAATAGTCAGGAATCACACCCGAGGATCCAGACCCTTTTCAGAAGATGGGCAGAAAAGTACAGACCACTTGCTGTGTTATAACTTACTGAAGATACATAGCTCTGCTATACTCACTGCCTTCCTGGATAGAAAATACTGTCCTGCAGTCATATGCATTGCTATCCACAGCTAAACCTAAAGCTTAGTGAGAATATAGATGAATTTTACATGTGTGTAAGCAACACAAAAAATCCAGCTTCTATATTTTTTGCATGATATGAGAAGGTCAGTAGCTAGCTACTTGGACAGCAGTTAAGGAAGGCATGCTCAGGGGATCCACTTCTAGAGAACTCGAGAATCAAAATGAGCTGATGCAAGTATTTCTCTCTCTAAGACTTTCCAGGATGTGACTATGTGGAGAACGAAGAGGAGTGAGCTCATATAAAGTATAGGAATGGCATTTTTTTCTCAACAGCTCTGCAAGAAGAAGCAATGTTCAACTTTTGTGTGTCTGAAACTAAGTTACCTGCCTGGGAGGACAGGGTATTTCCTAGCCTCTTCAGAGCCTGAAGAAGCTTGAATCCATGACTTGCAGATCAAGAAGATTGCTCTAGTTATTCTGATATGGAGATTCTTGAGGCCATGGTATAGCCAAGAAGGTAAGAATCAATGGAGTTCAAAGGTAGCAAAAACAGAATTGAAAACATGGTTGGAAAGCTCTGGTCTGGGCACTTCTCCACACCCCCCAACTTCCAACCACACCAGTTGTTTAGTATGTACTCCATATTATACTGTGACAACATACGCCTTGAAAATACAAGCATGTTAAAGTTATATTAGCACTAGGGTTATAAACACAAATCAGAAAAGGCTCATTATTGGTTACTGAAGGAATGCAACCTGGTGTCCAGGCTAGAACGGGCTTTAAGGCATAAGAAAGACTAAAAAGAAAATTATTCAGCATATAAAAATGTTCCTTTATGTTGTGAAAACACAAAGGTGTTAACAAGAAGTATAAAAGACAGCTACAGCTCCTACAAGGATGGTAACAAAGAGAAAACAGACAAAGACAAATTACTCTGCCTTTTCTCCCCTGGTTAAGGATGTCAATCCTAACTAATGCCATTATTTATCTGTTGGGTCCACACTTATACATTACGTAACTCTGCTTTTTGATTTGCCATTCACCACATTTTGTTACTGCAAACTCAGCTTCCACATGTAAAAAATTAATTTTTACTATAAATTTGGTTATGCAAGCTGGAATTATAGAGGAAATGTGTCTCTGTGTTTCAAGCTGAAGCCTTCCCATGTCAAAATGTGATCAATGATGTGGCAATGAGTCAGAGGAAATGACATTGTAGTAGATAACTACTGCATAAGGATGGACATTCCTGAGAAAAGAAACATGCATTTTTCCTAACTACCTCTTCAGCCTTCTCTAGGTGGCATTCTGGAGTATCACAAAGTTAATACGAGATGTAACTGACTCAGAGAATTGAGTCCAATACCAGCAAGCTCATGATTGTATTAATGGAGAACCCTCTAAATATTTAGAAATCTAAAAATGAAAAATCCTGGAACCACTGAGCTTGGCTATGTGGAAGTCTGTACTACTCAGTGGACCTCCCAGTGGACTAACCTACAAAACAATACAGGAGAAAAAAACAAAACAAAAACAAACTAACAAAAGATCCAACCCAAAACCTCACCAGACAAAAAGCCATCATTCACCTTCCTTCAGTGACTGATCTTTCTTCAAGAACTCATTTCTATGCCTCAAAATTATGTGGTTGTTTATTTTATTGCTTGGCAAAGCATCTTCAGAAATTAATAAATGGCTTTGATTTTGTCTTCATTTGTAGAGTTGATTCTAAATGATTTAAAATTAAAAAAAAAATCAGGGTGTATATTTCTAATTTCCAAATAATTTTGGACCAAATTTTTAAATCTACTAAGAAATGTCTCAAAAAATCAGTCTTTCTCCTAATGACACACCTCACATAGTTTTTCATATGGAAAGTATGAAAGTTGGTTTTATCCTTTCTTTTAAAGAAAAAGGGAAGGAAATGAAATCCAAATCAAACAGAAGGTAAGAAAGAAGTAAAAAAAAAAAAACATGTAAAAAAAAAAGATTTTGGTATAGTTCCTAAGTTTTGAGTTAAAATCAAGTCTGAGAAATATCAGAATGGCTGAGATTTTATGAATTCACTATGAGTATTTGTTTTCAAGACTCCACAGCTTTTCAATGAAATTTATGACAAGTTCTTTATGTCTAAGGAAATTCAAAACTCTTCAGAGATTCCCTGAGCAGTCCAAAGATCTCATCAAAAGGCATTGGTGTAGTATGTGGAAGAGTCTGAAAAAATATGCTTTAAACTTTTTGTTAGTAGTGATGCTTTTTGTTTGCTTGGGGGTTTTGTTTCTTTAGTGTTGTGAGGTTTTGTTGTGTTGTTTTTTTCTTTGCCCCTAGAGACTGCAGCTTCCCTCCTCTTCTGTCTTTCACTATCAAATAAAGTTTGGGGTTGTCTGCTTTTGGGCCAGCCAATTTCTGAGATTATTACAGTTCATTCTACTAAAACAGTCTTTAAAAAAGCGGCTTATGCTCTTCCGCACTCTTCTTGAGAAGAATGTGGTGCATTCAGAATAAATGAGTACAGTTAGAGGAAAAAAAATCTCTCTCATAGCTCTGCTTTTTTTTTGTACACAGATGGAAGTGGAAAAATATGTCAATAAAAAAGAAAATATGTCTCCTGTAAATACTTCTAGTTAATTGACTATCTTTCTGTCTAGTGTCTGCCATTGAATTTTTTTTTTTAATCTGCTTATGTTCTTGTGCCCAAATGGCAGATTGCATCACTGTTTCATTTTCCACTTCTTCCAACTCTGGTTTCCCAGCAAGGTGTTCAAAGCTCAGTTCAAGCAGCACCACGGACAGAGCCCCCTATTCACCCTCGAGATCTCCATCTCATGCTCGAGGTGGCCCAGTCTCACACTGCAGTCTTTCCCTCACTAGAAGATGCAGATCCATTGCTCTACTCCGACAGCAGTGCTCAAGTAATCTGCAGACAACAATGTTTCAATTGACATTTCTCTGTCAAATCTGCCAACAGGTTTAAAACGAGATACACACAGGCAGTGGAGTATACAAGCAGTGCAAGGAAATAGTATGAGTGCTGGCATTTTGTTTCCTTAGGGAACTTCCTAACTTCATTTCTAAAAACACAAAATGTCATTTCTGTAGTAAAATTAAAAATAAAGAAAATGGAAAATTGAAGTTTTTCAGGTCTTTTTGGTCATAGAATAAATTGAGTACCAAGATGGTCAAGCAGTTCTATCCTACTTCTTGATGATTTCTGCGCTTAAGAAGACAGACAAAGAAGTCAAATCTGGGTCACTCGCTTCCCAGGTAAACTGAGTCTGCACTCAGTTTTAGGAAAAAATTGTCAATTGTGCTAGTTTTGGCTGAGGTAGAGTCAATTTTCTTTATAGTAGGTAGCATGGGGCTATGTTTTGGGTTTGGGGTGGAAAGAGCTTTGATAGTTCAGGGAATATTTTTGTCATTGCTGATCAGTGCTTACACAGAGCCTTTTACACTCCTCACACCACTCCACCAGTGAGTAGTCTGGGTCCACAAGAAATGAGAGGGGGCACAGCCAGGACAGCTGCCCCTATCTGAACAAAGGGATATTTCATCCAATATGAAGTCATGCTTAGCAGTAAAACTAGGGGGACAGTTGGGGGTGAGCCCACTGCTCAGGGACCATTTAGATATAAATCAGTCGCCAAGAAACTGTTAATTTGCATTGCTTGTCTTTCTTGGGTTGTATTTCTTTCACTCTTTAATTTTTCTTTTCATTGCAATTTGTTATTGTTGTTGTTGATGATTATTATTTTATTGTATTTAAATTCTTAAAATCATGACTTGCATCATTTGAATTCTCTTCACCCAGTCCTGCTGGGACAGGGAGTAATCAAGTAGCTATATGGTGATGGTGTTGACTGGGGTAAAACCATGGGTGTCCTAAAACATTTTCAAAGATTAGTGGATCAGTACAGGACAGGACTTCTCAGTCATGACTAAGTGAGGTAGAACTTGGACATGGACCATTTATTCTTGGATCTATAAACATCTATTTTGAATTACACTATGACCATACTCTTAATTTTTAAAAAAATCTCCTTTCAAAAGAGATACTGAAAAAAAACCCAAAACAACACAAATTTGAAAAAAAATACGAAAAAAGGATAATAAAACCCCAAAAATATTTTGCATTCAAAGACAAATATCTTTTCCATAGCATTTGATTGCTACATCTTTCATAATTATTGGTGTGTTTATCTTCAGAGAGTTATGCAGTTCTGCACGTTCAGATGATTCTAGCGCAAAAGTTGTAAACATTGCTCATGTATTCCTGAGGCCACAGGACTGCCAGAGCTTTCAGCTATGTCTTTTTCTAAAAGGTGAATACCAAAGACTCAAGCAAGTTTTACCTGAAGAGAGCTAGATAGTCAATCATTTGGACGAAATTGGGAATGAATGAAAGAAAAATAATGAAACAGCTGTCTTCCACTTCTCCCTGACTGCTGTTTCTTGTCTGTCAGGACTGTTCTCACTCCAGCAATTCCACGATGCAATAAAGCTCAGACCATCGCTTATGTGTTCCTAGCAACAATCTCACACTTTTTGTCTCTCAAACCTGGCCTTTTACACCTCTTTTATTCTGTTATATGTTTACTGCTTTGTCTCCCTGACTGTTTTCTTTCTGCACTATCCTTTGATTTTCCAGGAAACTTCTGTTTCTGGCTAACACCAGTCTGAACCACCATCCCACTTCCTTCCTTGCCCAGTAACTGACCAGACAGAGGAAGAAAAAAAACAGCTTTCTTCCTTGCACGTAACTCATATCTAGGTGAAGGACAATAGCTCAGATAATTAATACCAAAACCTGTTCACCATACATCCTCTTATCTGTTGTCTTTTCACAAACAGTTTTCCACACATTGCCATGAGTGCATAAATGTTGTGCACACATGAAAACATTCAGTGTCATTCTTCTATTTTTTCCCTTGCATTTCTACCAAATTAATTTGAGAAGACATAAAAAAATAACAGAATGTAATTCAAAGTGCCTCATATTTCACAGGTAAGTTTCATGCAATATGTGAATTCAATATTATTATTTTTCAAGTGCTGTCAAAAGTTGTTAGCCTAATTTGATCAACAGTAGTGAAATCATTGACAGCTTCTTTAAGGATGTCCCTGAAAAGTGCTGAAAACTGCACTCAATGTTTCATTATATGTTAAAGACAAATGAAGTGCAGAGTAGCTCTCATTTCATCATCTTTTCCACATTAGTAAAATTACATGCCTGATTACACTTTCACCATGCCACTGATGAATAACACTGGACTCCTTTAAAGAGTTCACTGGTAGCAAAGGAAAACCCAATTCTTATATTAAAGAAACTGTCTAATAATTTATAATACAATTTTATATTGTAATTTGAAGAAATTTAAAATTTTAGAAGTAAAAGTTAGATATTACACTTCTTAAAATAGAAAAACATTTTCTTTCTTCACCTTTGAGATTCATTAATCCATTATAAATAAATTATAGTATTGAGCACCAATACTGACGAATTTTATTTCATAAATAAAAGTTCAATTAGTATTTTCAAGTAATGCTTTTGCTAAAAGATGCTGCTGACTACACCTCTCAGTAGAAGTTCATTCTATGGTTCCCAGGACACCGTCCAAGGGAACTTGCTACTGTTGACCAGTCACACATTTGATCTGTGTTTTAATTATCAGTGAAGATGGCTGTTCCCTATAAATGCAGAGCATGAGAAATGGTAATGATATTCTTCCATGTGTGTCTGCAGGTATATATTTGATTCTGGAAAAATCAGAAAGAAATAACTGCAGGGAATCGCCATGAATAACCCCTATGTTTTTATGCATCCCTGAAAGCCTCAGTGATAGAAGACAATATCAGAGAAGATATAAACTTACCAAGCTTTGCCAGAGTCAGTCCAGGTGCATAAGCTGTGCAAACTGTACTAAACCATCACATCTTATAAGCCTTTCTTAGCCCCGAGTCAAATGACATTTTCAGGGTTAACAGAACCAACTCTTGAGACTCTCTGAGCTGGATAAAAAGCCAGGAGAGAAACAAAGTTGGAAAACTTACATCAAAGGTAGGGAGTTAGGTAAACCTACTTTTTCCTTCTGTAAAGTAAGTTTCATACCCATCTGGTGGTTTTTTCAAACAACGCTCCTGTGGCACTGAAGTTTTCAATGCCTCTTGAAGTGAAGTTGGAGATGACAGCCCTCCTGCTCCCACTCAGCTGTCAGAAGGGTTGGCCGTACCTTGATCTGCTGGGGAAGAGGAGACCAGATGGAAAATAGGTCAGATGGAAAGTACCATGGACATAGGCAAGTTATACAAATTACTTTTATTGTATTTATCAATATTTTAATGCAGTAAATTCAAACCAAAACACACCTCCAATAACTCACTGACAAATTCTCTTTCTACAATGATAAAACCTACCTCGTTCAAGTACTTCTCAGTACCAAATGAGAGAATAAGGTATGCGCCTTTTGTGAATGACCTTGAGAGTCCTGGAACAGATTTCAAAATAAATTACTGTTCCGTGTTATGTTTAAATAAACAATAACCTATATGTTTTGGTTTCCTCAAATCAGCTTAGGACGAGCGGCTCTCTGGGAACTAAAACTATAAACATTCAAATAAAATGTTTTGTAGGCTCATTCCTTAAAGCAAGATCTCAAGTTGTATGTAATATGCATTTTGTGGTCAGTTTCTCTAATCAGAAATATTTTTAAAAAAAATTTATTATGGATACCTTAATGTTTAGCTAGTGCTATATAAGCCTTTGGAATTCTTTTAGAAGTGAGTACAGAAAATTATCTCTTTCACATTTTCCCATTTCACATATTTTCACATATGGTTTCCTGCTGATTGTGCTATTAGACCAAACAGTAATATCATAGCTAAAAAGTTCTAAAAGTATTTACTAGAAAGATAGCCTCAATACTTATTTAGAGATTACTTTTCTTACAAAGTGGTTTTACTACCTTTTTGATTACACATTTTCAGTTTCCATAAATGCCAACAAATTTGGTCATACAAACACACATACTTGGGCAATTTTTGATGCAATCCAATTTCTGAGGCCAAAATAGTTTTCTAATATAAAAATTCCTGAGTCTTTTTTCCTAGCACACCTTAACCAACTAAACCCTAAAGTCTTAATTTCTAGATTTAACTGTTGTAAAATATCCTTGGAATGGCTTTGGCAATTTAATAAAAATACTGTGCACTGGCATCCTTCTAGAAAGGCACATAAAAATAAATCCCTACAAATGCATTCTTTGCTTTAATGGTTAGTTCATGCAAATTTAACTGTCCTTGATGACGTGTTTCAATTTCTGCTTCTGCCTCTGGACTAGCACAAATGCTAAATGCAGTTTTACTGACAGCATCTCCAGCACTGTGTGCAATCTGAGAATTAGCAGTCCTCATCATTTTTGTGAAGAATGAAAACATGCACTATTGCAGACCTTAACACTTTTCTTAACCCTGCTTTTTTGAGAATTTTGACTTTTCCTTTAACACATAAAACAAGATTAGGAAAGAATGAGGACATTAGTTTTTGTTTCTTGTCCATTGATTTTCAGTCAGTAATGGATCAGGTCTGTGGAGAAACCAAACACACCAAAATAAGAAGGAATTTCTTAGAATTTTTCCCCTCAAACACTGAATTTTTTTTTCCTTTGAGATCTGTATGTCCTAATCCTCTCAGATTTCACAGATATTTTAAGCTTTTTAGGTCACAAATGGGTTGGTCTCATCACCTCTTTTACTCCTAAGTAAGTGCTATTATTTGTGTCCTTACAGTTGAGCATGTCATGGGTAGTTGGTTGATTAGAGTGCTCTTCACCTTGTGAGTCCAAAAATGAAGATGCTTGCTGAGACTGCCATTTCCAAGCAAATCTGTGTCTCTACTTGGGGATCAGATTTTCTCCCCTGTGGTAAAACTTTTGTAAAGAATAATTACGTATTCCAAAACATTATTACTATTAATCATACCTCATGATCTCCAATGAGTGAATGAGGAACATATTTTTTAGAATGTACGTTATTCTGTACACTGGTGAAATAAACAATGCACATTAACCTCCCTAGCTGGTATAATAGTCAAATAAATCACAGATCCACATCCAAATGGAGGAATATTAAGAGCACCATGTGAATTTGAAAATACCCCTGGGAGAACTAGGATCCATAATCTAATGAATGGATTACACCCATCTGTCAGAGATTCATCCCATAGGTGTCCTGAGAGGTTAGACTCCAAAAAAAAGCAGAACTGTCTGCAGAAACTTGTGACATACAAGTGCAGAGGCAGAGCTGACAGCTGGAAGATTCTCCTGAAGGCTTCTGAGGCTTTCTGAAGGTTGTGTTAAACACAAACTATTGAGTACAGGTCATATTCAAGTACATGTCGTGTTCTTTTCTCTCTGATGATTAGAATGCTTTAAATTAAGCTGTTGAAGAACAACATGCTAATGTGGTTCAACTCTCATCAGTTTAATGAACTATTCCCAAATAGCATCGGTGACTGGGAATTCTTTCTAAAACATGAGAGAAAGACCAGAGGACCACTTGCTATGGAACATACCTTTGAAAGCTACTTTTTGCTGCTCACGTTGGTTTTGTTTCAAACTGCCTAAAGTACCTCCGAACAAGGTCAGTTGGACATTGGTTGTGATCTAGAGCTGTGTGTCTGGGCAAGGGCTGCCCGAATGGCCTCCAACACTGCTTTGCTGGAATGCAGCTATACTGCACTGCATCCTACTGCACTGGCACATTAGCAAGCTGCGCAGTGTCATTTGTTTTTCATTACACATTGACATACATTTAATTTTCCATTAAAATAACACAGAACTTCGTGTGTCTTTTCCTTGATTAAATTCATCAAACAATGAAAAGCCATCAGTTTTCATAGTGCTTGAGGATTTACTGAATTGTTGGAAAGTAATTTTTGTTTATTTCAGTGAACCGAAGCAAGTACTTAGCTGTAAGTACTCTTTTTACTGCTGTGCGAAGTAAGGATGAATTTTTCACCTTTTTTCAGATGTTAGCAAAATACATTCTTAAAGCTTAGCTTTGTGTTTCAAAACAGGTCAAATCTAACAAATACTGAACAGCCCTCTTCTGAATAGCAGTTTTTATTACGCTTTCAGAAATTTGCTTCTTCCTTACTTGTTGAGTATATAGAAAAATAATTCTTGTCAAAGGCAAGATGAGATATCCTAGGCAACTGAAAATTAAGTATCAGCTGCTTACAAGGAACAACCAAAAGCATTAATGGAGATTCTTTGGCAAATATTTTTACTTCATCAGTGTCAGATAGTTGCAGTTCAGCAAAAGTAAGAGTTGGTTATACTTTTGACATTTTTCATCTCAAGCTCCTTTCTGATTTTTGCCTTCTGGTATTTTATGTTCATTTAGAGTATTAGCCTACTAAAATGCATGTATTAAAAATATATATAGTTTGGGAACCTGAGTTTCCCAACACCAGAAGAAAGATGGAGGGCCAATGTATAGATTTATGTACTTCACGTTGAGTAGCAAACCACAGTCTGCACTGTGTCGCACCACCTTTAATTTAGACATCAGAAAGTTTCCCCTCAGTCCACTAATCATTTTAGTTTACATTTAGAAAATAAAGAGGGACAGGTATGGAGATAGAGAATTTTTTTTTTAGTGTAAAATGAGTATCTGTAGTAGGATAGGTGGTTCTTGGGGACAGTTACCTTAAATGGAAGTAACTAGCTTCTAGACAGGTTAGACAGTGTCATGATTTAGCACAGCTTGGGTTTTAGTTAAGGAGAAATCCACCAGCCACAGAAGTGATTTTTTTACAAGGGGCTGCAGACAGCTTCCTCTAGACCTGACAGAACCAATCAGCTGGCTAGTTTGAATATTGACAACTCTGTTGAGCCACTTAAGAAAGCTGAACACGCCTCTGTGAACCACATTTAAGTACAAACAAAGCCCAGGAAGGCTCTCTTGCTTCCTGGCTTTTGGACAGGTAACTAGGGTGCCCGCGCCACCCTGCGGGGCTGGGGCACTGCCCTGCTCTGTGCAGGCCGGTCCCTGGCGCAGCGGTGCAGGGCCAGGCTGGCCAGGAGAAAGCCTCCCTGAAGCCGTGAGCAGCTGCGTGGCCAAAACTGCCCCCCAGCTGAGGCTGGGACCAGGCAGCCGAANCCAGAGAGAGGAGAAAGAGGAGATGCTTCAAACCTAGAAGCTGAAATTCTTTTGTAAATAATTTCTTTTTTCTTTCTTTTCTACGGTACTGGGCTATGATACATCAGAGTACCCATGTAATTTCATGGAAAGAAGTATGGGGGGATGGAGTGTTCAAACTGAAGCCATGAGCAAAGGTACCTGAGATGAAATAACCAAATGTTGAAGTAGCTGTGAGAAGCTTGAACAGAGAGAGAGATATGAGAGTGATGATTTCCCTTGCTCCCAGGAAAAAAAGAAGACTTCTGTTCCTAGAGATGAAGATGATCTCAGAGACAGATGAAGAGAACCTTTGCTACTGAACAGCTCATCCTTAAAATAGCACCCCATTAGCTAAAGACTGAACCCCCGAAAACAGTTGTAGGGAAAGCTGTAAGTCAAGGGAAGGGACTTTCACATGCAAGCAGAGGACGATTCCAGGCGACTGTTTTGCTGTGACATTGAAGCCACAAGAGAACTGTTTCTTGTGGAGAAGTCCCCATGGCCTAGCAAGAGAGAGTCCTCTCCCTAAGTGAACAGAAGAAAGGCATAGCAATCATTATAGGAAAGTTAAAGGAGAAATCACACAAAAATTTCAGGTTAGAAAGAAAGCATATAAAATACAGGAGCTATTTCAACTAAAGTAACATGATAAGCTAATAAGTTCTGTTGAGCTGTGAAGAATGTACAACTGCTGTTACTTAACATCATTTTATGTGGCATCCTATTTTCTTGCTGCAGGGTACACATCAGTGCTCCTGTGACCAAGACAAACCTCTGCAACCTGTTCTGCCCTTGTCCCTTCTCTTACAGAAATGTTACTAGTACTCATATTGTTAGGCATTGGTGAAACTGTGACAGCGGCAAGGCTGCTGCCATGGCATGCCCCCATTTGGCACTGCTCCTTCATGTGTGGGCAGATAACATCCTCATTGTACCTTTCAAATGCTCCTTGTTACACATTTTTTTCTGGTGTGATAACAGGAGAGGGGGAACAAATAAAGTATATAGGTACAATATAATTTAGTGCAAATTCTCCAGCTTCAGTGAATGTGAAACTTCCTGAATATAGGCTGGGTATACTGGATAAAAATCCATATTTCCTTTTTATACCATGCTATTTTAGACTATGCAAATAAAAATTAAATGGCTAAACAAAAGCGGAATATTCTTTAATTTTTGGATGTTACATTCTTCAGGCAACCAAATGTGGAATTCAATTGTCTAAGCACACATTTGCCAGAGCAATTTTAGATCTCCTGCATCATCCAAAGCATCCAGACTGGACAAGGGCACAAGGAAGGGATATATTAAGAATATATGCTAGATATCTTCAGATGAGGGACTGAATCCTGCCCAGAAGAATCTCTTTTTCTAGTGCTTTCCTGAAGACCAGAGAATCATCAGAGAAAATGGGCATGGAAAATGTGCAGAAGCAAGGGTTTCTTCCTTTGCCCGGTGTGTCTTCAACCTTTGATATGCATGGCCACAATGAAATGGGAAAGGCAGATGCTATAGACGAATTTTTCAGAATGGCTGGATAATTTTATAACTAATAATAATATTCGTAGTTATCCATGTAAAGAGGAGGGCAATCGAATGTCACGCTTCATGGAATAAGACAACCATTATAGAGGAAAACAAGAATTTGTTCCTTTCGCTGTCTTTCTCCATGAGTGGTATTTCTTTGGGAAATGTATCATATTGTTTTGTCTTTTTCTTAAGCAACCGTATGGTTCAGTGATCTCTTTTCATACAGTAACTGCCACGAGTTTGTGTTTTGTAATTGGAAAAATATATTTGTAGGTTTGAGATAATTTGTGATGTTTCTTTCATTTTGAGAATTTTATGGATCAAAATAACCAAGGCTTATATAAAAATAGTACCATATTAATATTAGTGCAGGTGCACTGTGTATTTCTCTTGAGAAACTATACAAAAAGGACCCTTTTCATTCTTTACTTAAAAGAACAGACTTTTTAAACTGTCAACTAATTTCTATATTTATAGTGAAAAAAAGATTATAAATGATAAATGTTTAATGAAATATGGGTGTATTCAGACCTGAAATTATAATTCCACTACCAGGAGAATAGCTTTGAACACTTTCTGCCTACACACAGTAGTGACCTGTAGGGGATAAATGTGCCAAAAAGGAAATCCATGCTGTTTGATTTACAGCTTCATTTTTTAATGATGAGACCAAGAAGTAGCAACAGAATGCACTTGTAAATCCTTTTATTTTTTCACACTCAGCTTTCAAAAGGAAAACATGGTTAGATAATTTAAGGTTGCTTGTGTCAAACAAAGAGTAACTGTAAAGCTTATGATTTTACAAATGAGTGGAACTTAAGTTCTGCAGTAAGAGGGTGAAAGAAGTATTTACTTCAAATCTGAAATTCAGAGCTTGTTTGGGTCTGAATTACCTCTTCCTGTAACCAGTGTGTTAAAGTGAAAAACAGCTGATGAACAAATCTTTCAGAGACTTCAGCCAAGTTTTGTGTTTACTGTCACAACCACGAATGAGTAGCTGGAATCAAAGACTAAAGACTGGGAACTTTGGCTGAGTGCTGCTGCAACTAGAGTCTCACTGTCATCTTCTTTGAGATTTATTTTTCTGGTTCTGATTAAGATTGTGATACTCCATTTTCTTTTCAATCCAGGTGTGTTCTTAAAGGTAACAGGAGTAAGGTACAACAGATTTTTGGTTGAGGTAATGCGTGTAGCTCTTTTTGAAGTTCAAGAAACTAAACCTGAGTAACAACAGCTTACATACACTTTCATATCAGCTTGAAAGGAAATACCTATTCCACACTAGCTCCATGTGAAACAAGTCTAAACCATGTAGAGTAGGGGACCATGGATTTCCCCCTTGAAGCAGGAAACAGTACAGATACATTGGCTTAGGAGGCAGGATGAGCTACAGTGCATGATGTAGACAATAACCACTAGTTTCTGTTCAGTACCTTTGATCCGGGGCACTATCCCCATTGAATAACAGTTGCAGTCTTTGTTCTGGGGTTGTGCTGCAGCTGTTATTCCTAGTACTTTGCTTGGAGCTATCTGAGGTATTTCTGGATGTGCTGCAATCATATCTCCACTGATGCTGCAGAAGTAAGTGTGGATGCACTGCATCAACGACCCAAGCAGCAGTTTTTCTACAGAAGCTGGTGGTAGCTGTCTGTCCGGAAAGAATAAAAAACATAGTGTGAGAAGCATAAAAAAATTCAGGAGCAATATGGTAGTTATACCCCAACTAGATTTCAGATTATTTCTAAAGGCATATCACAAAGCTCAACTCCTTGTTTACGTATGTTGTTTCAATGGAATTCCTCTATATTTATGCAGAGAAAGGTAGAAAACATTTGTTTTAAAGGCAAATAAAGGCCTATGACAATAGAAAATGTTTCTTATTTTTTAAACTTTCAGATACATCTCATCTATCTGCAAAAGTGAGAAATGGGATTCTTTTCATACTGAGTGTGTGTTCTTGTGTGTGTCCATATAGAATACACGACTTCACTTATGTACATATATATTAACAGTCAACATATTAATTTCTATACATGATACACAGAAGCCAAATGTAGATGACCAGTTTTGATTAGTTTGTGCTTTTAGGATATTACTGGGAAAATAACTCCATAAGCAGTATTTTCAAAAGGGGTTTAGGTGCTCAGAACTGCTTTTAGGTAGAAAATTTAGTTAAATTATCTTGTTTAATTTATTGATAACTGAATTCAGTTTTAGTTTATAAAAATTGCAGGTTATGGTGGCATTTTTTACTCATAGAATCACAGAATCACAGAATCAATTAGGTTGAAAAAGACCTCTAAGATTATGAGACCTCTGAGATGTGACTGGTTATATCCAGTTTCTAACCAGGAAAAGAGGTCTTCATTAAATCAAGTTCCAAGATGTACACACACACACACACACACCCCCGTACACACACACACGCAAGAATTCCTCTATGACCTATCAGACCATTAAACTTTGATACATTTCAGAACCATACAGGTACAAGCTAAATCTAAAAAAGCCTATTAAATGCTTTAGTTTGTTGTGAAAAAAACATATTTAATGAAATTTACTTAGGGAAAAATAATTACATTATTTTTGTTTAAATGAAAAGAAGGGGATTTTTTGTCTCAGCTTTCTGTTTTTTGAAAAGCAAAGAGAACAAGAGTTTCAAAGAGGAAATTAAACACAATGCACAATGGACCTGGATAACCCCAAAAGAAAAAAAACCCAAACAAACCTAAAACCCAAACTAGCTCAACAAAAAATTCCCAACGAGATGTGAAAGCAGTTTTATTTGTTATAAAATTGCCATGAACAAACAGTTCTGCAAAAAAGCAAATACTAAAATAATGTATGGCAACCAGGAAAGCTATCTCAGAATTGCTATGTAAATAGTTTCTAGGAGCACTAAATGCTTATCAATGGTGTTATAAAACACAAAGATAATTCTATAGAAAAAATGCATTTAAAGTGTAACACATTTCTACCACATGTACAAAAATTTCTTGCATTGTGATATGTGGCATAAATCAATCACAGGCACTTTCCATTATCCTGAAGCTCTATAAATGCCTGTATGTTTTGAGTTCCAGGAAGCAAGAGGTATGCATTAACAACAAATTTTATTGTTCAATCTCCAGCATCCAGACCTTTTGGAGTGCCACTTAGTGTAAAGGAGATCTATTGTGGAAATTGCACTGTTCATTTCAGCTGTTATGGCCACACAGGACCTTAAAAGAAATGAACAGAAATTAACTTTGCAGCAAACTGCGGGTAAACCAAAGGCTAAGCAGACAGGGGACGTGCTTCATTTAGAAGCATGCTACTGCTGAGTATAAGTGACCATAGCAGTATATGATGTAGAATTTTAAATATCGGTTTTGATGTCAAATGAATAGCAATACGTATTTATTTTAATGATTAATTGTATGGAAATCTGATTACAAACAAAAGAAGCAGGGTTTCCGAAATCTAATAGAGAAGAGTGGTGACAGTGGTGAAAACATGGAATACTACCTTAAGTAGATCTACTTAAGCAGTTACAGAGAACATCAAGAAAAGAAAAAGAGGTTCTGATGCAAAGTCATTATTGTCAGTGACTAAGAATGTAAACTGAAATGCTGCTATCTGCTTAGAGAAGGTAAATAAACTCAAATTCTATATTGGTGTCCTAGGTTACAATATAAGATGTAGCAAAAAGTATGTATTCTATTATCATCACCAGCTGTTAAAACAGGTGGGGCTGTGCTGGTTATCACCTACCATGACTCATCCTTGATAACTCCCTCCGGGAGCTGTCTCTGTTTAATGGGCAATCAAGGACCCACCACATGTCTCACAGAATTACATCAGCCCCATTGTGAGATGCTCCACCCAGGGGGAAGGGGCCAAGCATTCCCATGTGGATATAATCTGGGGTTTGGAACAGCATGAGTAACTTTTTCCACTGGATTCTCAGAGGAAGATCAGAGCCTTCTACAGGATCACTGCTTCAATAGAACCCTCATTCCAAGAGGACTGCAGCTGCCATTTAATTGGACTGCTACTAAACCCCCTGACCATCGGGGGTCGGGTTGTATTCTGATTCTGTCAGTGGGGTTTTTTTTTTTTTTGTACTATTGCATTTATTTTATTTTTCCTATTAAATTGTATTTCTGACCTGGAGTCTCTCACTAGTTTGCTTTCAAACTAGTACAATTGGTTATGCCCATTTTTGTAAGAAATAACTCATAATAACCTGCTTTTTCACCAGCTGTTCACAATTATGTAAGAAATTATGAAAATAATAGGAAATACTAGAATTCATGCTCACCATTTCAAGGGCTACCAGCTCAAAAGATTTTTATTAGATCAATAAATACAGTGGCAGTTAGAAAAATCATTCCATTGCTCACATCAGGCATAAAGATGGGTGCTTGTGCCCAGCCCCAGACTTTGAAACTGATTATCATGCACCATATATTGTCTTGTAGAACATCATCATGTTATTTTAAGTCACTGGAGAATATGTAATAAAGCATCCAACTTCTAGACTTCTTGGTAGAAGTACCACAAGCACATTTGTATATTTATCTTTGAGAACAAATTTTAAGCCTTAACAATGAATTTACAGTAGAAGGTAATATCTGCTGTTTTGAAAAGAGAAAATTCAAATCTCATGTATTTTCCATCTGGGAGATTTCTAATATATCTTTCAGTCCTGTATAAAAGCAGCAGCATCAACCCATTCAGGCAGGCAATTTAATTTGGCTTAATAGGTACTTTCATTTTATGCATTGCAGCTTGCAGTTTCTTTGCTTCACATTAGCAAAATGCTGTTTCTTGTTTGAATGTAAAACCAATCTTAGTAGTATCCCAATATTCAGAAAAGCAATAGGTTTTTCTTTCTTTCAAACATTAAGTAAAGCAGATCCAAGTTGATATATAAAATTGTGACAGCACTTTTTGTCTTCTTTCTCAGTGTCTTTTCTCCTATAGCAAGTGTACATCACATATTCAGTTTTAAAGCATGATAGTCTAACCAGATTAAACTGGAAAGCAGGATAAATAACTCATTGTAGCCTACTTCTGGTCTGGCCTGGTTTGAGTATTTAAATATTATAATTTAAACCAGGAAATATGTGTGTATATTTACATTCATATGAGGTTATTATATTGGCAGGTGTTGAACATTATTATGGCAAAGTATGTAAAATAATGGTGTTTTAATCTTTTTGTGTTCTTGCTTTTAAACTGTTATATAATATCTCTGGTTTTCTGTAGTTAATAATTTAAAATATATTATGAGATACAAGCCATCTGTACTAGCTGGAGCAAGCACAACTTGTCAAGCTGACTACTTAGTATTTGTTAGATAAATAAGGATAATAGTATATCATTGATCCAGTGCAGAGAGTTTAAAACTTTGCAATCCAGAATTTTTTGATGCCCTGAAGCATCCTCAGGCAAGGAAAATTCTGCTTTCCCTTTCACATCTATGCAAGCTGAGATAGTCATATCTCTGTGTGTCTCCCGAAAATAGACTTCGTCCTCACATTTAAATGTGATGAAAAATGTTACAGGAGAATGAAGAAGGTTTTGAGTGTTCCGTGCTTATTGTAGTTACTTTGCTTCTTTATCTTCATTTTTGAGCTTCATCCTGCAAAGCATGAAGTTTGTAGCTGTTCAAATCAGTTGACTATCCTATATTTGTTACCTACACTTTATGTGCAGTTTGTATAGATGGAAGGTGTCACCTTTTTAGGGTTCTGAGTGATATTCTTCACTAAGAATATTATCACCAGGAGGTGCTGCCATGAGATGAAAAGTGACTGAAGTGCTGTTAGAGCTCACATTATGTAATGAACAATCATTTCTTAGATTTTCCATGAAGAGAATTCTGGCACAGCCTAAAGTTTTGGGACTGTTTTCTTTGTCCCATATTTTCCTTCACTAGCTTTTTCCCCCCTGTTCCCTGCGCTCCTGGAACACGTGTCCTTATGACCTCTGCTGCAAAAGGAAAAAAAGCCAATGTCATGATGCAGGAGTTGGAGATGGGAGAAGTGAAGACTTTTCCCTGTTTTTAGACTGTGTTTTGTGCCTGTAACAGTCATTTGTGCCATGGCTGTCTAGGTAACAGACAATACTTAGGGTTGCTGAGAAGAGCCTGCTCTTGTGGGATATTGGAACCCATCAGGATATGAATGTGCTGTGTGCTCTAGGAGACCTGAGTTCTGTTCATGTGTGCAGGCTGTATCTGCGTCTCTTGACTAGAATACTTGCTGCTGAATGGATGGCAAAAGACAAAAGCCATTGGTTCAGTTTGCAAATAAAGAAACAAAAAAGAGACTGGTTTTGAAGTTGAGAAATTCTGGAGGAATCTGTTATTTGAATCCCAGCAGCAGACACCTTTGTAAGCAGCTCTCCCCCATGACCAGACCCATGAAAAGCAGAGGTCTAAGAGTACAAATAATTTGCAGACATGCAGGCTAATGCCTTTGGCTGCTGCAATCCAGCACACTGTAATAGGTATCTAGTGCCTGCCCCAAACGAGACATGAGGTGAGATAACCTGTGACTCTCTCCTGCTGTATCCTCCTAAGTGCAGGGCCCCTGAGCCAAAGCTTGTGGAAAAGTCTTTAAAAGATTCAGTTCCTGCATCTCCAAGAACTGGTGATTTTTTTCTGAGCACATTTTACTGGTCATTAACCTACCATAAAAGGACCCTAGGAGGAACAGGAATCTCTTTCCAAGGCTTTAATTTTTCTCTCCTATGTAGCACTTACCTGAAGGAACATTATCATTTAATCTGGCAACGCAGCATGCAAACCATTGGAGGCTACATTTTGACTAGCGAAAGATGAACCTCAAAGGCCTGAAAATTCTTTTCACTCAGACAATGTCTAAATGGTAGTATTGTTATTTAAATATCTTCAATCCATACATTTGAGATGGAAATTTCCCTACTTGTATTATGCATTCTCATAAGATTTCCTGGTAAAATGGAAAAACAGAAAAAGGTTTAGGTGTACTTTTAAGCTTCAATTTTCACATCAGTACGCTTAACCCCTATTTTAACATCCATTTTTTTTTTTTACCCTGGAAATAAAATCCTACAAATTAAAATATAGCAGAAAACCAGAAACGTGGGTTAGTTAAAAACTGAGTATTGGAGAACTTTGCCAGTTGAAAAGATCTTTGAAAAGTCACTTCTGCTATTTGCTATTTGGAACTAAATTATGAAATCATTTGAAATTTGAAGTAAAATATGGCTGTGCATCAACTTTTTCATTTTTAAATAAAGTCATGGCCATGCTATTGAACATAACTAAGGCATAAGTTGCTGACTACCAGGAGAGATGTAATGAATACTCACATGTGTACATCTGCCTACACCAGCTGTGAGGTAAAACCTGGTAGGTAAAAACTCTTTCACTGATAAAGAAATTTTGTTTTGGGATTTATGTTGACAGGCTAACCTCTAGTTGGGTGCGTATGACACATGGGATAAATTAGGGTCTAGTGCCAAGTTCACTAGTTCTCACTATTTCGTGGGATACAATTGTAGAGGAGGAGTCTCAAATTCCTTCACCTGGGGATCACATGTTTCTTCTGTCCTTTTTAGTTGCAAATGCTTCATTTGAAGGTGAATGCAGGACAAACAATTCCCTAGATAGTGAAAAATTACATTCAGCAGCTCACATGGTGCAAATATCTGAGTGTCCACTTTGTTTTCCAAGGGCTTATGTTAATACCCAGGCTTCAGTTGTTTCTCTTCCTTCCTTTGCCTGCTATTTGCACCTAATGGCAAAAAAATTATCTCCTTTATATCTGTCATATGATTTGGCACTCATCTTTTATCAGTTTGGATGAGAGCTTTAAAGAAATACAATTCTTTAAAGAAAAACCTTCCTTCCTCTTAAAAAAAAGTCAATAAAATGGTAGGGGGGAACAAGCCATCTCAGAATCTCATCTCAGAGTGGGAGTTAAAATAATCTGAATAATAATCTGATTACTCAGGTTGCTTGTGGACAAACACACATGGTTTCTGCTCATGACATCTAAGAAGTCAGCCTGACTACATTTCATGACAGCTCTCAGACTTGAGTAAAATCAGGCTAAAGCTTCATTTGGGAGAAAATGACATGGTTTGACATGTTCTTTGGATTAAATATTTATCAGCCATGGTCTTCAAGAACCTAAACAGTAACAATCTTCATAAAGGTGTTCTGCATGAGGTCCCTGTGTGTCTGTGTTGGTTTTCCCAATGACTTCCATACACACTGCTGTCTGTCCCAACATGCCCACAGCTCTGAGTCCTATTTCCTGACACCTGGCTGGCCCTCTGGACTTCAGAATGCACTTGGATGTCCAGATGTGCTTGTACATTTCCATCTAAAAGCTGATTCTCTTAAAATTCATGTTGAAGTACTTGATACATTGTCTTACTAGATCTCTGGTTCTTAGTTTAAAAAAAAAAACTATGGTGCTGCTGGAAGTTACCTGCGTTCTACATTTTGGATTATTTTCTGGCTAGCAGACACTTTTCTTGAAGGATTTTGAAGGCTTTTTTTTAACATGGGGGCATTGTGGCCCCATATTGGCCAAGAGTTAATAAGCCATGCAAACAAGAATGGAGTGTTTTGACTTTACATTCTGGCTTTTTCAAGGTAACAAAGTGAACTTCATCAGCTATTGAGCATTTTCCTACACAGGCTTTTCCTTGACACATATGATTAACAGCTACATTTTGAAAACTTTAAAATTTTGCTTATGTCTTACCTTAACATGCTTTACTAAGTATATTTTTCTCAGCTGATAAATTTATACCCTCTACCCCCACTGTCATTTTCTCAAGAGAAAGAAAAGCTTGTTTCTTTGGACTGATAGCTCAATTTCCTAAGTAAAATTCCAGAAAGAGTTTTAAACCGAGCTATAAAACTTCCAAGTATCTTCAGGGTTTTTTTTTAGCAATGGAATTAGTCCTAATACTGCTACTTGCTGTATCCAAAATTTTGGCATAACCTTTTTACTGGCCATCATTTCTATGATATCCTAAAGTGAAGACCTTTATTAGAAAGGTTCCTCTCATAGAGCTTTTCTTATAACACTGAAGCTGGATTCTATGTGGTGCTATATCTGCAGCTAATGACACAGGTCACAAATCAAAGCCATATTTTTTGTGTATTGAGCTGCTGCCCAGTGGACAGATTTTCATTTTACTACATCCCTGAGATGTCAAGAAGCAGAGCTTTATGACTAGCCATTTTCTGATGCAGGTTCCTATTTCTGCTTCTCACTGAAGTCCCTCCTGTCTTTTCACAGGCATAGGGCAGAGTTCTGCCATGCATCTCAATCTGAAGTTAATGAATAGGAAGAAATCAGAAACCAGCCACCATCCCCGCTATTGATCCTCAAGTCTTGGTGACAGCAGCCCCAGCACAAGGGGCACAACATTACCAATATTTTCTGTGATGGTCTTGTAGCAATGACAGGCTATTGGGGGAAGAAACAACCAGGCTGTAGCAAGTGTCCAAGCCTCAATGCAATCTGGATGCAAACCAGATCTCAGATCTCAAGATACTAATGGCAGTGATGGATAAACATCACTTCTCATTTTTTTGACCTCTATGCAACATTTGATGCAGACAGTGACCATGAGAGATTACTGAAGGAAATGGCAAGGCTGCATAATGAATATATCAAAATGGTCTAACATCTCTCTTGGCGTACATAGCTCTAATAAAGTGACAGGAAATGTCAAGTTTGTCTCCTGAGTTCATGACTATCATTTCTCTCTTTGAACCTATTCAACATCTACAGACAGATCCTAAAAATGGTAGAATTACCAAGAATTTAGTGCAGCAACACAACTCTCATCATCACCAGAGAGAGCAAGATGGGGTCAAATGTTGGCCAAGAACAGCTATTGGATGAAGACTAGTAGTGCCTGAATGAAGAAAAGCAAACCCACACAAGCAAGAGATTGTGCTGGGGGAAATAAAAAAAAAAAAAAAAAAAAAAACCAAAAAAAAAAAAAAAAAAAAAAAAACAAACAAAACAAAAAAAAAATAAAAACCCCAACAAATTAAATTTGGAGAGTTTACAGCCTCATATCTGAAAATATCTTTTGTTGAATGGAGTTCAGTATAGCAAAGTAATACCAGTGATTTTAAAAAGACCAAATAGCCAATCTGTGTCTGAGTTTTTCCACAAGATCCTAGTTCATGATGAAGCAGTGAAGATTGACTCGTAAACTGTTTACTAACTTTTAAATTCTTAGTTTTTAGTATTTAAAATCCTCATGTACTGTAACTTGAGTATATTACATAGAAGAAAGAAGGAGAAGAGTGAGAAACAGAACTGTATCTTTTAGATTTTTGGCAAAAGTAAATGAACAAGATTGCTAATATCTCCATGAGCTGTTACATGGCTTAGAATATTCAGAGCTTCTGCCATTAACTAATTAATTATGAGGTTACAATACCAGTTTCCTAGTTTAAACAAGGGCCAGAAATGGATATGTTTACCTCTGTATGTTAATACCTATAACCTATGAGTTTTACAATGATTACCAGTATAATAATTATTCCAGCCTCAGCTTCTCTTTGTTCTCACAAACACTGTTTTCACCTCAGATTCTCTGGGTTTCCTTCTGCAGTCTCTTCTTACACACTCCAGCCACGGTTATCCTTTCTTCTTTAGCCAACCTGCTACAACCTCCTAGCGTACACAAGAGACTCCAGCTGCCTTCTTAGGCATCCGACTCTCAGTTACTCCTTTTGCTACCTCAGTGCAACTCCTAAATTCTCTTTCTGAAGCAAAGATGTTGATTGCCATGTTGCTTTTGTCTAGTCTGGTTCTGAGAACAAATGAACACAAGTATGTCTCTGAATGGTTAAGTCACTATTGTATTGAGCCCTTGCTACTAATGTTGCATCCATATGGAAATCACCTCAATGTGCTGCAATTGAAGTTCAGTGCCTACGGGAAGTAAGTGAGAAAGTGGTCCAGAGCTCTGGTCTGTGGATCAGCACATAACACAGTGCCTGGGAACAGGCACTTCAGCCTTTAACCAGTGGAAATCACTTGGCAGCTGAGACAGGATATACGTTTGAGCACTTGCACTTCAGAACAAGGCAAATCCAAACAGTGGAATTTTTAAAAGACAGAGATTTTGTTCAAGGCCCATTTAAACAACTCTTCTTAGAAGTGACCTTTCCTCTTTGTTTTCTTCTTTCCCACTTCGCTCATCAGAAGAAACAAAGATGCAGATGCATCTCTTCCAAACAACAGATGGCAAGCCTTTGATCCAAAACACAAATGCCCCAAACTATGGTAATAAAATTGTTAATAGAATTCTTTTAAGCAAAGGAAAAGAACATTTTCCTTTTTTTTTAAATAAAAGGGTGTGTGTATCTGTGAAAACGAAAATATCAACCTGAGATTGTTAGGGAAAGGGCAAGGCATATGAAGGTGGTTAGTCATTCAGTCACTAGCTGTTTGATAACTGTATTTATAAGTGGTGCTATCAAAATATCAATAAAATGGCTCAACTGCGGTGAAAGAAGCACAAGAAAAAATGCATTGTAAAAAAACATCAAATATCAGTATCTTTCATGATTTGTTTCATCAGTACTGAAACAAGTAAAATAGCATAACATCTATGCCTTCAATTGCCTATTCCTGGATCTTACTTTTGTTCAAAACATTTTACTCAATAAGTAAAAATAAAACACAGATTTTTATCGTATTCTTATCATAAGTACACAAGTTAGCCTAAATCTTTGTGACACTGGATGGAATAGTGTTTGAAAATAATCCAGAGCTTGTTTTTTTCAGTTATGAACAAAAATTTTGGCAAGATAAGGCAAATTTAATCAGGTTGCAGAGAAACACACATTTTAGGTATGCTGCATTTGTTTATTGCTGTCTAATAATGCAATCAATTAGTAGCAATGCAAGGTCTTTATCCAAATCAACGCCAGTAGCTGTATTAGTTAGTAAGCATGAGTACAACTTTTCATCATAGATTATTTTCAGAATATTTTATCAAATGCATTTCCAGTTACTTTGACGCATTATTTTTTAGATGATATTCTGTCTTCACTGTAAATGCTGGATGTGTAAATTGACTTTAATTCCAAATCACCACTATGGTTAGCAGAACAAAATGCCCCATGTTTAAAGGGAATTCAGAACAGATGTGACAAGACACCACTGACAAAATGTAAATAATACACAGGCAAGTGATAGCACCAGAATAGGATGGTATGGTGTAAATATCAATGCATGTGGCATTCTTATGTAAGACTCATGCCAAAGTAAGAAAGAAGCCTGTGGAAAAGTGAAGATTGTCAATTGCTTTTTTTAGTTGTCAATTTAAAGAACAGTCTAAAGATTAATTTGAAGAAAAAATTAGAGTATGCATTGATATCACAACTGAAAATAATGCATTATAATGCTCTACCTAAATTTAAAATAACTTGAGACTAGTGAAGAAAGCCAAAACTATACAGCAGAGAACAGTGTTCTGTAGTCTTCTGTACAGGAAAGAATTTCTTTGACATTTAAACAGGAAAAAAAATTGATTGGAAAAAGAAACTATTGGTGATCCTGACAGACAATGATGCGCTGCAGTAGGCATATGAATACATGTATAAAAATTGCTTCATAAAATATAAGAGCAATCACAGCTCTTTTTTTTCATTGTTGTTTTGTTGGGTGTTTTTCTAAAGAGAGAACAGTGCGGGGAAGGGGAGAGGAGGGAGACCCAAACAACAAGAAATGTGAAGAAGTTAATTAATTTTTAATTTGGCAAAGTTGACAAAGTAAAGAACAAATAGAAAAATCTTTGTTTTTCTTTTGTATTTATTTTTATACTGCACATAATTGACCATTAAAGCAAAAATCATTGAAGGGAATAAGGGGAAGCCATTATAACCCAAGATATGTCACAGATCTGTAGCTCTCTCAGGGTCGTTCTTAGTGAATCACTTGCTTTCCTGCCTCAAAAATACCTATCATGTAATCAATTCGTGTCTCACTGAAATGGCTGCTGTCTGTCGGGGAACAAGCCCTGTTCTCAAGGCAATGTGCACTTCTCAGGGCTGCAGTGTGCATTGCACTGTGAGCAGGTCTTACTGGGAGAGCAGCAGAAGTCATTTGCCGTGAAAGTGTTGTTAACAAAAAGTAAAACCCTTTTTCTGCATAAATAAGGACAGGAGAGGTTGCACATCACATCAGTACTCCAATTTATAGTGCAGTCAGTGAGCCCTTCCTGTTTCTTGATGTCATCTGTAGTCGTGCAGCCACTGTTGTCCTGAAAAGCTGCCATCTGCAGCAATTAAGTCAAATATAAACAGCAGCTCCTTTACAGTCAAGTGCCAAATGTATTCCTTTTCTTCATGTTTCATCTTTAATAAATTTTTCCCGATGGAAATTCCTTCATTATTTTCAGATGCAAATGATTTGAGGAAATGGCATGACAGAATCAACTCCTTAGGAGTAACTTCTTTTCATAAACCAAAGTCTCTGAAATATTTCTGCCAGAACATTTCAGGCACCTGCCCACCTTCTCACTGGTACTGGAGGCCACTGCCAGCATTACCTCCTGAAGCCATCGGTCCCCAGGCTAAGCCAGCCCCTTTCCTCAGCCTTTCCTTGAGAGAACAAGTACTCTAGTCCCAGCCAGCTTGGGGGCCCCTCACTGAACTCACTCCAGTTTCTCTGTGTGTTTGATACCATTGTGCTCTCACCGAGGGTTCCTGCTACCAGTACCAGGACTCTGTATTCTGACCAATAAAATTTCAAACAAACCACACCACAATAATATTTCAAAAACAGGAGTCTCTTGTGAAATGGAGAGAATTTTTCTGTCCTGCACTTGAATAAAAGCAGAACAATTTTAATCTTCATTGTATTCATTTTTTTCTGATGATTTTTGGAGCAACCTTAAAGTATTTGCAAATGCTAATGAGGTTAATATTTATTTTGATGTTTTAGATTATAGCTTTGCAACCTAAATGTGCTCTGATCCAGAAGTTGCTCTTTCCCTCTATTACACATAATTGCATATTACTTTGCATTCATGGCAAATTTGAATATTTTAGCAAACCAAGATGAAGATTAAGGCATATAAATAATATTCTCCCCAAGATAAAAAACAAAACATATCAATACAGTTACAGAGAGATAAATACCATCCAACCAGTGAACTGTGAGATTAATTCACTTAAGTTTGGCAAAATACTGTTAGATCTTGGAAAAGAGCCATTTCAGCTTATTTTTATTTATGTAATTTTGGTAATAAATCTACCATTCTTGGAAATTACACCAAACACTGTAAAAACAGCAACAACTTCAGTGCTTTTTTCATGGCTGGGAATTCAGTCTGGCCATGTCTATGCTGGAAGTTTTATTCAGCTGCGTACCACTCTCAGGCTGTATAGTCTGAAAACTTGGAGAAGACAAAATTCTCCTGCTAGGAACAAGATCTTATGAACTTTACCAGGAAGAATTGAGAAAATGAAGGGGCAGGGGCAGAGGGAGGTGTGATACAGCAAGTGAGCTAAGAGTGTCTGGAGTCCTGCTTGCTGGTGAGAGGAAGCAGAGGGCTGGTGATGGCAGATGATGTTGTCCCAAAAAGCAGGCTGCAGGGGCCCAAGCCAGCCTTCTCCAACGAAAATCTCCAGGGCTGAAGATATTCTGGGTTACCTGTCCACCTGCTCCCTGCTTTGGTGGTTCAGGGTAGAAAAGCAATTCCCATTCTGTCCAAAGATAAAATCAAAACAAAGGTCTTACAAGGAGAAGGTCAACAGACACCAAAGTGCAGCTCCTTCCATCACTCTGGGGCATCCCAGCAGCTGCACTGAAATAATAGAAGGAAAACTTGCCGGCTTTCTGCAAACATCTTCCTGGATCCATCACACATGGATGTGCCAGGCTGAGCTGCAGGTGCACTAAGATGGTGGTGTATAATTGATTTGGCAAGAATTTGAGTGGTCTAGGAGGACTTCACAAGAATCAGGCATAGACACATTTATTACCATATTTTTTACACAAACTGTAATAAAAGTCTCTAAACCACAAATTATATGTTTACAAGATATCAGAAAATAGAGAAAATCAATATGTAAAATCAAATATCTTCTCTATTTCTTAAAATTATAGCATTATTTATATATAAGCACACTCACATGGGAGGTCATAGCAACCATTCTCTGAAGTGTTTTTTTTAATAAATTGCGCTTTTTTTCAGTTTTTGATTAATGTATAATGTAACAATTTCTAATGAACAACTTATTACGATACAAATCTAGTCCAGCTGTATTTATGCAGCTTTAAAATGAAAGTTTTGACTGTCTTCTCTTTTTAGAATTAGAACAGAGTGTTTGCAATAACAGCTCTACTATTTAATCTATTCTATTTTTTGTTGTTTGCTTTTTTTGGCTTTTTTTTTTTTTTTAACCTGTGCACACTAGAGAACGATATCAAAAAATATTATGACATTTGCAATAATGCTTTCAAAGAAAACAAATTCCTATGGGACAGATATTAAATGTGATGCAAATATTGGAAACAAAAACATTCAGTATGTGTGCTACTCAAAGTGAAGTTCTCATTGGGCAATGTATGCCGAATGTACTGCACATGGGTTAAAATATATAGATGGACTTATGCCATTCATCAGTTCAACATTTTAAAATTACCTGCTCTTAAGAGTCTGGAAATCTTCTAAGCAAGGAAAAAAAGAAATCGAGTCTGATAAAATCATAAATGTTTTCTCCATCATTGCTGAAACTCTAATTTTCTTGTTTATTGCTTGAGTTGATAAAACAAATAAAAGGAATCTAGGAGAGATTTCTTTAACATGCAAAATGAATTTCAATGTTCTGTCCCGCTGGTATTTTTATGAAAAACCTGACTAGATGCTACACATGGAACAGAAAAATCTGCATTTAGATGGAAATATTATGAAATGCATGATATGGTACAAAGTAAGTCTTTTAATGGAGATAGCAAAGTGTGGCATTATATGGTTGAGTGGAAAGACAGCATGCATACAGGCTTTTATGTCCAGCTGCCCTGATTTGCCCAAGAAAGCTTATTATTTGAATTTCAACCTAATACAGGGGAAGAAAAAAACAGTCTCAAAAATATTAAGCAGAGAAATGAATAGTTCTTTCGTCAAATAGAATATTAAGATCCGTGTGAGTCACCACCGTAAAAAATGATGTTTTGAGCATGCATGTCAATTTTTTAAAGGCTCCTTAAGTGTTTTACAATCAAGAATTAATTAAGCTTTTCAGTACTTTCTGTTACATAGATAAAGTGGTGTAACAAAGATTAAATTTATACCCATAGGTTTCAACAACTATTTTAATGTCATCGTAATAGCTGGTTCAGGTTCAACATACCCCTAGAGATGTGCTTTGTGCAATATCCCTTTTGTTTGGTTTTTTTAATATATTAAACAAAGAATACAAAACGCAGTTTGGGAAGACTGGTGATATATCAATATGAGTCATTGATTTCTATCAAAGATCACAACATATCTGAGGATCCAGCATTTTTAAGCTCTCAAATTCCATCACTGTTGTGATGATGTGGAACCACAGTTGAAACTTATGGCAGTGGATGGAGATCTTAGTCTAATCAGGAATTTTGGCCACAATTATATCTACTTTCAGAAAATGTTAGGAGGATAGGGGAAAGTGGAGCACCAATAAATAAAGAAAATAAACTTAAAATATAGGAAAATATTGAAATTTTAGGTGGTAGTTTTACGCATGTATTTTCACAAGTTACTTGGGTTTTTAAAAAAATTTCAGGGTAGGATTGTTCTACTACACAAAAATAACTTTGTAGCCCAGGCTGTGACCGCCTTTGAGATAATAAAACAGCTTCCACAGCAGAACCCTGCTTTGGACTGTACTGTGTGATCTGTAGCATTATACGGGAGTACACTCTTACCAGCTTGCTAATGCTTTCTTCAAGACATTTCCCTGCTAGGAGGGGAAAATAAAAAAACCTGAGAAAGTTATGAAATACAGTTATGAAATACAGTTATATGATTACTTAATATTTTAAAGTTTTTAAACCACATTTTGTATGTATATTTGACTCAGTGTTTTCTCTACATATTGAAAATGCTTTTTTTTTTTTATTGTCTTCAAAATAAAGGAAAAGCCAAAATTTATCCTTCTTAACCACAGGAACAGAATTCAAACCTTACTAGAAAATCTGAGTTCTAATACAATGAAAACATTAATTAGTGGGACTAGTAATACAAACAAACCACTGGGGAAACATTTATAATTCTGTGTTTTTTAGTGTGAGGATGCAATGAAATCCCCTCATACTTCCGGAAAAATTAAAATACTAAACTTGTTCTGACAAGCAAACTTTTTTCCTCTATAGCTTTTCTTCTGGTACTGCTGATGCTTAACCCACTAATGGCCTTGAATATTCATGCCAGATTCCTCCCTCATGTTACTGTGCTGCTGGCTGCAGTAACATTGGAAAGGGGATACATTCTCTTTTATTGAAATGACAAAGAGTGACCTTAGGGTGTTTCTGGATGTCCTAGTGTTCCTTCTATAACATTTAAAATAATGGGGACACACTAGGTGGCGTGGCCTCAGGCATGCTGAGGGAGCTGTAACTCTCTGGGGGTTAATGGATGACTGTTTTTAGTTGAGTAATCAAATATAATACTGTGCTGCAGAACTCCTAGCAAGGCACATACATGCAGACTAATGGCTATTACTCTAATATGCTTTCAACCTTGAAGACTCTTTAAAGTCGTCTCTTCATTGTTATATTGTTGCATTCTAAGAAATACATGTCAATTTTCTTTGACATGTTTTGGTGAAACAGAAACAATTCTGACTGTTTTCTTATTCAAACAAAGAGCTGCTCCAATCAAATCTTCACATGTAGTGCTTCTGTTAAAAAAGAGTGTTAGTAAGCAGAAATATAAGCTCAAAGATCACATTAGCATTATATGAAAGCCAGTACAAATTAAAACTTAAAAAAAATCCCCATATTTTGTCATATTCACTGTGAAATAAATTAGTCTGTATATTTTCAGTAGGATCCTGTTGAAAATGTTTAGCCAGGTTCCAGGTAAGAATTCCCCAGAGATGAAGCTGGGAAGAGAAGAATGTAAGAAGAGCATCAACATTTTTAGATCTATTTTGAAATCTCCAGTTAAAGAAGAGAACCAGATACTGTATTTAGACTCACTTTATCACAGGGCTACTGGAAAACAGATCTTTTACCATTTTTAGTTTAAACAATTTAATAGTTATAATTTCTGTTCCTCTTCATTCTCATAATTAAATACCTTTGAGGGGTTTTGTTTCTTTGTTTGTTTTTTGTAGAACCTTTTGCTTAAATTGCTTAAATGCAATGTACCACATGAATTATTGTATGGAAAGGGAGTCACACAGAACGCTAAAGCCGGGTGGCTCTTCTCCCAGTAAAAGTATGACATTGTGACAGCCAGCAGGACTCTCCCTGTGCTCATCATTACATATATATATACATCATTCTTTTGCCAGATCAAGGTTGGAAATATTTTTGTGCAGCTACCATCAGTAATATATAAATATATATATGTATTTCCGGGACAGCTATATTTCAGCATGTTGTAGGCAGCAGATAATAAAGTTAGAAAAGAATCATCTGGCTTCTAGAAGTTCAGTGACAGAGTTTTTTTTTTTTATTTCTCATGGAAGAATGAAATGCAACCCCTAGACACACAGAAATTGCACCCCCCCACCCCCACCCCGTTGACTCTAGAAGAGAAACAAGAAAGATGTGAGCAATGGAACAGATGTGTCAGCTTTAATAAATACAGGCTTTTTCAGCATATCAGTCTGTCTCTCTGTTTACATCATTAAAGCTTTATTCATGTTGTAGAATGTATCATTCAGGTCATTAATTTCAAACTTTTGCTTCTCCACTTTCTCAACAGAAGGAAAGATCCAAATCCTGTTGTTAAGGGGAATCCAAGGAGAGTTTCCAGTGGATTTAGGGCAAGGATCCTAAATGAATAGTGGTTTCGTTTGTGTCATTTGCCATATATAATTTATGACACTTCGTAATGAACAGTTCTTCAGCTCAAAAACTTTAGATGTACAAGGATGATTTATTTTCTTCCATGACAAAAAAAAAAAAAAATGCAATTACATTCCCATAATCAGATTCCTGAAGGTACATTACATTGAGACCTTCTGGTATCTTTCATTATCTTTGGGATCTAGTATGAAATAACTCTTTTAAATCTTCAGGTTTATTGGTGATGAAGAAAACCTTTTGGTATAACAACCCAGTAAGATGCTCCATTAAAATCAATCATTAAACCTGTTTCATTATATTCTCTATTCCTTCAAATACAGGAATTCAATAATAACTGAGACTTGGAAACTCTGCATTCTTTGATGGATTAATGATTGATAATTTTTCATGTTAATATTGGCAGTCTAAGACTACAGGAATGCATTACTATTATTCATGTTCACAATCTGTCATAATATCCTAAGCAAACTTGCTTTGCTTTCTCCTGTTTAATAGGCTGTAAGGTATTGAACAGGGCTTACAGCATGATCATTTCCATGACTGATGTATTTCTGCTAAATAGCATGCATTTGTCCTGCAGTCAGTGTTGCAGTTTTGAATGCTTTGGAAGGAAACCTGACATTTCACAGATCCATCATCTGGACTCTTGGATTGAATGAATATGTCAGAAACCACAGCCATGACAGGGGAAATCAAGTATGCTTAAAGAACAAAATGTACCTTTTTTTTTTTCATGCCAGGAAGTGAAATTAAAGATTTCTTTTAAAGCTTTTATTGTAAGTAATGAAATACTATTGATATCCAAAACTATTGACCCAGCTTCTTTACTGTGAGGGAATGAATGAAAATGTAAAGAAGTTTTAAACAAGATTGTGGTCACATTTTAATAATTGGCAAAAATATTTAGTTACTTCTTAAAGAAGAACTTCCTTGAATTCAGAGGATGGCATATACTTCCATAAACACTCAGGGCCATTTAAATTTTTTTTCTATAAACACAAACATTACAGTCCGCTCTCTTCCTGAGTTTTTAAAATCACTGCTAAGGTTAAAGAAAGCTGTTTGCACTGGTTAGTGTCTTGATGAATGAATGATATTTCATATAGTCTTATTACCTTGCTTTTCAAGAAAATTATAATTGAATTCAACCTCTTTTTCCTTGTGAAAATTGTTCTGAATATAAAATAAGTTTATTTAGCCAATTCACTAGAACTATGTGAACACTTCCGTGATTTATTCTAGATGAGAAAAATTTAAAGATTTTCCCTTTGTGTGCATCTGTAATATGTAAGATAATGAAGTAAAACTTTGTTTTCACTTTATAAAACAACAGGGCTGAATTCAAGGCTGTTCAAAATCCTGAAGACCTACATATGTGTATTTACATGTATGTAAGTATGTGCATGTGCATGTGTGAAGTTCTACAAAATTATTAATAATTTTAAAACTTTCATGAAGAAGGAGATTGTTTGGGGTTTTTTTACTATATATAGCAATTGTTTAAAAGCAAAACTAACATATTTGGGAGATTAAAATTTTTGAATATGCTAACTGATCTTTTACTTTTGACTCAAATTAATGAAAAAAGCTTGCTGTTAAAAGGTAGCTTCGAAGAGTGTATATAGAAGTGGTCATGGCTTTTTCTTTCTTCCTCATGCCTGTATTTTTCACTAATTCCTTGTTTAATATGAAACAAGTAATTTTAACTTATAAGTTAAAATTTTATATTTTGATATAATTATCAAAATAAAATTAAAAAATAATGAGTAAATTCTACAGCTCCAGAATCAATATTTGCATGTCATCTCTGGGTACTCTTATGAGTGATTCTTCTTCACTTTCACTAGTAATGGAGATGCAGTGGTGACCTATCTATTTCAAAGATATTTTGTGTTTTGTCCCTTGAAATACTGTGTGTTACTAGCAACCTACAACCTGTTTATGAGGTGTAGAAAAGATTTCACAGAAAATGTGCCCAAGCCTATTAACACTAATGCTAACGAAGCTTCACATGATCAAGATATGAGTATTACAAGAGCTACAAAATTGAAATGATTTTTTAATATAAAGCAGAAAAATATATGAAATTACCATCATATATGTCAGAATACTATGTGTAATCATACATCTATAATGTGCCATCAGTATAGTGCATAACACAGGACAATATTTTTTTTCATAAATCATACCATGTTTTTGAAATTCTTAAACTAAAAATTTCTACTTAGAGATTAAAGTTCCTTCTTTTTTGATAGTGAAACTCTGTGCATTGCTCATGAAAAAAGAAAATATATTTCTAAATAATATTAAAATATGAAACACAGTTCTGTTTGTTGGAATAGTGAAGCTCAGCTATATTAGCTAAGCGCTGTAAAAAATTGCTTGCTATAGTCCCATTTCTCATCCTCTTTCACACAAAATTTCAGTTATTAAAACTATGAAAAATTCATACACATTTCAGTCATATTTAATTAGTCATCCTACACTACTTGCAGGTAATTTAAATGCATATTCTTCATTTCCAGCCCTCTCAAAAAAAAAGTCCACTGAATTTCTTCACTTTAGATGAATAAATACATTAGAAGAGTTTGAGCTTCATTCCTTTAGCAAGATATAGATAAACCCCATAAAATTTGGCACGTAATTAAGTACTTCACTAAATCACTACCTCCACTGCCAAAAAAATGGACCTTCAATGTGAACTTGAAAACTACACATATATCAGCTCCCTGTGCAAGGTTTGTTTTGCAGCACAAATTTAATTTAAACCCAATTTGTATCCAGATGTAATCAAAAAGAAATCTAATTTCTCCCACCTAAATTCTATTGGAATCTTTTTCAATCCACTCTGTGGAGTCAAAATTCAGATTTAGGGTTGTGCTTGTTTGTTTTTAAGTCTGCTTGTCTATTTCTTTTTAAAGGCATTTCTTTTAAAAAGTGTATTGTGTCTATTTATGGTCTGCCTGCTTTGATCTGTCCTGTTCTGGACTTCATCCAGGAAATAAATGTCAAATACAGGTTAAAAAATATTTTTTTCCCTTCCAATCTTTCTGTTGACATTATAGCCTAGACACAGATGTCAGTCTGTCCCCTCATAAATGAATACACATCTTTGCCCTCCCACTCCCACTCTCAGTCTGCTTCCTGACCTGTCTCAAATCTCTAGCTGCCATGACTAGAATGTGCCGTGTCAATTTTATACAGCTTGCTTTAGCATTGGCCAAATCCATTAGCAGCAGAATATTTTCTAACATTAAAGAAAACCAACCAAACAACAAAAAATAATCAATTACAAGATTTCACCTTCTTGTAGGAGTGGGATAAGGATGTTGAAAACTATGGAAGAACCTTTGCATGGAGGAAGATGGAACAGACTGAAGATCTTCAGTTTGGTAAAGATGGTGGAGAATACAAGAAAGACTCATCAAATAAGAAAATCTATTGAGGACGTGAACAAGAATGGGGACAATAGTGAATGTGTCAGGTACCAGGTTCAAATACCCCCAACAGTGTGGGCACGTCTTCACACATTTAGTTGAACTCTGAAACTCTTCACTATAGGCAACCATAGATGCTTAAATTTGCCTTCAGAAAGGAGCTGACCAAAAATATTTTCTCTATGACACAAAGACACTTGTATGTACATCTCTGTATATTTCCTGGGATTTAAACACTTTATTAAGCATTTGCTGCTAGTCATAGCTAAAGATTAGACCATTGGGCCTTTGGTCAAATGCACAGTTGTCTTAACTTGGGAAATTACTATGGTACTCTTCTGGTTTTACTCTGAGGATTTTAAATTATAGGAAATACAATTCCAAACATTACTTCACAAGAAAAGCTTTGTTCATTTAATTACTCATCAGAAAATGTAATCTTTGATATGCTTTGAAATTATTAGGATGAGTTCTGAATTCATACGGGTCTCTAATTCTTCTCATGTAAATACCCAACTATTTAAACAAATGTAATGAATGCTGAGGTAAGCACAAAGAAAGGAATGTGTTTGGCAGCTATGTTGACTATGTCCCTCTTTTCATACCATAACATAAAATTTGCTCTCACTGTGGGTCTCATCTCTTCTGGTTCAGCTAGACTTCTGATATATCTCTGGACCCAAGTTCTGTTCAAGATGAATATTTGTGAATAATAATAATATCAGCGGATTTCAAGTTAAAGGTCAGTAATGACAATACTTTGCATTATTGTGTAAGCCTTTCACTTGCTGTGAAAGCATGAGATCAATACTTAGATCCATTTAAACGGATCTCAATGAATTAAGATTTCTAACGCAAAGGGAAAGGGAAAATGCTAAGATAAAGATTATGGCAATCGAGAAAGAAACCTTGCCCATGTTATGTGGGCTAGATTAACACAAACACTGGAGACACATGTTGCTTATTTTCTGGAAAGGTCATCTCCACGAAGAAGTGAAGGATTTAATGCCCTTCTGCCCCCTCAGTCTTCTGCTGATTACGGAAAGAAGTTTCTTCTCTTATAAACTTCATGCACTTCTCTGTTCCATGGAAACAAAATTTCCTAAGAGATGGCCTGTCTTGAATATTGTGAGGGTTTTTGATGTAGGAATGTTTCACCCATATTGTTCCACTAGTGCATTTGTATGTCTAAGGTAAATGGTAGGAGCAACCACTCCTACAAAATGTTTCTAGATAGGAATACCAACCCTTCTTCCTTTTGGTATTTTGTCAATTCTTCCCTTGGATTACAAAAACTCAGCTTTATAGAAAATCTCATGTTGAACATTGTTTATTTATCTCTACATGTATATTTAGAATCTGTGTTACAATGCTGTTTCACAAAAGGGGAAAAATAAAAACAAAACATTAACAACTCACTAAACTTACTAAGTGGAATTGCCAAAAGACTCCAAAAAAGCTGGCTTCTTTTCTGAGTGAAACCAACACAGATAAGTTTCCCAGTAAAAGTCTAGGAACATCAGAAACTAGGTCAGTGTTCTGATTGCCTGAAAAACTCAGTTGATATCCTGGACTAAATGTAATTTTCTCAGTTTCTTCATGTTAACCTTGTAATTTTAGTTGATTACTTGCTATATTCATTTGATGATTTGATAATTTCACATATTGATTTATTGAATCACTCTTAATCATGTGCTTGATTGGATCATTGTATCATTCCATCCTTAATTAGCTTTGTAAAGTCATAAATTAGTTCAGTAAAATGCTTGCTTGAGTATATAACTGCTTATTCATCCTTTAAAAAATAAAATCTGTAAAAAATACAGACATTGCATTCATTCAATCACATTGCACCTTCTGTCATCAACTCTGAGGATAAATTTAATTTTAATTAAAAAATTAACAAGCCCATTTTCCTGTGCTGGCAAATAGGTACTTAAGAAACCCCTGGTTTTGTTATCTTTATGGTTTCATGTACCATGGATTATGTTGCAAGTAGGTAAATAATTTCCAGAAAATCTTGGAAATTGCAATAATGTCAGTACTTATCTGACTGAAATAATATTGAACTCTTTGGTTGTGAGCAAAACAGGCACTTCCCAAGTTGCAAAAGAACAACAACAAAAAACATCACCCAAAAAATAACCCAAGAAAGAGATTATAACCAACTTCACTTGTTGTGCAGGTAGAGGTAACAAGGTCATCAACCCATCTATTATTTATTACTTCTTTAAAATTATAGAAACCTGTATAATACAAGTTGTTCTTTCCAAAGCTACTGTGTGAATGCTTCTGCAGTACAACTATTTCTTGTCCCACCGGTATCAGATGCAAATCTTTTACGTAGAACCATTCAGACATTTTGTGGAGTTGTAAAATGCTAATCAAATGTGAAATGTTCACAGAATGTAGCAACAGTAATAACATTTCAAAATGAATATACATTTCTTAGAAAGCATTTGAATAAAGGAAAATGCTTTTTTTCAATATATTTTAAAAAAATCCTTTAAACTTTTAATTTATATAGTGTAAAATTTTTGAGGTAAATTATTAATATAACATAGCCATAATTTAATTTTAAGGCATACTAATCTCTGATTTTATGCACAACTAACAAAGCATTTAGAACATTTGCGGATTAAAACTACCAGAAATACACTGTACTAATATCCTTTTCTTTTCAGTTCTTTAATATGTGTTTAATATTGAATAACAGTACTTCCTTGTAGGAAAAAAGTGATCATATTTTGGAAAATGTAATTGCAAATGGGGAAACTTGTACTGAAACAGTACTTTCCAAGAGAAATAGAAAGATAAAATCTCAGTTTCTCCATGGTTTTGTTTACTGTTCTAACTTTAGAATTGTTTTCCCTGCAGATCTGTACTATAATGTTTTTTCCTTACAATTTTGACTTATAATTTATTTTAAAAAAAGGTGAAGTCTTACTAAATCGATTCTAGATAAGTTCACAGCAAAACCAAGAAGTTTAGACCCTGGCACAACAAGAAAGCTCATTGTGAAAAAACAACACACACTTCCATAGCAGAAAAAGCCTGTAGGATGAGTGTTGATAGCAAGATGGAATGAAATTTCTGTTCAGAATGGGTTTTACATTATAGATGAGATGAATAAATGAAGATATACTTCATCCATATTAATCGCTATTTCTTTATTTTAGGAAATACCTTCGTCTGCATTTCTTAACCTGTAAATGTTTTCTAATGCATTAAAAATGTCTTGAATGCTAATTTTCACATTACTGGCATGAGATCCAAGAGCTGAGGCCTTCAGTGACTTAGCAGTGCTTTTCCCACTTTCTTAACAGTGAGTGATTTTGCAATGGACTTTTCTGTTTTTACCCAAGCTTCTCAAAAATTACTTCTGACATGGATCACTTTGCAATACATTTAATATTAGCCATTTGACCTTTACAGAATCATCAAGTTTTAAGTGTTTAATTAGGGTTCTCATTGTGTCTAAGAAATTTTTCCTGCTAAAAGCCAAATTTAATACTTCTCTTAAAAGGGGGAAATATTTTAACAAATGTTAGGTTGACATATATTCCAAAGTTTCTGAATGTCTCTCTCAAGTTTCTCTACCCATTTCTTATGAGGTGACTTCTTTCATTGTAAGGATAGCACTTTTGATTTTAATTCTGAATTTTTAAATTCCTATTGCTTTTACATATCATTCATTGTTCCTATGGAAAAATCTACTCAAATGTTTATAATCTTTTGTATTTGAAACATTTCAGGATAAAGCAAATATTTTCCATAACTTTTGAAAGCACCTTTAAAACATCTTTCAGTGGTCTCAAGTATGATATAACAATCCTGTCATGAACCTGGAGAAACTAAAATCATATTACACTTGGTGGAATCATTAGAAATAGAACATTTCAACCACAATGCAGACATCCACATTGAACAGATCTAGATGGAAATCTAGAAGAAATATTTTGGAAAAAAAAAAATTGGATTTCATTGGTTATTAAAAATGAAACATACTTCCATTTGAAGTAAAAGCTTTTGGTAGTGAAAGAGTGTCAAGGATTTCTGTCTTTCTCTTCCTATACATCAAACTGCAATTTTCTAAAATTAAGACTTGAAAGTTATCACTCATAATCCCTTGTGTGCTCAAAAATGTTTTATGTTTTTAAAATTAAGTTCATAGCACCAATAATTGAATAGCATTTTATGAGATTTTTGTGCCAGTCACTACCCACATACATGCAGACAACCAACAGTAGCAGCTTGCATTCTAAATAAACCATGAGGGCAAATATTTTTCTTTTCACTTATCCTTTACAAACAGTATTGACAATTTAGGGAATTAAGTAGACATTTATGGTATTTGAGGATATAATTGCACTATTTAACATTCACCAGAAAGCTGCTGCCATTACTCCTGAGGGAAAACCAATCATAGGTATGATTATAAAGAAGCAGTGAAAACAGAATCAATTGAAAAACAGGAGGCCTTGTAGGTAAGAGCAGGGAAAAAATGTAATAAATTAGTTTTCCTGAGACTTCACAAAGAGTGAATCTAAAGAAATCAGTATACACTCTAAGTTATGCATTTCCAGTATGAAATTTACAGGAAGAAATATTATCCCCTTACACTTCCCAAAGAAATGTCAGCAAAGGTCATTTAGACTTGAGAGCTTAACAAAAAAAACCCAAAAAGCCAACTACCTTCAAAACTTGGCAAGGCATGGAACCAATAACATACCAAAAGTTCCTCTTTCAACCCCCCTCAGAACAATAAAGAATTCCCTGAACAAATACACATGGAATTAGAAGAATATTCCAAACTTCCTGACTTGTTGGGGTTAAGAAAAACCAAACCAAACCAAAAATTCATCAAATTCAGGCTTTAATTGATATGAAACAGCTGAAATACCCACCCTGTAATTTATTCTTTTACCTTGCATAATTTTTTAACATATTTAACACATTGATTAGAAGAAATATAATTTCAGCTTTCTCAAATCTGAGTGTTTTCCTTTAAAAACATCAAAATTCAATTCTTATAACTTTGAAATCTGATCAACATCCATTTATTGACATTTCTACTAACTTTTTGGATCCAGAAAAATAGAAAACTGAATGTTTACTATTCAGATGAATGTTGGATCTCATTTTCCATTATCACATTGCAATGTTGTAATGTTCTCCAAAAGTTTAAAATTTGCGCATTTCTAAAAAATGCTGTTTGATTTTTTTCTTTAGAAGAAGAAAAACTGTCTCCCAGACTCTGGAGTGCTAAAAATTAGGTGATATGGGTGAAAAAAACCCCAGGGTAGTAAGGAAGATTCAAAACAGACTCTCTTATTTATGACTTCTTTTACCATTTTACGGCATGGAGATCATAACTTTGATTATCCTTTCTGCTTTAACTGTAAATACCATTGCACTGGTCAGAATATGCTGACTAATGAGTATGCAGGAATCAGGGTATGGAGTGTTCTTCAATGGCTCTGACCTGTCCAATCTTCATTGTAAATTCAAGGCTAGGAGGTGATTAAAAGAAATTACATGCGTAAAAGTACAGAGATCCAGCCTTGGAAGGCTGTCTTTAATTGGGGTCTTCACAAGGTCTCCTTAGAATCAAATCCTCTTCAGAAAGTGGCAGCTTACTTTCTTCATTTGTCCACATGCGAACAACAACGCTTAATTATCATATAAATACTTACTTAAATATTATATTGCATTTGGATACAACATATAGGTACAAGAAGAGAAAAAAAACCAGCTAGAAGTACACACCTTCACTGTAGATTAACACCCACCTGTTTCTCAGTTCCTGACTTGGGTAGGCAGAGTAATGCACTCCTGAGGTCTCAGTAACAATATGGAGAAAAAAAAGGAAATCCAGGACTGATGACTTATAGGAAATAGCTGCAAAAAAAAGACTTTAAATTATACTAGATAGACACTAGATATGATCTGAACAATCAGTGATCTCTAGAAATCTTGTCTTTTTTCAAACATACACTTGTCTGACCTTTGCTTGAAAAGCTTTGCTCGAAAAGCTTTGCTCATAAGATAAGAGATGAAAAAAAGACCAGAGTCAAATGATTTTGGTTAAAGAGCCCCAAATGGTTTTACCTTCATTTTTTATTATAAGCAAGGGATCAATCTGATGACATAAAAGATTCAAAACACTTAATGTTAAAACCTGAGAAATATTTTTATTGTTACTGAAAACATACCTATTGCAAATTTTCCTTGCTTTTAGCAAGTAGAAGCATGCTTCCAGAGCAGTTAGTGGGTGTGAGGCATGCTGAAATCCTAGCTTAACATTTAAAAATGTGTTCCTTTTCAATTAAAGAGAAATGTAACTCTTGAACAATACTATGAAAACCAATAAAGAGGAGGGTGTATGGTGGGGAGAAAGTATGTTCTTCCAGCTAAATAAATTTTTCATTCTGTATTGCCAGAGATAATCATAGAGTCATAGAAGAGTTTGGGTTGGAAGAGACTTTAAAGATCATCTTTTTCCAACCCCCCTGCAATGGGAAGGGACACCTTCCACTAGACCAAGTTGCTCAGAGCTTCATCCAACCAGGTCTTGAACACTGCCAGGGATGGGGCATCCACTGTTTTTTGGGTAATCTGTTACAGGCTCATCACACTTCCAGTAAAGAATTTCTTCCTAACATCTGATCTAAATCTACCCACTCTCAGTTTAGAGACATTCCCCTTTTCCCTGTCACTACACTTTGGTGAAAAGTTCCTCTCCAGCTCTCCAGTAGGCCTCTTTTAGGTACTGATAGGCTGCTAAAAGGTCTGCTCAGATCCTTCTCTTCTCCAGAGTGAACAAAACCAAGATTTTCAGTCTGTCCCTATAGGAGAGGTGCTCCAGCCCTCTGATCATCTTCATGGCCCTCCTCTAGACTTGCTTCAACAGATCAACATCCTTATTGTGCTGGAGGCCCCAGAGCTGGACACAGTACCCCATGTGAGGTCTCACCAGAGCAGAGTAGAAGAGCAGAATCCTCTCCCTCACCCTGCTGGCCACACTGTTTTGGATGCAGCCCAGGACAAATTTACTTTCTGGTCTCTAAGTGCACATTGCTGGGTCATGCCCAGCCTCTCATCCTTCAACACCCCCAAGTCATTCTCCTCAGGGCTACTCTCAATCCATTCACTGCCCAGCCTGTATCTGAGCTTGGAATTGCCCTGACCAACGTGCAGGACATTGCACTTGGCATTGTTGAACTTCAGGAGGCTCACACCGTCCCACTTCTCAAGCTTGTCCAGGTCCCTCTGGATGGCATCCCTTCCCTCCAGCCTGTCCACTACACCACGCAGTTTGGTGTTGTGGATAAAGTTGCTCAGGGTTGACTTAATCCCACTGTCCATGTCACTGACAAGATGTTAAACGGCGCTGGTCCCAGTACTAAGCCCTGGGGTCACCACTTGGACATTGAGCCATTGACTGCAACTCTTCGAGTGCAACCATTCAGACAATTCCTTATCCATTGAATGGTCCATCCATAAAATGCATGTCTCTCCAGTTTAGAGGCAAAGGAGGATGAGTCACTCCTTCCTACATAGTACACTAACAAGGGCTTTGCTGTGCTGTAAAGACTGAACAGTTGAGACTCTTTGCCTAATTCAGAATAAATGAATGTTCTAAGAGTGTGATCTTACGTTCTTACTGCTTCAGAATATTCTTTTCTACTATGATAGTGTAGTCTATTAATTTTACTTTTTTTGTTACTTAGTCTTTAAAGTAAACTTAGTAAAGGTTCATCCTGTTTCTGTATGATTTAAACTACAGATTTAAATTTTTTTATAGGAATGGCAGGGATTAGCTAAAATATAGCTGCTTTCCCATAACAAATTTCTGTCTGGTGATGCTGAGTCTGATTTATTTCAATCATGTGGCAATCATATCTTTGGAAAAACCATCATTCATCTTAGATACTCATTTCAACACTATTTTCAAATAATCAAAGGGCTGGAAGATGAAAAGGCAGAACTATGTCACCATAAACTGCTAGACTCTCATAAATCTTATGTGTATATTTATTGCTCTTCAGCTAATAGATATAAAATACTTAACTTACAATAGCTTCATAAACCTGGAATTGTAGTTATAAATTTGGAGAAAATTATTAAACATTTTCTACCTCTTTGTTTCCATTTTGACATTTAAAGATTTTTTTTTATTTTCATCCTATAGTTTCATCTCAGATTAAGAACTGTTCAGTTAATTTTTTTTTCATTGTGGTGTGGTATACCCCAGACAAATAGTGCAGGAAATTGCAGGATATGGAGAAAGATCCTCCTGTATTGAGTGTACAAGTAATTGCAATTAGCTAGGGAAGGATTACTGCACTTTTAACAACCTGAATAAGCAGAAACAGCACAGGAATGTTTACATCCTTTTCCTTCCCAAAATGCATGTAATGAAAGAAATATTACTAGTGGAAAAAAAGGAATTGAGGTTAATATCCCTGTTTTATGCCAGTAGCTATCTTTTAGTTTGGAGTTTTTATTCCTTTGCGTGTCAAACTTAGGATGTACTCCAAGCAGTGTAGCCACTTCCTAGCTGCCTAGAACCCAAGTTGCTGTCCTGGAGGCATCTTCTATTCACCCCTGCAGGCTCTTTATTCTGCTCAGGATTGCAATGATCTCTCTTCTGGAAAAGTGCTTCGAGGAATCTTGTTAAAAATCTTCACTTTTGTTTGAAAATCATGACGCTATCCAGACTACTGAAAATTTACTTTCAGCAATCTTAGGGCCCCCTTCATGTGGGAGTCTAAATGGGAGTTGGACCCAGCAGCCAAACAGAAGCCCAATCAATCCGGTTCATTGAGTCTACACCCGTAATCACTTCAATGTCTATCAGAAGACAATTTTGGTTAAATGAGCATTTCTGTAGTTTCCATATAGTATAATGTGATTCTAAACAAATACACACCTTAATATAGACATCTTACTCCTTTACTGAATCTCAGGTCTTATGCACAACTCGGTTCTCCAAATGTAGACATCTAGTGTCATTTGACATGCCCCTCAGGATCTGAGACATCTACATGAGACCAACAGATTTAACACTGTCTTTACAAGATTTGTATTTTTCTGCTTTGGTATCTGAAGAGCAAATGCTGTACACTGAAGAATCTTGTTCTCTTTTTGTTCCCCATTCCAATCATGCTTTTGAAATAATTTATAATGAAATTTTATTAGCGTGCTCTTCCTCCCTTATTAATTGAAAAGCATTATAGGATAAACTTTTCTGATGTGAAACTAACAAGTAACACAACAAAGAATCTAGCCTTTAGTTCAGTCCCAGTGAAATCCCTCTCATTACCCTCTAAGGTTATATAAATATTTGGATTCAGAATAATTAACATACATAACTATACTGTGATCTTCTCCTATGGGGAACACAAAACTAAATTCAGAAGTTATTCACAGAGTGAATTTTATTTTTACCCTCAATAGACACAAAATAATAATAAAAAAGAAGAATATTTATATTCCTTCTACTCTTTGTTCATATCTCAAAAATGGTAATTTGAAGCACCAAGTGTCACAGAAAGTGTGCAACTGATACTTTTGATGCCTTAGTCTACAATTTAGTCAAATTCAAATCTTTCTTACATCCACTGAGGCACATTTCATACATATATTCAAGTGGGGATTCATAATCTACATATCTCATCTAAAGAGCTTGATTCATACTATGAAGTAATGAACTGTAGCTAAGAACCTTTACTTGGAAAGGTCAGAGCACTGGAGAATCAAGTCAAAGTTGACGTTCAGTATTCAACTACATCCTCTGAGGATACTTGTTGGAAAATACTGTACACTGAATGTTAGTGGACTCTTAAAAGAATGGAAGTTTGGAGGAAGAGCATCTTTTCAGTATCACTTTTTAAAGCTTTTCTGTTTTAAGTAAGATACTCAGCTGGTAACTATGGAAATGAGTGAGATTCTCTAATTACTGGCCTGTACTTGGTTTCTAGACCAATGAACAAGTAATGCTTCCATGTGCATGAATAGCTTAAACAAAGCAGGCTAAGAGTGACCCAGAATAATTTATTGGACAATTTCCTAAGAAGGGAGACACAAAACTTCTATCAGAGAGATATTTTGAATACTTGCTTCTCACATGCCATGCATGTGTTTGTTGTATTCTCAAGACAAGGTTTGTAAGTGAATGCAATAAACACCAAATGTTAGAGAAGAAATAAGAAGCAACTTGAGGTTTGGTGGTGAAGTCTTAGCAGTCAAGGTTAGAATGACAACACCTCTGGGGATAATGTTTCCCTTGCACAAGCATAGCAAAATAACATCTGTTTTAACCTGGCCTCTTTCTTCCTCCTTCCATATACTCCTTATTTTAAAACATGTTTGGAAGGTCAACACCATCCTGGGCTGCATTAGGAAGAGCACTGTTAGCAGGTCAGGAGAGGTGGTCCTCTCTACACAGCACTGATGAGATACACCCTGACTGCTGTGCCCAGTCCTGAACTTCCAGTGCAAGAGAGTCATGGACAAACTGGGGTGAGCCCAGGAAAGGCCCACAGAGATGACTAAGGCACTGAAGTGTCTCGTATGAGAAGAGGCTGTGAGAGCTGGGACCATTGAGCCTGGAGATGAAATGCACAAACATCTGACAGATGTTTATAAATACCACATTGGAGAAAGTAAAAAGGATTGAGCCAGGCTATTCTTGGTGGTAACCAGTGAAAGGAACAGAAATAATTAGACAAAAAAGGAAATAGAAAATTCCCTTTGAATAAATGATTTATTTTTTTTTTTAATTTTAAGGACAGTCAAACTCTGGAACAGGTTGCTTAGAGAAATTCTGGAGTTTCCACTTTGAGAGAGGTTTAAATCCCCACTGGACGTGGCTCTGAGAAGCCTGATGTCCTTTATGCACACATTAATTTGTTGTTGCAAAGAGCATTCTATTAAAAAGTACATTTAATTTTTGTTTAAATGTAGACTTCTGTTTCTCATCTATACTCAAGAATTCACTCTTCCTTGGGAGAAATAAACTTTATTACAGAGTCTGTTTGCAAGATGATTTTTGCAGACAATTTTACAAGAGAAATGACTGAATTTGAAAGGGTCAGAAAGAGCTTTTAAGAGCTTTAAGAACATATGTGAAGAGAATGATGACAATTAGGTTTTTTTAAAAACTAATTTCTACAAGCATCTCTATGGTCCTCAGCAGTACAGTATGCCCTCTAAAAGCACTGATTAATCTATTTTCATGGCAACCGTTCAAATGAACCAAAGGTTAGACTTTCAATTCACAATTGGGCATTTGAGTCCAAGAAGAATTCACCGAAGTCAGGAGGCTCCTAGCTTTGGTTGGTCAGTTGGAAATTCAGAATAGCAGAATATTCAGCATCCAACTGTAAGTCTTTGGCAGCTGTGAGTGGTCCACAGCTGAGGATGCTGGCAAATGCCAAATCAAGTCCTTTCATCCACAGGTGGATGACACATCCAGAGTGACTATTTGTTTTTTATTTTGGCCAGTGTGATTTTGTCTCAGCTCCCAGGAGAAGAGCTACGATAAATCAGATGACAGATGAGTGTCTTACCCCACAAATGCTACCTTTGATTTTGTCATTTTTGCAGCTCAGGTTGTGTTTGCAGCCTACAGAGAATAAACACAAGAGATCAGTGCTGCGTTTGAGCATGTCTTTCCTCCTTCATTATAGCACACAGACTTCTCTATGCATTATTGTCCCTTTGAATGAAGTAACAGATTTTATTATGGAACAGCAATGGCCCTAGTTCAGAAAAGATTAGCATTTGCCTAGGTTTAAATTGAATGGTCTAATTAAAATCAAGGGGAATATTCATTTGTTTTATGTATTTAATCAGCTAGCTGAAGTGAAGCCTAAATTAATGAATGTGACCTGTGATTCACCAGGCATTTGGATGCTGAATATGTAATGCCAAGCACAGATTTGCAGGGCAAGCCATAAAGGTTTCTGCTTTCATGCTGGTCCCATCTCCCCTGCTGTGGTGCTGGCATCACTCAGTCTACTCAGCACATCCCTGCATTTTCTGGCTCTGCAGAGTATCTCTGGTGCTCTATTGGGAGTCAAAATGGTGCCAACACTGTGGCAGAAGAGAAGAGGGGGACAGAGCAGCCTGAAAGCCAGAAGGGCTGTGGGTACTGTGTTTCTGCCAGCTGCAGGTTAACTCCCCCTGGAGCAATACCGCATTGTGACTGGGGCTATGTGGCACAGCCTGGGCTCCAGGGGAGGATAAGACAGCAGGTCACAGTACCTGCAGTGGGGGTCTAGTCACCATTTATGTCATGGCTGCATTCTTCCTTCAAATTGCAAAATTCTCTTCTAAATAATTGAATTTAGTATCAGAGAACTAATTTTCACACTAGAGTACTGAGTGATTAGGAGCTTGTGTACAGTTTTCTGCTGCACAGCACAAATCAATTGAACCCATGTTGCTCATAAGCATCAAATAGCAACGATCAAAAAAATTAAAACACTCTGGTGACATCCAGGACTTCTCACTCTATATTATTTCAGATTTGACCTGCAGGTCTATTGTTTGTCACTCATGCAAGAGGTCCATTAGAGCTCAGAGAAATATAGTGATCTAAAGAGGCAGATGGGCATTTAGTGGAAGCTAGACATGTCCTACTTCTGAAATCCCTTTTCTTACATACCTTGAAAAAATCTGGCTCTGCCATGTCTCTTAATCCAATAGCAGGAGGCTATGAAAGCCAAGATGCTTAAACCAATTTTGCTGTTAGCAGAGTCTAATTTTAAGGCTTATGAAGCTAAGCCTTTCCTAGAAGACTTTGGTAACTCGACTGAGTACGAAAAGCAACATAGGGCCTAAATTTCTATCAGCAGAACTAGTATGTTCTTTATCTTGAAATCCACTTTTGGTATTGAACATTAAATATATTTGAAACCTGTTTTAAAGTTCAGATGTCACAGATGCTTTAAAAAACTGATCTTTTTTGGAAGCCTTTATGAAAGATTGATTTTTCCAAACTTCTAGTTATTTTATCGTTACAGTGATTTCTAGTATAATACACTGTTCTGTGACTTCCTCACAGCACAGTCTTATACTCAAGAAATCTCTGGATTTTTCATTATTTTATTGTTTTGTTCTTTTTTTTTTTTTCTTTTTCTTTTTTATCAGTGAAGGAATTTGGGAAATAAAATCAAATCCTCAGTCCAGTCTTTGCCAAAACAGTTCTATTACTTCCCCTCCATTTTCTCCTCACCTGTGTTCCTGAGGTATATACTATTTTTGTTCAATTCTTGTTGACTTCCCACTATATTAACTGTATTTCTTCCTTTTTCACTCTCTATCTGCCCATTACATGGAAAGAATAACAGCAACTTTTCCTACGGGTACGTATTTAATAAATAACCTGTTTTTCTCTTGGCTTATTAAAGCTGGTAGCCTCTGTAAAACCATTTCTTTTGTTTCTTCAGTCTCAGTGAGCACTAGCAGCACTCCCCAACTTGAACTACTGGTCACATCGAGAGGTCAGCTAACTCCCGGGACCTCTTTCCTACTGCAGAGCACAGGGAGATTGAAGACACTGTAAATAATTGTGCTGTGTTCTCTAAGAGTTCACAGTGGAATATAATCATCTCCTTTTGTGGCTATAATGCATCCTGAAAAAAATCCTTTATGAGCTATAGAAACTAATTACAATATCTCTTTTCTGTGAGAAATTGGGGGAGAGAGAACAACGAAACAACGGGTTAAAAGGGGGCTGCAAAAAACCCACAAACATTGCTGCATAAAAATCTGTTTTCCAGATGTACATAAAAGCGATGAGTTAAAAACAAATTATCATGCAACTTTTCTCTCTGCTTCCTTAACAGCTCCATGGATGACAGTAGCTTGTCTTGGCTGGAAAATCATATAGATTAGAAGTATCCAGGATTGGCTGGTATTTTTTAGATATGGAACTTATTCTGGAAGCAGACTGTTAATTTTCAAATATGTCTTAATACATTTAAAAAATTTTATTTTTCTCAAGTTCAGAGTGAGGGAGAAGGAGAAAAGCTGAAGAAGAAACAGGTTCCTGAATGGGAGAACCAAAACAAAATCTGGAAGACCTAAGTTGCTATTTATTATTCTGTGTTGCCATTATTATTCTGTGATTCTATTACCCAAGTCTGCCTGAGTTCAAGAAGTGTTAGGACAACACTTCAGGCATATGGTGGAGTCCTGCACAGTACCAGGAGTTGGAGTTGATCATCCTAATGAATGCCTTCCAACTCAGCATATTCTATGGTTTTATGATTTATTATTTACTATCCTGTTTAACAAAAGAATACATTTAGCTGGACATGATTTTACAGTCAAAAGGCAACTTCATAAGTTCAAAACTTTAGCCATCCTAAGCTCTGCATTTTACAAATTGCTACACAGACTTTTAAAATGGACAGTAAAAATAGTCTGTGGAGTAGTTGGACTGCTCCAGAAAAAATGTAGAGTTGAATTATCGGATATACTCCTAATCAGAAGCTCTTTTTATGTTATCTCTCTAGGAGACTCTTGGGAATGGCAGAGTAGACCATGGGAGTTGGGTGGGTGATGTTTGTGTACAAAAGAAGCCACCCTCAGAAATCCAGGTTCTTTGCTCCAAAGAAAATCATAAGGTAACCAAACACATCTGTAAGACAGCCAGATAGCAACATGATGTGGGAAGTGGGAATCGTGAGCGCTTTGCCATGCCACCCAATATATTCTCTAGACTGGAAAACATGGGCGTAATATCTGTGAAGGAGCTGGTAGCCACTGTCCCTACTGGGGACTGCCACAGCCCAGATGGCAGAGCCACATCCCTGATGCACAGTTACAGGCAAGAGAACAGAGGAAGGATGCAGCTACACAGATTTAAGCAAGAGAGTTGGGACACTGAAAATGTCTCTTTGTTCATATTCAGACAGATATTACTTAGCATGGCTACTCTGGGGCTTTTTGATTCTTTTTCAACTCTTCCAGTGACCCGTGACTGCTCAAACCCAAGAGCAGGTAACGTGCCACAGCTTGTACATGCACATTTGGCCAACCGGATCAGAAGAGGCAGATGTGTTTCAACAAAACGCTTTAGAAAACACAACAGATAAGCTAAGCAAAGAAGACAGTGGTGACAGAATTTGCCTTTCCTAACCAGGATGAAGTCCAACTGTTGTTTCTGGCAGCAACAACCCAGACTCAATCAAACCCAGGTGCGGAATCAGCCAGCTTGGAGGAGCAGTGTGTTTACATCTGCCCTTTTCTCACTCTAGGGCTCTGCTCAGAGGGAGGAACATGATGTTGGGAGATAAATTTCCCTCCTTCTAATTATAGGCTTTGCCATCTTCTGCCCACTTCAACTGTAAATCGCCTAATCATAAACAATTCCTCTTCAAAGCTCAACACAGATTGGATGTAATTCCCTGACAACACCAATCTGTTCACAGTATTGCATGCAAAGGACAGAATAACATTAAAGATCTTTCAGGCTGCTGAAGGAGAGAAGATTGAAGAAAGAAAACGAAAGAGTAAAACACAAAAGACATTACTTTTGTCACATTTTAGCGAGGACTAGCAAATCTCAACAATTGGTCAAAGGAGAAGAGATAAAAAACTTCCTTTTCCACTGGTAAAAAACCCCACCTTGTCAAACACACTTTCCCTTCTAGTAATTAGTAAAGCATGTAGAAGGCAGATGGAGACTGCTGATAATGTTTTATTTACATCGGAAAGTTTCAATTATTCGGAATGACCAAGTCATTCTCACCACTAAACTGTACAAGATCACATTACTGCTATATTTGCCTGTTTTTGTCTCTCCTCCCCATTTGTTTTCTCATGTGGTAACTGACCATAAATAAGGGTTTAGATCTTGTTAGAGAGTTGTCTATTCAAGTAATGTATTGTCTATGAAGTATCCTTCAGAACTGGACTTGCATGCTGGCAAGACAGATAACCAAAGCATTACTGACAGGAGACGGTACATTTTCCAAAAAGGTGAGGATAATGGTATGCTAGCAGCACATGGTTTGTGCACCAGTACCTCAATCCTGTCACTGCTTTTTTGGGGAAGTATCAGAATACCAATATCAAGTGCAACAATAATAATAAAGCAGTATTATTGGTAGTGTTTTTGAAGTGATAGTTGACATCAGGACCAACATCCAATTTTACATTGATATATCTCAGCTGAATGAAATGGCATTTTTCCTGATTTATGCCAGTATACGGAGGGAACAAAATTAGGCCTTAAATTTCATACCTGTCTTGAACTCCTGGCAAGAAGGCTGGAAATGATCATCATATTTTAACACTGCCAAATTGCTGAGTCTAAAAGTAATAATACCCCAAAATGATCAAATCTTATCTCATAACTCAACTTTGAGAAGTTTTCTGTTTCATGACAGTAAATAAGCATGAAGAGCTATTTATTTATATATTTACTGGTCTGATCTATCAAGAAAAATTTAGGAAAAAAAAAGTCTCTCTTTGTTCTTAGATTGAAGAGAATATACTAACCTTATGTCTGATTATCACATAAAATGGGGTAAACGTATCTGGTGCAAAATAATTACCACCTTTCTATACACATGAGAAACTGACAACAAAGGTAGGGAAAATAGTGGAATCCAAAATTTATGAAGTACAAGAAATAGAAGAGAAAAATGACAGCTCAGTAAATCAACCCACAGTTACTTGGTGCAGATGGTTCTGTAGTTGATATATACTCGGGTAAAATCACTGCCTTTGCTAATTTGAACTGGAAGGTAAATTAAACCCTCTATACAAAGAATCTGAGATATTTATATCTCAGAATATAAACACTGTAGTGGTATGCATATACATCAAGTAAAAGAGGTCTTTGTTACTTATCACCCTAGCAGATGTGGACATGCATGTGTATGTGCAGGGTGTGCCTCTAAGTGGGTGATCTTAAATAAAAAAGAAATCTTTCCTAATATTGACATGATTATCCTATACTGAAAATGCTATCTCATGAAAAAGTGATTTAGCAAAGGCAGTCGGAACAAACCAAATTTAATTAAAACAAAAGGTAAAATGGCCTATTCCCTCACCTGGCAGTGGGAGAGTTTTCTTACAAAACTACAAAAAGTTTGTACGAAATTTTTTGTCGTCATTTTAAGAGTAGTTACTCTTAGAGTTTTCTCCCCAAACTTGAGAAGAAAAAGACACTTATTTTTGCAGCACCAGCTGGTTTGAGTCTGATTATTTGGCTGATCTGCTGAAGTGTTTTCCGAGTGATCATTGTTTTAGCTTGTACTGTCGGATGTCATCCAAAGGTCCAGCACAGGCAGATGGGTCTGCAATATAAAACAAGAGCTGCTGCAATAAAACAGGTCTTCTCCCCCTGCCTCCCCGCTTCTTTCTTACATTAGGTGATCCATTACTGGATGTTCTACATTTAATTGTTTATACACTCTAAAAACATTATAAGGGAACCAAAAAAGATGGTAATGATGTAAGCCACGTGAGATTCATTAATTAACACTATCTAAGGAAGAAGGAAGAGAACTGGGATTTTTTTCTCCAGTACTACACAGTTCAGAAGGAATACAAATGTCAGACAAATATTTACAAAAGACACCCTTTCTGACTAATGGAACGAAATTAAAAGGTTGAGAAAACCTGTTATGATTTGAAAAGGGTTATGAAAACCTCCCTGTCAGAGGGAGGATGAACCACAACCAGGTGCTAGAACTTTCAGTTATAAAGAAAAGAAAAGAGATCCCTGTACTTTATAATGCACATAGCTAGAAATTGGACTGTTTTCTAAATTATTGGAAAGACCTTTATTTTTCAGAACTTTTAAATGAACACATAATTTCAACATAGGAAACAAACAGGTGCTCAACAGGAATTAGGGGAATGTAATTAAATAGATAAACATCTGCAAATACAGGACATGGATGGGGAAGCACACAGGATTCATCTTCCCTTCATTTTAGATTTAACGTAGTTGAAATGTCAAGGATAGGAGCTTTGGCTCAATTAAGAAAGAAAGCCGTCTTAGTAATTGAGATAGAAGATATTATTGTTAGATATTTTTGACTTCTGCACCTAAGGTAGATGCCCAGCTTCTCCCTTAACAGTCAAGTGAGAGGAAGGGTATCTTGAACAATGAAACCATCTATCCTATTTGGAATCTACTTTGGCATGAATGGAAGTTACTATTTTTTACCACAAATAATGCAGAGAATTCAGACAACTAGATTCAGATGTGCTGTGTGATTCTATGATTCTATCTACAACACAGAGTCCAGCTTCTGGTCAAAGGAAGTCTATCCTATCTCTCTGAATTGCAGAGTGGGATTCTGATTTTGGGAATGGGATGAAATGGCCTACTAAAGTGCTTGTCTCCCTCCATTGACTGCAAAGGAAATTTGAATACCTAAATTGCATCACACTTCTATCTTAGCACACTGAAGTAACAAGAGATGGGCACAGAGAGATCAAATGAGAACATTGTATATAGGAACATTTTTGTTTACAGACTATTGCGTTAGTCTGCAGTATTGGTGGAAATAAAAAGATGTTGATGGGACAAGGCATCTACTCCAAGGATAATGGTTTTGCAGTTAGATCATATATAGCATATAGCTCTAGAGAATGTTCTTTTAGTCTCCCTACAAGTACTTAATAAAATAAAAGGGTTTCTCTTTTATGAGAGCAACAGTTTTAAATTTTTCCCATTTTTAGATGCATTTCATAGACTGTATTTTCCCAAAATGTGTACCCATATTTGGAATTCATTTGTAGTAGAATTCATTCTTGGAACTGTGACAAGTCATTAAGTGCAGCAACAAAAAAAAAAAAAAAAGGACAGTAGTGCTTACTTAAGTAAAATAATAGTGCTAGAGAAAGTCTACAAGTGAAACCAGTCTAAATATGCATTGGGCATGTGTATACTATGCTGGACTCCAGAGATCCTGGTACTCTCACACACCATAGCAGCATGAAGAGAGCCTAATTTGCCTCTGGATTTGAGATGACTGCATTTGGTGAGTTAAAAGCTGAGCTCCATGGCGCTTCATCACTCCAGGATGATCCTTGGCCTGGCGTGCCAAGGCTCAGTTGGAATTAGCTTGGTGGTATCTGCATTTTGCAGGTGTACAAATTTTCTTATCACTTTTTATTGCTACATTAAATAGATATTGCCCCCCAACCATTTTGATTCCTCCATCTGGCATGCATCTCAAAGCTTACTGGCTAGTTTTTATCCAATTTCAAGATACATGTTCTCATTTGAGATCCTGAGCATATTCCAAATGCACTCAGGCATTTCTCCAAATAACAGCAGAGATAATCTTCATCTAGGATGATGCAGAGTCCCAGGCAAATTAACTCTGTTCACAACACAGAACTGCAACTTGTGTACCTGCAGAAATTAACTTTTAGTTACCTTTTGGGTATAAATGCTTAAAAAAAGCTTACAAATTAATCCAGGGGATTCCAGCAGTCTAACAGAGGAAAAA
>VZRQ01003225.1:1217252-1305242 GCA_013397975.1 Machaerirhynchus nigripectus | reverse complement strand
AAAAAAAAACAAACAAAAAAACGATAAAGCCTCAAGCTGAAAATAAGAGTAAAAAGAAGCAACGAAATATTGGCTCTGTAGTACAGGAGGATAAACACAAGAACAAAGAAACTCTAAGGAAGAGATAGATACTGAAAAAGCAGATATTGGACCTGATTTTCAGACTGCAAGCCAGGACTTAACATTTTATCTAAAAGTTACATTTCACAAACAAATGAGAAGCTAAGAAAGAAGCACATGGTTTAGAAAACCATGTTATTTTACTTGATGGATAGATAATGAGCTGCAGGTACCTCACTATTGTGCATCTTGCGGAGGGTACATTCTTTATTCAGATACACATTCCTGACACTGGACATCAGTGTATTAATGCCTAAGTGGTAAGGCACTGAGGAAAAGTACTTCTTCAAATATAGCTTTTGCTCTTCTCCGTGAGGGCAATCCTGTACAAGGATGTTAATATTTATAAATCATGAAAAATGATCAGTACTTTTGGTTCTGTTGCACCCCAGTTTTGAAATGGAATAATAATGTAGACAAGAGATAATGAGTGTTATCAGGAAGAGTTGAAATAAAGCATTTTCAAGGTTTGCATTCATATACTGTGGCATTCATGTAGGTTAATAAGTCCCTCTCATGTTAATTGAACTCAATCTCTGAAGAGGATCTGAAAGCATAGGTAATTTTAATTCAATTTCAAGGGTTGTACCATGTTAGTATCCCAATAAAATGGATTTCAATATTTATACATAAACTTTGTCTTGCATTTTATCTTTTTAAGAGTCTATTACTGCAGTTTATATTTTATGTGGTTATGTAATATATTACAGCCTGTGAGAGGTGGTGAGCACACTTCAGCTGAAGGACATACTGATGATTAATGGAGCTTAAAGTCCATACACCCTAAATTAGGTTTTAGAACTGCAGTGTAATTTTTATCATGTAACAAGAAAATTCATTTACAAAGACTATCAGTCACCCCAGGACACTATCCCACTGCTTTGAAAGTCACTATAAAGATTAAGTTCTCTTAGACAGAAGGTAGGAGATTTAATTTTGATTTTTTTTTTAAATCAGATTATCAATCTCTTCAAGGAATGCTAAACAAGTTGAAAATGCTGTTTTTGTTTTTCATGGGTCCACAAAGTATTTATCAGGCATCCAGGTATCTATCAAGGTTTCTTACTGCATTGTAATTACCTTGTGTTGGACTGGGCTACAGTGGATATGACATAAACAAAGATGATATTTTCTCTGAAGCATCCTAAAAAGAATAGATTATAGGCTCTGGATGCTTTAGGTCTGCCAGAAGAAGGTGACGAAATATGACATGATCCAGAATCTACTATTATTTACTTCACTTTAGGAGAAAAACTGCCTGTGGAGCCAGAAAATATAAAATAGCAAGAAATTAATATACAGCTTCAAATGAAGACCTGAAAACGTAGTACAACAATTTTCTGTGTGAGACACATTTCAATAAATTTGCTGTGGCCATGCTTGCAATGCTCATTTGCCCGCATCATACAGATATTTAGGGAAAGATGTTGCACCAGCTTGTTTGTAGAAAGCAAATTTTTAAGTTCAATTACCATTCAGAAAAAACAAATAGAACAGTCAAATGTAATTATAAACTACTGGTCTTCCCTCTTAAAGCCCTTAATTATAAACCCACCCAAGCTCCCATCTTTTATTTGTCACTGAGTCATCAAGTTGAATGTGCCGGGAAATGCCAGCCTGCATCACCCATCAAGACAATTTTCCTTCTGTGTGCTTTCTTCCATGCTAAAACTGATATACCAGAGCAACTGCTTCTAAGACTCTGCTCTGTCAGTGCATTAATCATCTTCAGATGTCAAGTTAAAAATCCTCTCTCCTATAATGTCTATAAATAGGCTAAGTAACTGATAGGTTGTGACTATACTTGTGGGGAAAAAAAAATCATTTTTGCCTCATATTTCCCATATTTCCTTAACTCTTAGGCTCATAGAATCATAGAACCATCAAGGTTGGAAGAGACCTTAAGATCATCAAGTCCAACTGTCAACCCCATAACCACTAAACCACATCACCCACCCCTCCTGGCCAAATCATCCTAGTTTACACACTAAGCTTGGCTTTCTCTGGTGTGGAATATCCTTTTGGCCAGTTCAGGTCACCTTCCTGGCTATGCTCTCGCTCAGCTTCTTGGGCATCAGGAAGGAAGCTGAAAAAAGAAACTGAAAAGTCACTGACTTGGGTAAGCACTACTGAGCATCAACTAAAACATTAGTGTTTTATCTCATTATTCTCAGCCTAAATCCAAAACACAGCACTGTAGCAGCTACTAGGAAGAAAATTAACTCCATCCCAGCAGAAACTAGGACAATCCTGAAAGAATGAATGAATCACTTTAGAGAAAATAAGGCAAATGGATTTTCTGTGCTAATACACACTATAGATAGAGGGGTATCTTTGATTTTAACTATGAGTTGAAATATCTGAAACTCCTATCAAACTCTCTTGGGAAAAGTGCAATCACTGAAAGAGTTACATTTCTGTTGGCTTTGGTTTCGGATTTTTTGGTTGGTTGGGGGTTTTTTTTTGTTGGGGTTTTTTTTTTTTTCCTTGGGTTTTGGGTTTTGGGTTTTGGTTTGTTTTTTCTTTTTTGTGCAGCAGACCTTGTACTTTAAAAAGTTATTAACATAATGTGGGATAGTAAGTGACATTTGGAAATGTAATTCAAATCAGAGAAGTCCAGGTTGTTGATTTCTGGAGCATAAAGAGCAAAGCCCAAGTTAGACTTCAAAGCAGAGCAGATTTTTTTCCTTCTCTAATTTTAACAGCAGAACCAAAAATTTGAATTACTTTAGGACTATCCTGTGGCTTTGAAAGTCACTACAAAGATGAAGCTCTGTTAAACAGAAGGTAGGGAGGGAATTTAATTTGAATTTGGGAGAAAAATCAGATTAGTAATCATCTTGAAAAAAATATGAAAGAGTTGAACACATGGACAGAAAACATAGAGTAAAGCTAGTCTACAGTAAAGGTTTTTTTTCATGTAACTACTTACAGGACAAAGTTTTTCTCAGTATTCTTATCAGGATTTTTACTTTTTGCATTCAAATTCTTTAATATTTGAAATGTGCATGGCATAATTTTCAAAGGAACACTTAGCAAATACCCATTAAAAAGCTGTTATAGCAGTTTTTCATAAAATAATTTTGCACCACAGAACCACATGTAATCTTAATGGGAGTGGGTGGGAATCTCCTGCTCATCAAAGCAATACAGCTCAGTTTCAGAACTGAGATTTTTGTTGAGATACATCTTTGTATAATAGTATGAGAAATTGCCTGAATGTTACAAAGATAATCTAAGGGATTCTGAATGTGTTATTTCTATTTGTCAGCATTAGGATAGTACAAGTATGCTGCATAGAATAAATTGTCCAAACCTGTAACTTCTCAACAAAGTCTATGGGACATACTCCATCACTGATTTGAATTAAAAGCAGTATTTAACTACATTTACCTTTTCTGTGGCTTATCCCAGTTTGTTAAGACAGCACATTTTCTTTAAGTAGTCTGAATATGTGCTTATGACCATTTGTCCATCTTTTCTGTCCATCTCCTGAATCCAAGAGATAAATTCTTTTGCTAAGATCAATCACATTTAAAAGGAAGTACATACTTCAAACGTGAAAAAGAAAAAAAAGAAATGTAAACAAAGCCAGGATTTTTCATGTTGATAGGGTGTTTCACAAAGGTGACTCGTGCTTGAGAACACTGTTAAACATGCTAGTTCTCACCAGAATGATCAAGAAAAATGTGTGAGTTCACAGTATGGTCTTTGGCAAAACATTTAGAGCATTTATTAAGAGCATTCTTCATTACAGAAATACTATTTATTTGCTCAAAAGATCTTGACCTGTTATCCTCCAAGCCCTGAGGAAAAGAGTTGGATTTGACACTTAAATACTGTTAGGAGTTCTTCATAGAATGGAAATTTTGGATAAAGTTCATATGAGTCGCTGTATTAGCCATACTAATAATGATTATTACCAATAAGGAATTGTCAGCACTAGTTAAAGGAAACTAGTTAAAGGAAACTTGACAAAACCTGTTAAGCTTTCAGCTGAAATCTCCATTTTGTTTCCTTGTTTAGTGTATGAAATAGTAATTTTACAGGTTGGGTCCAAATGGCAAAGATCATAACGTTAAGAAAACTGGAAAACTGAATTGCATGTCATAATTTCAATTTAAAAGTAAGAAGCTCTTAATTTTCTCTCATGGTTTTTTCTCTTTGAATATTTCCAGTTTATAAAAACTGGTGTGTTTCTATTTCATGGCAAGTTAACCTCTCTTGTGTTTTCTCTGATTTTTATTCAACATGCCATCATGCTGCAGGGTGTCTGACAATTCCTCACATATGTACAGATAAGCTGTAGGCAGCAGAACATCAGCTTAAGGTAATTGAAATCAGAAAGTCTTATATCTTCATTTTTTTGGTTCAAATTAGTCAATGAAGTGTGCAATGTGCAGGGTGTAAATAACGGCAGAATTAGAAGCCCTTAGTCTCTAATTACATTAGGTGAAGTTGTATATGAATAAAACATAGGAGAATGTTGACATAATTTGTTGTAGACATTAATTGCTCTCTCAACTGGATGTTCGATGCTGCAATTTTTGAGGGGTTAATTAATTAAAGCGAGCTAGATCATACTGCTCAGGCGCTACTGAATTTAGATTACCCAACGCGCAATTTGATCTTATCCAATGATGCTGTTGCAAGTCCTTTGCTGGAACTGGGAAATAATTTTCAGTCAAAGTAATTAATTTCTCACAACTTTCAAAGTATAAAGCATTTACAAACTGCACGTAATAGTCAAGGTTAAATATGAACTTTTGCCAGGGGTTCCAGGAAGAGTCAGTTAGAACTGTAAGATTTCCAAATACTGGATATTTTTTGGCACCTAGTTCCTTTCAAGATCTACCATCAGCATGCAGTGCTGCAAAGTTGAAATAGTCCAGTTTAATTTTGTTGCATTTGGATTTTTTTGTTGTTTTCTGGATTTTGGTTTTGTTGGTTTGGCTTGGTTTTCTTGGATTTTTTAGGTTTTCTTTCAATTTTATGACAGTACATTCCTAGTCCTGCCACTGAATTTAAAATTCAGTTTAGTCTGGTTTTTTGCAGCTGTGGGGATGTCCAGCAAGAGCACCTATTTCTATGTTGCAGTTTGCAGAGCATCCTTATACTTTCCTTTGCTGTCCAGCTTCTCATTTTCTATCATCAAGACTACCTCCTAACAACACATCCCAGCATCATTTAGGAATGTTTTGGTAGGACTTCACTTCTAAAGGCTAAGGAGCTGGAATTGTAGCAGGAAAATTGAAATATGAATTAAAAGCCACAGAATAGATGTGAAATATTAGATTGAAATATTCTAAATCTGACTTAGCAAAGTTAAATTCCTCAAGCTATACATACACAGAAATGTCTTGATTTTTTTTTCAGAAATATAAGCAGCTATAAATACTTTCAAAAGTTAAGCTACACAAATCTGGAAAGTATTTTTTTTTCCTATAAGTAAGCTCCTTAATATATATTTAGAGACCATACAGACTTAACATTAAAGGCAATGATTTCCCTTTTGACTAGCATTTCTTTCTAGCTGTGCTTTTTCATGTCATCTATAAAATAACACTCTTTAAGTAGAGGTATTATTTTCAGCCATAGAAAAACGTGTAAAGAAGTAAAAGTATGATGTATTTTAATGCATTTTTTATGTCCCTGAAAAAATAAATAAAAATAATATTAATCTGAATCAAGATTTTCAAACAGATGGTTAAATCAAACAAGATACACTCAAAATTCAGTAACCTTTTCAGTAAACAATGTTGTTTAAATATTTCGAAGAAAAACTGTCATTATTATGCCTAGTTAAAAATTCTGAAAACGTCTTCAAGCATGGAGTAAAGTAGCACTGTTAAGACCTAAAGTCTGAGGTTAACATACTTTTACAGGAGTTGCTTAGAACTTCATGTTGTCTCTGTCTTGAATACAGGATAATTTTCCCTCCTAAAATATAACATATTTAAGATGATTCAGTATTTAACATGGTAGAAATGGTCCTCTATATAGTTTTAAAGATTAAGCAATATTTTGATGGTTTAATATTATTATTTTATTTTATTTTATTTTTCATATTCACAGTCTGGAAACATAAAGAGAGGGGAAGACATCTGCCGTTAATGGCCAGCAAAGCAGCTAAACGTTTCCTAATTCTATTTGGAAGTCTCAAAGTCAGATGCATGTTTAGTCTCCTTGAAGTGACATTGATGAGCTTAAACTACTGAAGCTAAATAAAACCCTTTGGAGTTAAACTTTTCCATAACATAAAAAATCCACTCTTCAGCACATATCCTTCACTTTACCTAGCTGAGCAGTACTGAATCAAAATTAATTGTCTTTGAAATGCATACGCTTTACATCTTGAAGGCTAATCATTATCACTAGAAGAAATGTCTGCTATATAATGAATAAATTCAAGATAGAATGAAAGAGTCTTTCTTTTTCATATTCTCTGATTGTAATTTGGTATGCTAACATTAATCTGTGAAGAGACAGAAATCTTAGCCAAATAATGGAGAATTAGCTTTGACTCAATTACTAACTTACTATGTCACCTTGATAAAGTTGGACAAACACATTATATACCTATTCTGCAGAAAAAACACAACAGAAGAAAAGTTACTGACAAACTCTGTTTTCTTTCAATCTTCTCTTCTAAAACCACAGAAGTGTCTTTATGATAAAAGACATCTTTAACACAACTTTGAAATTCTGTAGATATCTTCTCTTAAGTCTAATGAGCTCGTTTATGTCCATGCTCTTCCACAGCAGTGGGGCTGGATTTGCCTGAGTTAGTGTTCCAACCAGCCAGCTCCCACATAAAAGAGAGGCACCGCTGCCCACATGCAGCAAGGTGAACTGGAGCTCAAAACTGAGACAAGCCCCTATTTTAGTCCCCACATTTTAGTGGAAGAGATTGTCATCTAAATATGATAGAAAGGCTCTCATTTTAACTTACGTTTATTGTGTGAACGACATGGGACTCCTACTATTAAATATCAATCTGCAGGTCTTGTGAGGCCCACTGGAAGTGCATAATTTTAATCTTGGACAGTTGTTTAAACACACTAATATTTGTTATTTTCTGTTTCCAAGTTTTATCTGGATACCACAATAAAGGCAGAATTGGTGAACAGTTTGCAAAGTCATGATCCAAAACTTCCTGACTGGTAGAAATCTGACAGCAAAACAAAAGATATGCATTGGAGCAGAAACAATAGCAGTGAAGCTCTGCTTCAGTGCGCCCTGGGACTGCCAAGACCTTGCTCCAGGAAAAGTCCAGCAACTTGGTCAGCCAAAGGCACATGACAACCTGCCCTTATGAATGACAGTGATAGCCTGCTGCTAGCTTCAAGGATGATGTAGCTGTCCAGGAAACGAACTTTGAGCAATCCATTACATGTGTGATGTTCTCTGGTTTATGGCACATGACTCACAAACTGCAGGGCTGCCATCACAGTGGGAATACTGCAGCTCTGTGCATGTGAAGGAAGGTTGCGTGTACAGAAACTCAGGTGGGACTACACAGCTCACACGGCAGGGCAGTGGCTAAGCAGAACTTGACTTAGGTTGATATGAAAAAGTACTAGAAAATAATACTAGTATTATATCTGCTGTTTCTTACTAATGGAGAGTTTCTGGTGAGTGAGCACAACAAGGAATGACAGCAGCTCTGGTGCTTGAAGCATCTGTCTGGGGAATGCTGACATGCCCATTCACACACACAAGAACCCACCACTGAAGGAATCACTGATAATCTGCACATCAGTGTTAGAGGATCTAGGGTACAACTGTATGGTTAGCTCTAATCTCAGCACACTGCTGTTGGGATGGCATATGGAAAAAATCTCAAGCTGACATGCACTGAAGAGCCAGAAACTGCCCTGTTAGTCATTGCTGAAGTATGATAGTGTCCAACAAAATAATAATATTCTGCATCTTCAGCCTGTGAAGTACCGCAGGCAAATCCTATTGTGAGTGCCACAGAGAAATAAAGACCAAGGTATATGGAAACTCAGGAGGAGACAGATTACAGGAAGATAATACTACACAAGTAACTAATGGGTTTTCTATTATGATAATGCAGCAACTTCAGCAGAAGAATAATTAGAGTTAGATAAGCACAGGGAAGCCTGTGGAGAAAATAAATTGGAGTTTTAAACAAATATTTCACTGTGTGTATCAGATTTTCATTCAGAAACCAACAGGAAAAGAAATAAGCAGTTTCCTGAAATGTAGCATTTTAGGGCTCAGTGAATAATCATACTGTTTCACAAAATCTGTAAATAAAACCAGCTTTGTTAAAATAGGGATTTTCCCCACTATGTTCCTTTAGGAAATTATTTCTTTTAACCAATTATTTTGTGAACATATTATCTTTTAAAAAGTCCATAGATGAAATTTTAACTCTTAGTTTTCTGTGTTTTACTGAGTTTTGGTTGGTTTATTTGTTTCAATAGTGTACTTATTGTTCCAAGTATTACTTTTATGCTTACTTTATTGAAATGTTAAAAAATCCTTGCTTTAGTTGCAGTTTCTCCAAGGCTCAGATATTAACTTGAAAAAATAATTAAACAAATTTATATCCCTTTTATACAGCCAGTGTATGTGTATGGCAGGCCAGCAGCAACTTGGTCATATCAGCCCCAAAGAGGATGTCCCTTTGAGCTCTTGAAGTAGAAGACTGTTTTCCAAAGGGGTCAGATTCTGCTTTGTTGCTTATACTGAATAGGACTTTATTCAGCAAGTCATTCTAGTTAATTATGCTCACAGAATGATATTAATCAGCATGACTAACTGCATCATAACATGGTCTAAATTGGGCAGTCTTTACAGTGAAACTCAAAGATAACTAAATAGTTTTTCTTATAAATGCCTGATTTTCTTTACCAGTTTCATGTCACGACAACTTCCAATTGTGTCACTCTGGGAATTTATTTTGGTTAGCAGCTTAAAGCAGTAGCAATATCTATGTGTGTTTGTGTGCTATGTTATCTGTTACACAAAAAGATTTTGGAGTATCTTATGATAACTTAAATGTTGCAATTGTTATTTTCTGAAACAATTATTTAAAATAAACTACCAGTAGTCATGGCTTCCTTCTCCATTCCATGCTTCAGCTGTAGGGGAGTGGGATTTTTGGCAGTGCTAGAGATTCTACTAGACCCCCCAGAGTCCTTCCTTCCTTCCTTTCTAGACATGGCTTCAATTAAAAAATAAATTGTCCGTTCGAGTGTGTCCATTCAAGTGTGTGTATACACAAGAAGTAAAAACACACTTGAAAGGTGTATTAAAGGAAAGGAAATCTGCAGGTGCAGGCTATGTGCCAAAAGGTGAGCCATGGGGGAAGAAAACCAGCCTGGGTGAATGGTGAGTTTTCATTGGAACTCAGGCAGAAAAAACATCTTTGGAAGAAGGGACAGACAACTCAGGAAGAGTACAAGAATGTCATCAGGTCATGTGAAGAGAAAATTAGAAAGGTGAAAGCTCAGCTAGAACTCAATATGGCAAACTCTGCTAATGCTACTAAAAAAAGTGGTTTTGTAAATATGTTAAAAACAAAAGAAGGAATGAAGAAAATTTTCACCCTTTATTGGATGTGAAGGGGAACATTGTCAGCAAGGGTGAGGAAAAGGGTGAGGTACTTAAGGCCACTTTTGCCTCAGTCTTTAACAGAAAGACCAGTTATCCTCAGGGCAGCTAGACACTGAGCTGGTAGACAGGGATGGGGATCATCCAGGATGAAGTAGTCAGTGATATTCTGGACCACTTATGAGAAGTGTCTCAGGGAGCTGGGGTTGTCTAATCTGGAAAAAAGAAGGCTGGTGACCTTATCACTCTCTGCAATTACCTGAAAGGAGTTTGTAGAGGCATGGGGATCGGCCTCATCTCCTGTATATAATTAGTGACAGGACAAGAGGGAACGACCTTGAGCTGTGCCAGGGGAGGTTTGGGTTGGACATCAGGAAAAATTTCTTTACTGAAAGGGTTGTAAAGCACTGGAATGGGCTGCCCAGGGAAATGGAGTCGCCACCCCAGGACACATTCAGGAAATGACTGGATGTAGTCCTTACTGCTATGGTTTAGTTGATGTGGTGGTATTCGATTAAAGGCTGGACTCAGTGATCTTGGAAGACTTTTTCAATCTTAATGATTCTGTGTTTCTATGATTCTGTTCTATATTTATGTATATCAAATGAACAGCACACCCAGTTAATCTATCAGTGCACCTACATCATGGCATTTGGATTATTGCTCTCAGGGAGTGAGGCTGTAGCAGACACAGTGTGCCATTGCATCTCAGGCAATTTAAGACGCTAAGATTCCATTTCCACCTACAAGGGTTTAACATTGACTCCCTTTCAGAGGTTACCTTCCCCTCAGCTATTCTGGAATAACAGTCCATGTAATTATGCCATAAATCCAGTCCCATCAAAATAATACAGCTTAGGAAGCCCTATTAATAGAAGTGTGTAAGGTATTGTGATTACTTGGACAGAACTAGGCTAGGTGCTACTTGTGCAGGTTTTTTTGCAGATCTGAGGCCTGAGTAATCTTGGACATGTGATAAGCAACTGTTTGCTCCAGCTCAAACATAACCAGCAGAATTTTTGATGATGGGATTACTTTTCCTTTTTTTTTTTTTTATTTCACATTTTAAAACTGCAAGTACAGGACATAATTCAGAAGGCTCTTAAGATTTAACTAGCATCAACAAAGTGATTTGAAAATTTCAAATGAAGCTATAAAAAGTTACAGGAAAAAAATTCATGACATCTATGGTCTGTGAGTCTGACCAGCAAGAGCCTGCTCGTGTAGAAGCACAATAACCAGCCCTAGGGTTTCAGGACATGTATATATAGTTTGTGAGAACAACATCAATGTGTCAGGGCATTGCACAGCCCAGATGGGACATGGCAAGTCTGAAATTAAAAACCTTTTAGCCATCATTACTCTTAAAACAATCCATAAGCTCAGAAATCTTGGCATTATATGACTTTTAGCCTGACTCCTCGGGAAATTTGGGCTCACACAATCATACCTGTGATCAATATCTGTACTTCTATAGATCTTTCTTTCCTTCCTTAACTTTGAGATATGACCAATATCAGTCAGGAGTAGAGATCTCTGAAGAAATTAAATATTTCATGAAAAGAGCTAGCCAGGCAAAAGAAAGAAATGTTGTGCATCTATGACTAAGACACTTTCCAGTTCACCAAGCCTGAGAAATTATTACGACCCTACCAAACTTACAAAACTAATCAGAGGAGCAGCTAACTCTCAAGAAATGAACTCAAGAGAAGATGAGAACCAGAAGTACACATATTATTTGGCATGAGGTATTTCCCACTTCAGCAATGAGTTGCAAATCTTCCAGCTGCACAAAAATATTCAGTGGGATATCCAGGAACACTTACCTCACTTCATTATTTCTTCTTTTCATTTTGATACCAGAAACATATTGGGTGTGAGATCCAAAAGGGCCTTCATACTGGCACTACAGCTCAAGACTTTATAGATCATTCTACATTTTTGATGTATTGTCCACTGATGGAGTATATTGCTCTTCTGCTCTGCTCTGCAAATGTGTGGTATGTCACTCTTTTGCTCCACTTTACAAATTCACTGAAGCTTTTGATGAAGAAGAAGCACTGGGGGCTTTATCTCCACTTCTGAGGAGAGTGGCTGATGTAGACATATTAGTATGTCTGTAGCAGCCTTCTCTTAAGGCCTCTTCATTTCACCAGGCTCGAGTGACTTCTGAAAGCTAACAGAGATGATTCAGAGGAGAAGAAACCTGCAATTGATCTGCAAGAGTTGAAGCAGCCAGTGGCACTGCTAGAAGTCAAGCCAAGGCATGAGGAAACCTGGCTGGAGACTTGGAGTTTTCCTCCAGAAAATTGTCCTGATTCTTTTCTTTTCTTTTGTATAAATGACATCTGAAAAGACACAAGCAATGTTACAGATGTTTTTAGGTAAGACTGCATCTCTAAGTATTAGTTTTTAGGAGACGGGAGAGGGAAATGAATATTGTTTCTTTAAATCTTTTGCCTGATTTCACTACTATGCAGAATTTATTAATGCAAAAATAATAACATTTATTTGCTTCTCTAGCAACCAATTTTCTTCTCCGTTTCATCTAACCATCATTTTTGTTTCGGAAACAATTGTAATGGCTTTCTAAACCATTGAGACATATATTATTAGGTAGATATCCAAATCCATCTGTAAATTTGTTTACCTCTCTTTTCCTTTCAAACATAATGCTGAGTCATTTTTACACACCTTGATAGCACAAAGTATTAACGCAGTCTATTTTTATTAAGGAGTTGTGGAAAGCTGTGTGGGATTTCTGTGGCAAAAATGCTTAGTCCAAATGTGGATGCCCTGATGGAAAGAGTAGTAACTCTGTGAAAAATTGCAGAAACACTGACAAATGAAACTTGTCACAATGCCCAAGGATTGGCACTTGTTAACAGTGAAAGAACATGATGTCTATCACTGCATTCCACAACAAGGCTTACAAATGAATAGATTAATCACTGCTCATTTTAAAGGATTATTAAGGGTTTAATGAAATTTTCAGAACAGTGGGATACTCAGACTAGCCGAGACAAAGATATTTTACACCCTGTATTAATGGAACTATTATAAATGGTATTTAAAGGTGATTTCGGCTATAGACAGTTGTTGGCACAGCTGTTTTGGCTTTTCTAATTGATCATCTCCCACAGCTTATTGCTTTAGATGAATTCATGTCAGGGCTATATCTAGGTAACAGGATGCCTCATGCTTCAGCGTGGTGACTTCTGCACATTAAACACATGAAATCCTGCTCAGTCAGGAACAAAGGGTAAAAACACCAACTTGGTGTAAAATTATGTTTTTAACTGTTGCACTTAATATCTTCCTCTCTACACTTTGTGGAGCAGTCTGAAAGGATCATTGTGGGAAGGGCAATACATTTTAAAATGGTAAGAGTACCTAAATTTAAGTCAGCTGTATGCCTGAAATTGTCAGGTAAATTTAAATGTGCTTTCTTTTTCCATTAAGATTCTTGTTTTGTCTGATATGTATGCATAGGGAAATGTAAGCAGCAACATGTGTAAGGTGTATTTAGGAACTAATTGTAGACGAGTTCCCTGTTGAGCTGAGTTTATCAACTGTGTGGAGGAAAGAGTTAAGAGGGCAAGAATGGCAATGAGGATGGTAGATTAATTCAAGTTACCTTGCAGCTTGGAGTGCCAAGGCCTGGAGAATAACAGTGTGGGAAACCCCTTATATTATGCCTATTGCTGTTTGTCCTCTGTCTGCTTTGAGAAGTAGAATTTCTCTGTAGAGATAGCATAGGTGTTTCTAGAGATTTGGAGGCACTCGTGTACATGCTTGAGCTCCCAGTCTTGGGACAGAGAAGATCAAAGCTCAGAGCTCATAAAAAAGCACAGGGAGATCACAGCATGGTGGAAAACTACAAAATGTGCTACTTAGTATTCATACACAAATTGCCTTAGCACTTTCCCAAATGGCATATTATTATTTAGAACATGCGGCAGTCAGACATAACAACTGTAGGGAAGAGACAGAGTCACTGACAGGTACATGAAGAAAAATATTTTTGGCAGACTTTATCAAGTCTGTGTTACAGCCTCACAGCAGCAGATGAGATCACAATGTGCTAATGTCTGCACAACTGATGATTTCCCATCTCACTTCCCTCCTCCCAGCACCTGACCTACTTTACATCACTTTACCCTGATGGGCTGTATAAAGCACTTGAAAGCCTTCAAACCGTGGAGATCTCTCAGTGCTTCAGATACAAATCCTCAGTTATTACTGTCCATCACTTATGTGCTAGAAACATCCCAGTAGCCGTTCACAGGCATAAATTATCAATCTGTGTCAGGCAACAGTTTTAGTACCAGAAGTACTGTACTGCTAAGGGAGTTACAGCTGTCCTGTACCATTAGCTGCAGATAAGAGTTTCAGCAAACACTTTAAGAAACTCTCTCCTCCTCTCTGGTTAGTATTCTCTGGGCTACTACTGCCCTCTAATAGAACATAAGAGATATTTTTGTTGTACAGAGAAAGGCTATAGAATTCCTCACATAAACTATCAGTATAAAAGACTTCTAAAAAAGAATTGTAGAAAAAATTGTAGAAATACTGTTCTTAAACAACTAATTTTAAAGTATCAGAGTTAATCTGGCCAAAGGAATATGTACATAACCTTTATCTCTTATAACTATAGAATAAGTGCCTCAAAATAGAAAATGTAAATCAATAGGAAAAAAAAAGAAGATCGAGAAAAATTTTTGAAAATTATGTGTGCCTTTTAGGAAGCTGAGTGTGGCAGATGATATAAATGCATAATTATAAACAACTATCTTCACAAAAATGTTGTGAAATGGTTAAAATATTGCACACAGGATACATTCAGAAAAAAACCCCAAATTAAAAACCCATCAAATGAATAGTTATTAGCTGCATTATGTTCCCTCCACTGCTTTACCCACAGGCATTGCACCATTATTGCAGTTATTGTATATCACAAATTACAGACCGTCTCCAATATTTGCTACCATAGAATTACAGCCTCAGGGAGTGCCAAGTTTTCTGCCATCAGCATTCAGGACACTACCTTTGTGAAGATAACAAGAGAAATCAAAGCAGGCAATCAACAATGTGGAAAAACTGCAGAGAATTATAGCCTATAATATTCTACTTCCAAGCTATTATAAAATCCAGGCCCACACTTAGATGCTGTGCAGCCCCAGGTTCCCAAGAGCGCAGAGACTGCAGCACGGCAGCACACCTGAGGGTGCACGCACAGGTGCATGTGGTGGGTGTACCTGGGCTCACTTTGCATTCCAAAGCTGCATGGCCAAGGAAGACAGACATCAATCTGGGGCTGGAAATCTTTACTTCAGATACCAACCCAGTCACGCTACCTTTTTCTTTGCTGGGGTGGGTGAAATGTGGTCAACGGTTTTTGAGAGTGTTTAAGAGACTGAACTGAGACACGACACTTAGTCTTTTGAGGGGTCTTGGAAACTCAGGACCATAATTGACCCTGGCTGAGTGAGACTGGCTTTTCAGCGCTGTTCCTATGGAAAATACTTCCTGTATTTCTTTGCATGTACTGAATTTTGTAGAAGAGAGTGAAGACTTCCTAAAAATGGGCAGCTTCAGGCCAACGGCTGTGTCAAAGATAAAGTCCACAGACCTACGTATGAATTTCTAAACACACAAATGAGTCCCAGCAGGAGAGAAGAGAAGAGAAGCTTTGGATATTAAAGAGAAAACTATTTTGGCTTACCAGTAAAAAACCTGGGGAAGGCTGGAGCAAAAGGGCTATTTTCCTAATGCCTTTATGCATCAAAATTTATTACTTCATCCAGCAGAGGTCATTTGAGAGTTTATCTAGAGAGTGAAGCAGATTACTACTTTGATGCAGAGTGTGTTTTCCTATGAAGCAAAAGACCAGAAGTCCAGGAAGCAGGAGAGTGAGGAGTAAGGTATTATGCAGAGATAGGTACATAGTACTAGAAACCTGTTCCAGAGTTAGAATTAGCCTTTGGTCTTGTCCTTTACTACTTTGTGTGTAGCAGATTTAATTTAAAAAGTATGTAGTATATTTCTATACTTCAGGTCAATAAACAACTATTTTCTTGGTGTGTTCAGTCTAAAAATTGTTGTGAGATACAGAGTAGATTTTTGCTTCCCCCAGAAATAATGAGAACAATTTATTTCTAATTTTTGCTGCTACTGTTGCAGGCTACACTGTTAAGAAATAGCTATTATGGATAGTGGAATGAAAAAAAGAGATATTCCCTCTCTGAAGGTAATGGTTGCTATTAAACCTAAAACCCCAGAGCAATGTAAAGGTCTAAGATGATAATGTAATATGATCACTTTGTCTCTCTGAATGACTTAGGACTGACTTTCATGTTTTCAAACAAGCCCTGATTTTTTTTTTTCAATATCTGTCACATTACTATGCTTTGGAGGACTGCATACCTTACTGTCCAAGCCTCTGACTTGTAATTTATGTCTCCTTACTACCTGTGAGTGGGATTCAAGTGCCTTAAGTTAGGTACAGGTGTCTATTCATGAGTGACTAAGTTACACGGATTTATATTGCCAGTCCACTCCTCCGTTTATTCCCAAAGCTCACTTAATGTTTAAATGCATCTGTAAAATCACAGTGCAAGAGTTTATATGCTGCTTATAGAGACAACTTGGCTTCTGAAGTGCAGCAAGTTGGATATACCGGAGTACTGATCACCTAGCTATTGATTAAAACTCTTTAAAAGGAACATAGCTATTTGAATTTCTGACAATTAAGTTTCACATTTGACAAAGAGAATTTTAGTATTAACAAGCAACTGCATCTTTATGAAATTTCTGATGTACAACAGTGTTTTTGTTGGGCTTCATAAAGAATGATTCTTTTGCTGGAGTTCTGCTTCTTTCCTAAAATTTCACAAAAAACCCCCAACCAGCTCCTCTCTGATGCAAGTGAAAAGCTAAACCAGCCATTTTATTTCCTAGATTACAAGTAATTTGGAATCAGTAGGCTCAGATCCTTATTTCATATGACACACAATTAACGTACATTAACAAAACCCTAGGAACAAAGAATATGGTTTAGCTTCTGAAGCCAGTGGCAGTTTTTCCATAAACTCCTCAGCAGCACAATTTTTACTGCTACTCTAGTGAATGTTGAATGCCTCCCTGAACATCATGACACAGTTTCACAGCACAGCATGGGGAGTTGGGCAGAAGTCCACCTGTATGGCCCACTTCTTCCTGTGAGACGGAATGACTTGACAGGAGGAAACACTGAACTGCATTTGATTTGAAAATTAATATGCTTACCTCCAGGATAATCATATCCCCTGATTGAGATTACCTAGAATGATGACAATTCCAACTCATTTCTTGAGTGGAACTTCTTTTCAGATTTCAGTGTGTGATTAGAAGCTTCTGTGCTGTGTTCCAAGTCCTCCTTTCTGAAGGGAATTTTGGTGAATTTTGGCATTGCCTTGTTGTGAATCAAATTTGGTGAAACATTTTCTCACTGGGAAGCAAAAGCTGAAGTGCCAAAATTACATTACATCTAAGGGGTAAGGCAGTTGAGCACAGTCATAAGCAAGGTGGAAAACACTTCTGAAGCAGAGGAGCAGCAGGTTTTCTGAGATTCTTGATTTAAGTTCATGTGTATGGAATTTCATGACCTTATGGAGAGTAAAAATCCAGACATCATCAGCTATTTACTCTTATACTACATTTTCTCTGGGGATATAGTTCTGGCCTCGAGGGAGCAGTAAACACTGCATTTTCAGTGTTTGCATAGGAGTCCTTCGAACTTTTGTTCTGCAGTCCTAACAGTTAGAGTAGCAGGATATCATATTTTGTCAGTGGAGTCATGCAAGAGGAAGCCATCATGACTTTCTACTCTGGAACTGGTAGTAAGACTAAGAATCAAGGAAGCAGGTCTTCTACCTCTGGTGCCCATGCACTGAATAATAATGGTTGCAACCCAAAACTAACTACTCATTTTATAGTGCTTTTAACAGCTTAATGTTGAAAAACATATTGGTCCAAAAGAGTTGCATTTCTTTTTACTGAAAAGAAAGCAAAAAACAGCCTCAGTATCTTTTTTTTAAAAGTCTTTTTGTTTGGCTTTTGTCCCAGTCTTTCACTATTGGAAACTTGGCAGGTAGCAAAACAGGGCCACTGTAAATGCAAAATTAATTTCTTATATATATGTAAAAAAATCATGGCATGCCTGAAATGGGCTGGTATGCAAATAACAACCATTTTCAACATTCTGTTGGACCTGGGCAACAATTTATCAATAAACAAACACAGTAGCCAAATTTACTTAAGTCATCCATTTTATCAACCGTCTTCTAGAGAAAAAAAAAACAGACAAACCAAAACCTTTATTAAGAGCAATAGCTTATTAGAACAAAAAACCATTTATTGTTACAAATAGGGTATCTAAAAGAAAATTACATACTGACTTCTATAGCATTGCAGCACTCAGGTATAATAAAATTGATGAACCCATATAATAAAATTTATGGAACTGAGGTGAATTCAATTTATTTGAATATGCTCAGTTATGTTTTTGTTTATTCCCATAGCAGATGTTTAATTTACAAACCAGGCAATTACTAAAGCTCTTCCAAACAAATAAGAACAGATTAGTCAAACGTTCACATCAGTTTTTATGTTTATCATTAGTTTTATGATGCATCATGAATATTCAGTGTTAAGAAAAAACTCTTATTATGATACCTAGAATACCTTAAAATTATGTTTTTCATCTCCAAATGGTGTCTCACTCTGCTTGAAAACATTGCTAATGTGTGTTACTATGAACTGAGCTTAAATGCTAATAGGAATTGCTCAAATATCTTCCTGATGCTTTCAAAAAGATTAGTTTTGCATTCACAGTACTTTAGTATGGATGTGACCAACTTTGGTATACATTTATTACATAAATGAAGGAATTTTGGTTTGTATTTCAGAGAGAATTCTGGAGACTGAAGTAATGTGTTGTTTTTTTTAACAAGACAAAGTAAACCTACCAAAAACCCTCAAACACCTCTTTCTCTCACAAACAAAATAACTACCTAGATATTTGCCTTGATTTGGTAAAATCAGTGTCATCCAGCTGGCCTTTGGCTTACATCATGATTCCTGGAATATATCCCATGGTAGAAGGAAATCATTCTATCAGCAGAGATGCTATGTTGCATTCTGCATGCATATTATAAATGCCAACTGGCTATTACTCAGCTGTTTGTGTTGTTTGGGGTTTTTTTTTGTTTTGTTTCATTTTGTCTAAACTGACTGGGATGTCACAAATAAAAACTGAGTGTCTGTCCCTCATGGAAGGTGTGTGTAACATATGCACATATGTATGAGACATGTCTGAGGAAAAAAGTATCCCCTTTCTCATTTTCTTTAAATGATTTGCAGTCTGCTGAGTTTTATGTTAGGAGAACAGAAAATAAGTCTTAGTTTCTGAACCAAATTACTATAATACATAAGTCACTTCAATTTGCCAAAATTTTCACTCTTTTCATTGAATGGCAAGATAAGAGAAGGTTTTAGGGTTAGATAAATTTACTCAGATAAATTACTGTGTTATAGTCTCAGTAAGAACATACTTTGTAGTGCAAGATGCATGAAGTGTTACAAAAGATTTAATTGGAAAACAAGTATCTATTGTTAAAGGTGACCATATTGTAAAAAATGTGTCTTTACCCACTTGACAACAAGACTCTTTGTTGACAACAACAATCTGGAAAATATCAAAATAAATCAAAATAACACCTGTCTCCTGTTCCTTAGTCCCAGTACAAATTCAATTAGAAACTTGAGCTGTAAAACTAGTTTCAGATAAACTGGTGCAGCATTGTTATATAGCTTTCAGATCTGTAATATTGCAGGGTTCTTTGAATGCAAAAATTACAATTTTTGTTATTTTTTGACCTCACAGGTTCTAAGAAGAAATTCTAACACCGTTGCCACTTCAAAAATATAAATAAAATGGTGCTTTCTACATCAGAAGCACTGGAACAGGCTGCCCGAGGGAGTGGCTGATACCTCCCTGGAAGGTATTTAAAAGACATGTAGATGTGTGACTTAGGGACATGGTTTTGTGGTGGTCTTGGCAGTGTTGGGTTAATGGTTGGAATTGAAGATCTGAAAGGTCTTTTCCAACCTAAATTATTGCATAGGTTTATGATTTACCCAATGCTCTTTGGGCATAACTGCACCACACATCATTCGTATATTGTTCCTGGACCAAATACAGTTGATTGAAGTGATTTTCTTGTTTGAACTAAAGCCTGAGGATTTCTGAGGAGATCTGAGGAGAAAAAACTCCTGCCCATTCGCACTGAAACTCTCCTCCATCCTCTTCCAAAAGTTCCAACAAATACTGATTCTCAATTTCACAGAGAATTTCATAGCAAGGGAGGTATCTTATTAATAATATATCACGATGTGGAGCTGCAGATCTGGAACATGAGACCACATTATGAAAATAGCCATGACATCAAAAAGAAGGAACTGTGTTGATAAACTAGTGCACATAACTTTTGGATTTGCTCTGGAACAAAGCAAACCCATCTAATGAGAAACAGTTCATTGGCAATGTGATTTCAGTAAGTAGTGTAGTACACTTACATCAGAGAGCATGATTTTTGAGAGTAGGTACATATTATACTGCATGGGAAAAAAGTATGCAGGCATGCTGGCAGATGTGAACATGCACAGACTTACATAAGAACACAGAAAAAAATCACAACACAAATAATGCCAAGTCACTGTCTGAGGCTGAGCTGGGAAGGATAAGCATTGATCAGCAACTTTGTTCCACAACTCTCTGCTAATTATTCTAATACTACAAACACTCCCCTAGTTTCAACCTGTTTCCACGGTATCTGAGCCTCTGAACACTATAAAAATGATCAATTACTTAGGATGTCTTAATGAAGAAAATGCAGAGGTTGCAAAGGTAAGCACTGCAGTCAAGAAATTAGCAGTCAAGTTTGCTTGCACAATTTTAACTCTTGCCGTTTATGAATATATATTATAGCCCTTTACCTGCAGATTGCTTCTTAGAGTATTTGACATGTTCCTCCAAGTTATATATTTTAGTCTTCTGATAATGGGCTATCCATCGAACAAGCTGTTTTTGTTTAGGCAGTTAAGCAAAATAACTCTGACAGGAATGCATTATTTTAGCATTTCAGCACTTGTTTCTGGAACAAATACCATTAGCAATGGAAGTGTTAGCTCTTTTCTTTCAATGTAGCTAGTTTTGTTGGTTTTTTCTGTGATTTTTTTTGCTGTGAGTTTTCTTCCTCTTAAGACTTGATATATTTCCATTAAAGCACTGGACTGGGTTATATTCACAAATCTTTTTTTGTTTAACTCTTTATTCACATAACCTCTATTTAAAATGCAAACAGCAGATTTAGCTGTGTGATTCTATCGATGTTATGGTCAGAGGTAATGCCACCTCTTTTTTTCCTGGGCAATATCCATCTGCTTATACACTCAAGGAACGTGTTATACCCTGCAGCATGTTATTGCCAGGGAGCAAAGAGGTTACCTTCCTGCTGCAAATACACTCTACAGCAAAGAAAAGAGAAAGAAAGAGAAAAACTACAAAACCACATTCTGATCAGTACAGAAGTTTTGTCTGTTCTCTCCAAAGGAAGGATTCTGATTTAATTTCATGTATATCGAGTTTTATCCCAGATGACTCAAACTGGTGAAAGATTTTTTAATTGAATAGGTCAGCTGTATGGTTAATTCTTTGGGGAAAGACTGAAGTCTATAAAATACGTAGGAAAAATATAATTTTCATTAAAAGAGCTTAATGAACTGTGCAACCTCAAATTTTAAAAGCTCTTTGATTTGCACCCTGGTTCCAGTTAGTCCCCTTCGCAGCTAGGGGGTTGACATTGCAGCAATAGCACTTGTTATTCTCTAGCTGCCCTGCTCTGCAAGGCTCTTCAGGGACAGGACGGACACACAGAGCTAGTTTCTAGGTAGTGACAGTCACTGTAGTGCCTTAAAGTATGTGGAGCCATAATGAATGCCATCAGCTCTTCCATAATCTCTATTTTTTCCTGGAGATTAGAAAAATGATCTCATTGCTGTAGCTCTGACTGGAAGAGGTTTGCTATGATATTGCTGCTGTGACTAGTTTTACACTGGTTAATGTGCTAATTTTCTTTGCTTGGAGATCTAAATATGGATCATTGTACTTAAAACCACAACTGTTAAATGACTGACCAATGTAAAGGAATTTCATTACAGTATTGTTCAAGAAATGCTGAAACTGAGACAGCTCTTTGAAAATGACTGCTGAAAAGGTGCTTAAACTATGACACAGCCTTCCCCTTCCCCAAAAAAGGCTCTTTGGAGAGGCTGTGCTTCATCTTTCCCATTAAAATATGTGAACAATCATAAGGCAACAGAGAAAAAGCAAACAGCCCTTTTTATGGCTCTGTGCAGCGAGCTCTCTGACAAGCTGACCCCGAGCAGCTGCCAGGTATCCAGCCTGGCTGCCACCCCATCCACCTGCTCTCTGCTCTGTACCAGGCTCCTGCTGGCTGGTTCACAAAGAAGCTTCCAGGTGTTTGCTGCCTGCTGGCCTGGCCACATGTTGGCTGCCAGTTACCAGGCTCCTGCTGCCCTGTTCACCTGCTGGCATCATGCTGCTTTCCTGATGCCCTGAATCTCCCGCTGAGTGGCAGTTGGTATTCTTTCACTGTCTTCAACTTTTTATACATTTCCTTTCTAAATGCATGACTGCATTTTCATGTATCTATAATACACACACACACACAAACACACACACACAAACACACACACAAATACACTGGCATCTTCTCTGCCTCTCTGCCTGCTTTTTCTCTGCCCATGAATCTGCTTGAATAAGCTGGTGTGGAGCAGCAGGTTCCGTTTAAGATCCCAGCTGCACACTGACATTATCACTGGTGTCAGTTTGTAAGCACATCTACAGTAATTGTTGCTGAGACAGCAGGTTTTGCTGTGAGATTCAGCAAGCCCCGTGATTTCTCTCCACACGAGAGCTTCAGGATCAATGCTTACAGTCCTTGCAGTTTTTTGATTCCATGTAGAATCTAAAATGCACCTTTGGGATTTTTCCACTCAGTGTACTTCAGAGTGGAGATTTCTTCTATTAACATAAGTATTTAAAAAAGGAAATTAAAGCAAACTGGAACAGGTTTTACTAACAAACAGTCATTGCCTCTTTTTTTATATTGCTGACAAAATGAAAAGCAAAATGAAACACATAAAATGCAACTCACCATTTTCCACAACCAATTACACTTTATCAAGTCCAATAGCCTTTATCCTACTCTGAAGAAGCTAAATCCTACTGTGAAAATAGGAGTAGCCTTACACTCCTACAGCTATGGGAACTGTTGCTCATGAAGCAATAAGGTGAAAATTTAGCAAGATAGTGTTAATGTAAGGTATAGAGTTTGAACACAAGTATTAACATTAGATTGACTGTCCTCCTTTTGCATGAAATCTATGTTCAAGTCATCTTTGACAGAGCACAGTCTTTAAGGATGCAACGATCAGGCCATATGGTTAACACTAAAAATCCTGTAATACTCCTGTTGTGCGTGATACTGTAGCGTCCAAAGGCAGAGTTGCTTCAGATGATACATGCAGAACTACAGCATATATTCTGTGGAAATCTGGGGGGCTCTTTGCAGGGTGAACTGCTACTGAATATGACAGAGTGAGTCCTGGGATTCAAATTCAAAAGCTAGATATAGGAGGGTATTTAACACTAGGCTGCAGTATGTATAACATTACAGGATGCTTGCAAATATGACTGATTTCAGATAAAAAGCTTAAGCTGCCCACTGGGAGATTAGTATTTTGGCTAGCTGGCCATTACTGTAATTTCTGATAAGAACTTATCTTAATTAACCTAGGAGACTTCTAGTGTATCTAAAACCACAGGAGTGGCTAGAAAACTACAAAAGCTTTAAAGGGTACCACAAGAATGAAAAATATATATAAAGAGCAGACCAGACTTAAAGCATGAAGTATCCTGTATTATATTTGTTGGTTGGGTTGGGGTTTTTTTGGAGGGTTATTAGTGAGTTTTGGATTTGCCTTTGACCAGCTGAGTGAGGAGGTTTCATAGGTATTAAATTTATTTATCATCAAATAGAGTTGCTCATATGTTTCATGTTCCTGGCAAGCCTGGAGAAAAATACATCTACCTACCCAGCCTTGTGGAGTTTTGTTATATGGACACAGATATCACAGCCTTGATTTAGCAGTTAAGATATAAGGGTCAAATTTATAGTGAGTCAATATATCAAGTACTTTTGCAGAGAGAGATATCACCATGTGCAAACAGTCCTTGGAAGACTGTCTTCCCCACTGGATCAGAAAAAGGAAGAAAAACTTTGCAAGGAGCATCACATCCACGTGCTGAGCCATGCAGTCAAATCCTGTCTGCTCTTCATCTTTGCAAGTGCAGTGACTTTATGGCTGTAGATTTAAGATGTGCTTTTGTGGATGTAGATAAGACCACTTAAGCCCCTGTTAGCTTAAAAATGGGAAACTCTGTAACCTCTCTGAGGTGGTGTCTGCACCTGACAGATTTATTTACAGGTGTTTTACAAACCAAACCTCACCTAGAGTGCAGAAGCAGCTGCTTTAATCAGGTGGAGACAGATGACTGCTTTAATGACTAGGGCACAGGAACTCAGAGAGGCTCATAGAACCTTTTACTTTATTCTTCATTGTTTTATTCCACATCCAGAGAAGGTTTTTAAAAGTATCTGTAAGAGAATGAAGCTAGTTTACCCTGCATGTTGTGGTGGAAATTAATGTTTTCTTAAACATGATCTCTGAAAATTACTTTCTATAAGACATCTCTGACTAAGCATTTTGTGAAAGTTCATTTAGCCTTTTACAAAAAAGTATTAAATAGAATTTTGGAAAACGGCAATAACACCTCTAACTAAAACTGATATTTGTTTAATTGAAAACAAAACCAGGAGACAAGAATCGTTCCTGAATAATTTACAAATCTTTAAACAGCTATTATCATGTAAAATACAAACAGTGCTAATAATGTCTGTGATGAAACTCCAAATCCATTAGAAAGGGTTTTTTTTTTTCCAAAATAACAAATCTTATGAATTTATAAATAAATAAATCTAGAACAAGAAATAATCATAGAATCATAAAATGGTTTGGGTTGGAATGGACCTTTAAAAATAATTTAGCCCAATGCCCTTGCAATAAACAGGAACATTTTAAGATAGAACAGATTGCTCACAGCCCTATCCAACCTGACCTTGAATGTTTCCAGGGTTGGGGCATCCACTATCTCTCTGGGTGGCTTGTGGCAGTGTTTTACCTCAATGTAAAAAATTACTTCCTTACATCTGGTCTAAACTTGTCTTCTTTGGATATGAAATCATTAGCTTTTTCCTGCAAAAAGTAACCCCCGAAATTCTATTATCAGTATTATACATTAAAAGGACCTCTTTTTCAGTATTTTTGTGTTCAGAATTCAGGTCTTTGTAATTTGAATCTAAAATTTGCACAAGCAATGGCTACTTGTATGTACTTGTCACCTCTCATTCATATGAACTGATAGAAAGATTAATGGTTGTTTAGAATGGATATCATTAATGACTAAATCTTAATTTATGACTGCAAAATTGAAGGCAAAAACCTTAAACAGACCCTATGCAAATGGACTTTAAATGTGCATATGGCATGCACATATATGCATATGGTAAAGACTAAGTAGCCTAATTTCATTCTACTAAAGGCCCCTATTGCACATATGTTGGTGGCTCAGTACACAACAGAAATGATACAGTAGATCCTTAAATATTAATGAAAAATAGCTGTTATTTTATCTTGCTGCTGTATGTCCCACTGGCTCCACAGTCACAGAGGTATTAGGTCTAAAATGAGCTGATTAAAACCAAAACAATCACTCCAGCTGCCCCCACATCTAACTACTAAAATGCCTACTTGTAATATATCTTTCTGTATTTTAAATTTCCCTAAGCTAAGCAGGCAATTTCACTTCTTATTAATTGGCAATATAATTTGACATTTTCCTTCTGAACTGTGAAATCATAAAAAGTATTTTAAAAGACAAATAGAGTTTTCTAGTGATTCAGAATTCACATCTCTTTTAATGCTCATATTTCCTGCTCACCTCTGTGAACCTCACAATAGTCTTAACCACCTTACTCAGACCTCTGCTAGTTTTCCATCTGTAAAGGCTTTAAATGTTGACTGACTGTGTGACTCCTAATTCTCTAGATCATCTCAATACCATTCCTCTCTCAGTGGATTTTTCTTGATAATGTATTGTAGGAAGTTGGTTCAGCAGAGTTCCTTATGACAGATTTAGGTTTTTTACATGAAAAGTACTTTTCAGTACAGGATATCTGAGAGACAGAACGTCTTTGGGAAAAGAGACAAAGGGAAAAAACATAATTCAATATCTTAGCATATATTCTAATAATATAACCATATATTCTAATAATATCTAATCATATATTCTAATAATATAAGCATATATTCAAATAATAATATTCAGTGCATAAATTTATACTTAATACTCAGTGGATCTTAATCAAATGTTGTAGATATGTTGTGCTTGGCTTCTGGGCTTGTAATGAAAAGAGCTTTACACAGACAGAATTTAGATTAAAATTGCCTTCTTTTCCCTGATAATATTCGGAGTTGTCATTTCTGCAGAAAGGAAGTCTAAACTCAAGTTTGTAATAGAAACACAAAAATACTGTGTTTGATAAACAGAGACTGTGATCTATTGAAATGTATCTCCAGTAAAAGCGAGCATTTTCTTTGCCCGTCACACACAGTAAAAGATGTGCTTTCCCTTGAATGCCCTGATTCTCACCCTCCTAGCCCTGGAGGCTCTGTTCTCCACTATCTGCAAATATGGAATGATGAGTGGAAGGTCGAAACTTGCATCATTGGGAATATAAAGAAAGCATCTTTTATCTGCAGGTTAACATTCAAACTGCCTGCATTGTTTTTTGGCATTTTAAAATCGGAACCTCACGGTATCCTGAGAGTTTCTTTAATGAATTTTTCTGGCATCGAGACCCTTCTATGCTTGAAGGCTTTTACTTTTCTTTACTCCCAGGGTACAAAGACACTTGCAAGGTTACACCAGGCTGTAATAACATGATGTCACCAGCTCTTATTAAAGAACAAGTTTTATGCTGGTGGAGGAACAGATCAGGGCAATTCCTGAGGAAAGAAGTGTCGGCTCTTCCCAGACTTGCTCTCCATAGCAGCTCCATCATTCGTCCTGGGCTACACCATTCCACTCCCCAGATGTCTCTGTGAAGTTCTAGCCCTTGGGATGTTTACAGGCACACCATTCATTTCTCCATCCAGGAAATAAGTGGTCATGTAGCAGTGCTCCAAGTATGGAAATGTATCGCTTTACTGTGTGACAAGCCAGCCTGGCACTCAGCTCTCCTCATGATGACCTTCAGGGAGCAAAAATAACAAGTGCTATGAGAAAAAAAAAAAAAAAAAAAAAAAAAAAAAAAAAAAAAAAAAAAAAAAAGGTTGGAAATTGGTTTGTTTTCAGAAATTGTAAGATGGAAGAAGGAGACAAATCAAATTTTATGTTGGTATTTTGATGGTTTAGTTGTCTTATTTACCTACATATTTACGAGGGTCAAATTATAACACTTGTATTTGCCTGATCTCTAAAAATATCTATACTCTCTATATCCTTAATTTTCCTTTACTGCTGTTACTGTTCACCTGTAAACGTATCTACACTTCTGGTTGCTGTTGGAACGTAAAGAACATAATTCATTCTACAGCTAAAAACCCTCTTAAAGCTTTAGGCTTAAATTTATCCATAGTGTTGTCTATGTTTATTTGCTTTTGCACCACAGTTATCGGTTTGCTTAAATATCACTCCTTCAGTACTTACACTCTGTTTAAAAACAGCAGTTATATCTCATTTAGGCCCCTTTCTAGGCTAGATAAACCAATACATTTTAATCCTCTCACAAGACACAATCTCCTTCTCCACAGGATTTTGTAACTGTTTACCTACTACTTTTCCCATCAAAGTTCATTTTTGTGTTTCAAAATGCTTTCTGAATATGTCTGTTCACAGAACCATGGAACAGCCCAAGTGTGAAGGGATCTCAGAAGTTCACTTTGTCCCATCTTTCATGGGAACAGGAGCCAGATGAAGTCATCTAACACGGTGTCCGATTGCATCTTGAAAGCTTCTGGTGGATAGGGACACCACCACCATGAACCTGAGTAGGTCGTTCAAGTGAATGATTAATCTTGCTGTAAGAAAATGTCTTCCTTATATGTAAATGAAACTTCTTCCAGTGGAACTTGTACCTTTTGCTTCTTGTCTTCTCCATGTGGCTCCTCATGAAGACAGAGCCTCTATTCTCTTTGCAGCCATCTTTAAGTACTGGAAAACTCTGATGTGGTCTCTCCTGTGATGATCCTTCTCTTCTCCAGGTAGAAAAGTCCCAACTCCTTCAGCTGATAGATTTAATTTACAAGATGAAAATTAAAATGTGTTCAGCTACTTATTTTTTCTGCCTTTATGGGTAGCAAAACCCATCTATTGATTTATTATTTCTTTTCATTCTTTAGAGGAGGTTTTGCATCACAGTTCCTGACTGAAAAGAGAGACTATAAAAAATGCAAAAAGAGAAGAAAAGTTTAAAGAAAATCTATACTTCTTATTTGCAACATTGAAAAGTTCTGAAAGAGTCCTGAAACAGACCCTGAACCTAGACTATAAAGGCTTACAGAGCTACAAAGAATGTTCTAAGTTTTCCCCAAGAGGTTGCAAGAAATCTGTTTATGAGTACAAGAAACATGTGCCTCGCATGCATGTGTGGAGAAATGAGAACTGTTCAGATCGAACTGCTTCTTAACACTAATTTCCCTTGATTATAACAAATACCATTTTTTTTTTTGCCATCTAAGCTTTCTACACCAAACTTTCAACCCAAAGACATTATTTGAGCATGCAGAGATGTACCTACTCTGACAGCTACTTTCAACGTCTGGAATTCAGCCAGTACACAATTTCAGTGTATTTATTTATATTTGCACTAATATACTGTCCAATATTTGCCAGCCTTGCTTTGGCTATGAAGACACCATTACAGGATTTGTAAAACATTCTCTCTAATATTAAATAGAAATAAAGAAACATTAATGTAACATTGAGTCTGAGTAATCAAGCATACACAAGTCAGGAAATTCAAAATATGATGGTATGCAGTGCTAACTCAATTTAAATTGCCCATCCTGTAATTTTGTGTCATGCATTATTCAAATTCATACTTAAAGGTGGAAACAATGTAAACCACAATAGTTCAAATAGGCTATGCAGAGAGAGTAATTTTGCTTCTCAGTCTAGATGAGATCTAAAAAGACAATGCTCAAATCCAAAAGGTTAAATTCATACTAGGAGGTGGATTTTAGAATCACTGTAGATATTATAGTTTATGACACTAAGATGTCTGGATCATTCCTATGAGATTTCTGTACAAGCTGTCAGAGAATTTATATTTATAAAGCTACTATGGAAAATTTGAAAACAAAGGAAGTGTGCTATTTTAGATAACCTGAGCTTTCTCAAATATCTTTGAATCTAATATACAAAGCAAAATGTAGCCTTTAACATTCAATATCACCTTATTTTATGCCTTAGAAGTAATTATCCAAGAATATTATCTTGTCATAGAAATAAGGTGATTCAGTGAAGCCAAAACTTTGAACATTACCGTGTCAAAAATCAAACCAAAATTGTCTTTGCTTAGAAATATCAAATGTCTAAAACTTGTTTAACAGAAGTAGGGTTTCAGTTGCCTATACGTAGGCAATTAATAGCAGTTTAGATACCCTGGGATATTTTCCTTCTGTCTCAGCTGATTCTTTACAGCAGCATTAGTTTTTTGTATGTCCCAGGTCTCATCTGTCAGCCCTTTGACGTGTCTCTGTTACCCTGGAGCATCTGAAAAGATTTCTTGACACTTGCACTTGCACTGAATGAATGCTTCTCTGGTTGCTAAACTTAGGAAAATGCCTACAGTCAGCCTTATTTCTTTCAAACATTCATATTTTTATTTAAATCTTAGGATGAGATCCATATTCATTTTAGAAGTTGTCTGATGTGTATCTTAGACCCTCAGTTTCTCAGCCTGTAAAGGAGACAAGATGATTGAAAGAACCTTGAATATTTCTATACCACATTATTTCTCGCATAGCAGCATGCATACAAAAAGCACGGACAGCTTCCTAAAAACTTTTGGGTATGTGAAGATGATGAAGCTAATGTAACCTTGGCCACACTTTAGGGCTTATTTAAGGCTTAATTCTGTGTTTGTACTTTCCTTTTATGTCCTCTTTCCGTGTACAAAACCAGTAGCAGGACTCTGGAGCTGAAAGGATGTAGAGAAAGGCCATGTCAGAGCTAAATTCTCTGCCCTCACAAATGGACTCAGCCTGATTAATTCCAGGGAAATTGCTTCAGTGATTTGAACAGTTCTTCTGAAATGACACTGGTGTATATAAGACCAGCATGTAATCCAGTATTTACTGTTTGTGCACATACTGCAGCAAATGGGATGGTGATGTTACTGCTCTGTATGAAAATACCACAGAATATTAAACTGAATATTAAGAATAGCCCTCTAGCTTCATGATCTGCAGAATATTCAGATAACAGCAAACTGGGGTTTTTTTAAGTCAAACTGCAAGTGCCTGCCTTTACAGTTGTCATATACCCTTCTCATTCAAGGAAACATAATTTTCTCCTGTAAGGCAGCAGAATTTCTGCCTCAGGCTGAGCATGAATCAACAACAAATGTTATAGCCCGTACTATAATTTTATAAACTATCATGTTTTGGAAAACTGAGTTTAAGCTATAATCTATGATGAAGTTGCTATTCCTCCAAGGAAAGACACAGTAATGGGCAACATCGAGAACCTCTGGGGGATTTCAGTATTCCTGGACTTCTAAAGCAATAGAGGTATTAAAGAAAAATCCACTGGAGAAATGAACATAATAAATATATTTTTTCTCCCACAAAAGCAGTTTAATTAGATGGGCTTAGGAAAGTCTGGAATGATACTCACCATTCTACTTCATACAACACAGGTTTAAATGTATCCCTAAAACAGTTTAATATAATAGATTGTTCAGCTACGCTAGAAATATATTATTGTACTTTACAGAGCTGTTTTTACATTCATTGTCATTTATAACAATATTTTATCAGAAGGGGAATACCTAGGCATTTGTGTGTCATTAGCAGTGTGGTAAGAGAAAAAGGTAATGGTGTTTCAGACTAGCCTAAAGAGTGGAATATCATAACTTCATTAAGACAATAAGATGTATTTATCAATGACTGCATTTCTATTATAGGGATCTACTCATTACCTGTCTCTCACTGTCAGATTTGTTATACACTTGCATTAACATCTATTATTATGTATTCTCTTTCGTGAAAATCAAATGAAAATATTACATATTAATTATATTTGGCTGAAACACCTCACAAATGTTTCAATTTTGATTGAAATAAATCCGTGTTGTGACGTGTTGCAGCTGGAAAAGCATTTCACTAAAACACTGGTAATTGTTATTTAATGGCTCTCCAAGTTTTATTAAAACTTCACTCAGAAGGATTTGATACTGATTTGACTCTCTCTTGTCACACGTTCTGTGTTTGATGATATGAGTACTGACCTGGGGTGCATCTATGTTTAAAGCTCTTAACTGTTGAATTAGGGACATCTAACCTCAAATATACCTTGAAACATAATATCAGTTTCAGTGGAGATGTGCCAAGGCCCTTAGCTGGTACCTCCACTGAAAAAACCCCAAAGCTATTGTAATTAGAGAAGCTGTGATCTGAAAGCTTTCTGTTACGGAGAGATGTAAATTTACTTTTGAAGATACTTATTTAGGTATGATTCCTTTTTAAAAAGAGGAAAAAAGGAAATGCTCAAAACAAAGGCTCGGCAAAAAACAAAAAATATTTTTAATTTTCATTCCGATACAAAATAGCATTCTTGTACCTTGAGGACTTGCATGGAATCCAGTACTTATCCTCTGGCCTTCTGTAATAACAATCACAAGTTAATGAAGCAAATTAGGAACATCAAAATTGCTGTGGCTGCAAGTCATATTAGTTAGCCCTATCTCTCAAAGACAAGAGGTTACTATGTTCAGTGAATTTTACAGAACTGTGGGATTTTTAGATCAATGGACATTTCTTGCTTTCTGAAGCAGCTCTGCAGAATCTTTCTTTTAACTCTGTGGTGGATCTGCGACTTCAGCCAGTGTCTGACATTGCTATCACTGTTCGATGTATTTTGGTGATTTGCATTGCCTTATTTCTGTGAGGTAGCAATGGGAAAACATGCCAGGCATTCTCAGAGAGATGGCCAGCTTCAAAGCTCTCTAGAGGTTACCTCTTTCTGATATTTCGCTCCATGTCCCAAGATAGGAGCAAGCAGATAAGTCATACATCCTGCAGTTAGCATATTAGTCTTTCCATCTGCTCCAAGATCTCAGAACAAGCCAAGTAACATCAATAAAAAGACTGGATTATCAGCTAATTTTCTTTGGGTATTAGGTGTTGATTTTGAGGAGGGCATAATGTTTCACTACTTGTAATAGTGGCTAATAATTGATAACTGCTCATTTTTGCTGACCACCATACATTGTATCACTACCATCGAAGTACACTGCAGTTCAAGTCCCTCTTTAAGGGATAAAGCTGAGTGGAAACAAATGGATATTCTGATTTCAAAAAAATGAGTAAGTAATACTCAACCAGGAACAAAAAGCTGCATAAAAGACAGTTTATTTTATGTGAGTTGATTCGTCTAGTTTTCATGACAACAACGTTGATCATAAAGGATTAATTTGATATTGATGCAGACATCATATGTACTTCTGTCAGAAACCCTCTGTAATTCAGTATTAGCTAAATGTACCATTAAAAGAAAGTGTTGCTTATAAAAAAGTTTGGGTTAGTGAATTTGGTTTTACTTTATATTCTTCTTTTCCCATTATAGAATCTTTTTATCTGAAAAAGAAAATGAAAAGTTTAAAGAAGCATAAAATGCATCCATTTACAAATTTAACATTAAATTGGTCAGATTTTGTGCTTTCATAATCTAAATCTTGGAGAATTAGCTAAAAAAGCTTGTATTTGGAACAATCAAATCAGTAAAAGAAGTGCATTAAGTTGCTGAAATACATGATCAGCACTGAGTTTTGTACCCGAACTGTGCTCTCTAGCCAGCTTCTTTCCTGATTTAACAGGCATATACTTTTGTTTCCTTCCTCTAAAAGCATTAAGAAAAATCATATGTTTACTAAGATGAGATGTTTGGAATTGTCGACACCATACTTAAGAGCTGAGTCAAATTCCCATTATGTGTGAATTACAAAAACAATAATCTTTTTGACCAGTCAGGGCCAAAACTTTGTGTGATGTATCCCAGCATTTTTCCATTGCCTTCAGTGGTACTCTATTAATTTTTAAATCACCTCTCGAGTGGTTTTAGTGTTAAAGTGGTTTCAAGTGTTAAAACTCATGTAAATTGAACACTAATTTATACCTGCATAGGGTCAGATCCTATTAGCATTTTTAGAGGGAATATATTCAATCTTACAAGAATTTGGGACATGCTTTAAGGAGTTGACTATGCAGATAACAGAAAGAGTATTTGAACCATATAAAATTGAGTGTATGGTATTACATTCACCCGAATCACCCTTCAAGCACCCCTCTCTGCTCAGTGTGCAAGTCTGGTTCAACAAACATTTGCACGAGGAAAAGATTTTTATCAGTCCAGTAGGGTAGGCCAACACTCAGTGGACCATTGGATTGTGGCTCACTTGTTCTTCTGGGGTTCAATTCTTCTTTCTCCCTCTCCATTTCATTGTAGTTATTTGTGACGGTAGTCAGCCGCCTGGCCTGCGGGTCACCCCAAAACCCATAAACAGGTGCACTGGGCAGACCTGGCCACCGCCCCAGACTCCCTCGTTCAGAGAGACCTATTCCGCTTTGCCCAAGGAGGCATGGGCTCTCTGATGCTTACATGAGAGATGTTTTGCTTTGTAATCAGTTCCTGCATCCTTGATGCACCCCAACTTAAGGATGTGTCATGTACCCCACAATTCCCCTTGTTACTCATGTAAATCCCCAAGGTTTCCTCCACTCCCAGCTGATGCATATGCGATACCGGTCTGGAAGGTTCTGTGTTCCTCGGGAGATGGTTGGTTGCAGTTATTAGCTCCGCCCCTCTGTTGCTCCTATTGGGGTACCCTCTATGTCAATCCCTTTCCCCCTGACCCAGCATTGGGAGATTCCTATGCAATCCCTCCCCTTCGTCCCCCTTCAAAGGCGGTGCTCCGCCCTCCCCCCCCGCTCTTTGTGTCCCCCTCTCCCTCGTGTTAGGTTCCCTGCGCCTCTAATAAACCCTTCCTGCTTGCACCCCCCACGAAGAGTCCCTCTTTGTTCCTGTCTCCGAAGCGCCTTTTCGACCGAGCCCTCGTCGCACCCTTGGTGCGTTTACGACCAGGGCTCCGCTCTCGAGCCCGGTCTCGCAGCCACAGCCCAGCGGGGATCAGCCGCGGAGCCCCTTCAACGAGGTGCCCTCAGGGGCAGGGGTCACACCGCGGCAGTTATTATTGATGTTATTATTATTATTAATATAAACTTTATTTCAGTCTTAAACTGCTCTAATCTCAACCCACGGTTTTTACATTTTTCTGATTCTACTCTCCATTCTACCAGAGGGAGGTGAGGAGTGACAAGGCAAGAAAGGAGAAAAAATCAGGTACAGGAAGAAATTTAGGATTTGTCTATGTTTATATTTAATGCATTTCTCTCTGCTAATTCATGTGGTCATCTTTTGCAGAATGATTATTTTACGACATGCTTTCCACATGTGCAAAAATATCACCCAGGCAAGAACATGCAAATACGTATTTCATCCACTATATGTGTATTTAGATGGTATTTACCACAATGCTTTCACTCAGATATTTTCCTGTGGGTTTCCAGAGACTAAGACATGATATCTACTAAGAAAAATCTGTGTGAATAATGGCACCCTGAGAAACAACTACCCAAAAGAGCATTTCTCAGAAAAAGAAGCCGACACATAAGTGTCACAGTACCAAACACAAGGAAATGTACCTGCAGGAAGATGGGCATCTCCCCAGAATACTTGTGTAACTCTCTGTCTGTCCAAAAGTTTTCACTCTGGGTTTACATTTGACAAATAGACCATTAAAAGTGTAAACTACAGCCATGTTTTAAGTATTTGGTTTAAAATTATCATTTGAAGAGCATTATTTATTTTAGGTTCCTTTTATAATCTGCAAATAAGAGAGAGAGGCTTGCTGACCTGATTTACTGTGATGGAGGACAGTGCTCAGAACACTCAGTTTCAAATCATTCAGATATCAGGTGTGTGCTTCACTGAGCTTGCACTGGGATGAACTGTCTCTGTTAGGTGCCTTTCTCTTCCATTTGACAACTGCTGAAATGCTGATTTCAGGTAAGATAAATTATGACTTCATATGTAAATATTCCACACATTGATATAAACTTAAATTTTCTGACGGCCATAACTAATTTTTTAAGTTTTAAGTTGAATAATTCTGGGCTAATGAAGAGTACTTTCTATGTCGTAAATGAATACTGTATACAATGACAGAGGAAATAAAAAAGATTCTGAGCACTTCTGTAAAATTTACTTAAATTTTTCATTTAGCATTGACATTTGGTAAGTTACCTGTCTGGTCCATGCTGTCACCTCTCCCCTAGCCCTCATTTAATGAAGAGAGACGAGTATCTCCAGGGGGTGATTCATCCCACCTATCCATATTCCTGTACTGGTGAGGATGATTCATTACTACAGTTCCTTCCACCTTGCAGCCTCATTATGGCAAAACCACTACAGAAACCCAAAGACAGACATTGAACCAAAGAACTTGTCATGTTCTTGTGCTCTCTAGGCTATTCTGCATCCAAAACATAGAGATCTCCAATACTTAAAACTGTTCACACAAGGAAAAATAAAAACTCTTTAAAATAAAAACTCTTTAAAATTTAAACTATAAATGTGAATAAGGAGTCTATCCAAGGAACACTGGAAAATATGTCTAGAAAGCTAACAATTAGAAAAATGAGGAAGTTACACAGCTTCTTATTGTATTCCTCTCTGGGTGAACAGCTGTTCAATACTAACATGACCATTTTAGATATTACCACAAGTTACATCCCTTGCAGTATCATGGGAAGTTTCTTTAAATGAGGAAAACTATGAAACTATTTAGAAATGATAAGCAAACTATGATGAAATCCAAATAACCCCAACAGCTGCACATTGCACACAGTTGAATGCTTGCTGCAAAACTACCTTAAAAGAACCTAAAATATTCACATTTGGTAAGAAACTGCACAGTGCTCCATTGGTCAAAAGTCCTCCAGGGAAGGAAATGTTTCCCTGTATTTGATGTCATTTTTTTGCAGCTGCCTTATCAATTTTCTTTAGATCTTAAATATTAATCAGATGATACAGTATTCAATAGCCTGCCTGCATGTCTTCAGGCATCTTTATCATATAAGCAGACCAACTCTGAATACATATTCTAGAATATATTGAAGGAGCCTTAAAAATGAGATGAATCTCCTTTTCTGGTAATGTACCTGTAAGTATGATTAATATTAATACATTTTAAGAGTTCATTGAATATGTTATATATTTCTTGAACCAACACTGTGCATTCAGTGCTATTGGAATAGCCATGTATCTCACAAACAAGCGTTCAGGCTACAGTAAGAGACACCATCTGCATGCCTTTGTAACTGATACTGGGAAATTAATTCAGCGAGCAAATCATATACTCGGGTCATTTGGATTGTTTTCCAAAATCACAGGCTGTCCATGATTAACTTAAATATTTATTCAGGTTTATTATTTATCAAACTTTATATTTGGATTTCACTCCTTGCCAGATATTTGAATCATGTTGATTGTCTGCATTTGGGTACCAACAGATGTGGGGCAGTGTTTCAGCATTCTACTTGGTTCATCTAAACAAAAAATAACATAAGAGGAAACTTGAGAAACTTTAAGAATTTTGGAGAGAGATGGTGAAAATAAGTAAACAGACAGGAAAAATGAAATAGCAAGAGGAAGTAACTGAAAGGGCAATAAATGATTTCTTTTTTCCATGCAGACCACTTGCATGAATATATTTCTTGAAAGAAAAAAACCCTAAAACTTAATTCATTTTATATACACTCTAATATTTTATATAGACCCTAATATTTTTTCTCACCATCACAGAAAGAAAAATTTACCAATCTCCAGAATGCTTGAAAACAGAGACTGCAATCAGCTTTCTGCCTGCTTTAATAGCTTTTCTGTTAGGATGGAAACATAGGGGAGGGGGAAAATCTATTGCATGGGTCTTTCAGGCCGTAGCCTATCTAAAATAAATACTTTTAAAAGTCCATTGTTGAAATTGTTGAAAGAAAATACAGGAAGCACATAATAAAATAAAAAAGGACTTTTGCCGAATACTTTCAAGAGACTTGAATATTGTCTTTTAGCTCAGAAAATCAAATACTGAATGTCAATCATGTGCAAATGGAAAACAGTACAGCGTAGCATCATAGAATCATTAAGGCTGGAAAAGACCTCCAAGGTCACTGAGTTCAACCCCTGCATGTATATAGACCCAGAGTGTCAGTTTGTATAAACAGCAAAACTCCACTTGTGTCAATGGAGTTTATTAAATTTATACTGAATTTTAATCTTCCCTGAAACACATTATAAATAAATTTCATTAGCAAAACCAGAAACAAAGAGAATAAGAGGTTTTTGTAGGGAAATGAATCATTGCTGGAGAATACTCACCCTGCATAGGGCAAAGAGACATTTGTAGACTGCATCTCACCAGTGGTTTGCACCAACCAAGATGTAGATTAGTGGGTTTGATTCCTGCTGCACTTCAGTGTCTCCACATGTACCAGAAAAAGGATTGTTTTTTTTCTAAACCCTTTCCCTTGAAGTTGTTTAATGACAAGGCAATGAAACCTTGCTAGTTAACAAATGCTTAAAGGCATTTTGGGTAGATGTAGGTATTTTCATGACTTCATTATAGAGTCAAATACTGTTCCATGAATAAGAGTTCATTTATAAGGGTCTGTATTGTGTAATATCAGCTTGAACTGAGGCATTAAATATGTAGCTGCCTTCAGCTTATGTAACCATCTCTTTAAGACCCATATGAAATGCAACAGTAGAATTTGATTTTGTCAGGAAAACTATTTGTCAGGATGAATCTGCTTACTAAAAGCACATAAAAATATTAGGCTTGCCATTTTCTTGTGCAATTACCAAATGACATTTTTTTTTTAAATAACACTATTTCACATCTTGCTTTTTGTGTGAGTATAGGAAGGCTGGCTGTAATATAATGGAGTAGCCGTCAAACAAATGGCCTGTATTTCATTTTCAAATAGCACTGCTTCTTCCAAAAAGGGAGGAATCAAATTTCATTTCAAACTACATTGCCAACTTTATTAGGGCAGAGATGATCACTCACCTGTGCAAAGCTGCAGGTTTACAACAGATGAAACAGCCCTAGATACAGGATTTTGAAGATTTATAGATGTAGTCCTGTGGCCTGAGAGCTGTTTTCCTTTGAGATTGTGAAGAGTCTTAAGGGATGAGAAAATCAGATCAGAGGATTTGACCGATGAAACTCAAAATGAGAAATGTTTCAAATTAAATCTGAAAGCCTTCTGTTGATTTCTTTGACTTTTGTGAAGTCAAGAGAAGAAGCTTTACAGTGAAGGAGAAAAAAAGATCAAAGAGGCCAGATACACAGCAACAACAAAGCTGAAAGTAATACAGCATTTTCAAAGGGATACAGTAGTTCTCTGTGTATGAGTTAGTGGGAATTTCAGCTTCATTTACTTGCAGAAAACACAAAGGAGTTATCCTGATTTTAGAAACAGTAAGCCAGAAGTAGTCTTTAGCTTCCCATTCCTGTAACCCAAGCTCATGTTTTTGTTGCACCTTCCTCATCAGGCAAGGAGACCAACATCCCCTTCCTACAAGTTCCTTTTCCACTGCTCCCTTTTCCTTCTTCTGGAAGGAAAGAGAGTAAAGTGGAGTGGCATCCTCTAGAGTCTGAATTGAAACCAGAATGAGGAGTAATAAAACACATCTCAGTGAGTACAGGTTAGAGCTATCAAAGAACAGCAACATATATACCTAAATAGTTCACAAAAATCTTCCTAACAAATTTATTTTTAATTCATACCTTCTTTTGTTTACACTCCCTGAAGAGTCAGATGGTGAATTTATCTCTTAAATGTTGCATAATATGCAATATTTATACATATCCCTGAAAATATGCATAACAATTATAAACTAGTCCTAGTTAATTTTTTCTGCCTTTTGAAAAGATCAAGCACACAGTGAAGGACCAAATATATGCTGACATGGAGGACAATTCACAAACAGGAAATACTAGAAAAATCTGCAAATTTTCATTTTGAATCAAGAAATGTACCTTAAAAATAAGAAATTTAGAATTGGCACATATTTAAAATGTGGATTATGAATATGAAAAATTTAAGGTGACAGGTTACACTGGATTTCCATCACTGTGCTTTCCCCTCAAAAATCAGTTAAAATATTACTGATTTCTTAATGAACAGATTTTAAATAATATGGTATATTATAGACTTTTTGTCTCAAAATCCAGAACTGTAAGTCTTTATGTCAGGTGTTCACCTAAGATTTTGAGCGGCAGAAGCAAAATTTGTAGCGCGGACTAAGGTTTTACAAGAGAAATTGTCACCAAAGGACAAACACCACACTAGAAGATAAAATTATGTGGAATAATAATGCATTAGGAGCAGAAAAACAACACACATGCATCCATTAAAGCCATGTTGCTTAAAAATTTGATTTAATTCTCCACAGTTTGTAATATATAATATAGAATTGAGCCGCAGCTGCATTACTGTTCATCTTTATGACTGCATTATGTATATTGTCTAATTTGTCAGTTATTCCTGTGCCTAGGGCTGGAAGAGGTATCTGCAGCAAACAATTGGATTACTGTCTTACATTCTTTTCACTATTAATGATTTGTCTGTAGGTTGATCAAGAATTTGCACATAGTTTAAAAGCATCTGAAAACACTGAATGCAAATGTTTCTCAGGCTGGAAATGCTTGAGAAATTTTTTGTTTATTTGCTGGCTTGGTACATCTTGGTTTTGTATACATGTATTCTTAGAAGGTATAAGTATTACTTATGTAAGTAAGAATTTACTTACATTCCTTGATAAAATTCAAATATTTATTAAGAATACCCAGCAAGAAAAAGGGGAAAAAAAGGTCCAAAGTGTAGGAAAAAAGTGAGGAACAAGATCATGATTGTTACCCAGTATCAAATTTTAGTGCCACCTTTAAAGTGCTTTGCAAAATCATGAATTGAAATCTGTTTGAAACTGCAAGTTTGTCTGGAAGTCTAGCATTTCTTTATCAACAAGTTCTTATGTTACATGTATCTATGTTCCTTAGGGATTCATGTGATTTACGATAAACAAATACAGGAACCCACATTCATTCCTCCACCATGTAACATGTCACTGATTACAAAGATGTCCGTCACTTCAGCAGTACTTATCTCCTTTGATATTAGAAGAGGAAATTTTCTCAGTTTCTTCTGCAGCACAAATCTGGCTCTGTCCGAGTTACTTAGAAGCGGGTTTTCCAGATGTAAAACTAAAATATTAATGAAATCAAAGCCAAATTGGCATACCATTTGGTAAACAAAGGCCAAAGAGCAGAAACAGGGAACAGAACAAAGCATAAGCATTTCTGGAAGAAAACACCAGAAAAAGTCTTTCATAAAAGAAGAAACCAGAGGAAACAGAAATATCCCTGTCAAACTGACTGACTGAGGGTGAGTCTTTCCCACCGTCAATAAATGCTGTAACAGTAACTATGGAATTCTGCAGCAATTCACTGTCTGATTCCTTCCTTGTTTAACTTAACAGTTGAGTATACCTACTCTTGGCTTCTTTTCTCTCTTTCACTTAGCTAGTTTTAAATTATACTAGCATTTACCTTTCACCCCAGGACTGTTAAGCCTTCAGTATCCTGTGAGACCTTATCAAAGCTGTTCAAGTAAATGAAATACTTTGTGAAAATACACAATTTAAAGAGCACCTAGCTATAGCTGCCATATTTCTCATCTGATACTCAATAAATTTCTAAAAATGCATTAAGCAAGTTATTCTTTTCAAATTATGCATATTTGGCATTGAGATGAGAAGGATTAGTTCATTTATCCTGAGGCTCTGGAAAATGATTTACAACATTGTACTAATATACTTGTTCATTTTCTCTTCCATGCATGATTTCTTCAGGTCTTTAGAATTTTTTTATTCTTTCTGTTGACTGCTTGATAGGAATCACACTTCTTCATGTAGCCATCTGCCTGCCTACAGTTAGAGTCCTCTGTTTCCTTCACTGTGGCTTTGTCTTTTCTCTGAAAGCCACCTGCCCAGAGGTGTCCAAATACAGCAAATTAATGCTGAAGAAGTAGCGACTCCAGGCAAAATGAAATTGCTGCACCAAGAGATTGTGGTTTGGTTTTTCACACTTAACGCAATCTGTCGTACTGTATTCAGCAAAACCTATTTTCGTAGGGTATTTTACCCCACTCGGACTGCCCGGACCGCTAATAGATCAATATAAATATACATGGAATCTGGCATGGTAAATGTCTGTGCTGTACACATCAAGCCATTTACATGAGAAGGTTTTGACATACTTTTACTCTGTAGTATGAGGTTAATCACAAGTTATGTTGATTGATGCCTTATGGCAACAAATCTCCTCTAGGAAGCTTTTTAGAGTATAATGCAGAGTTTCAGAGATGCATGAAATAGTAGGATAATGAGGCAGAAGGAACTAATTTTTAGCTGGAATTGCTTCCAGCTAAGCATGCATTCTTTATACACATAAGCTTTGGAAGTGTAATTTAGAACAAAACAAAACAAAAACGAGAAACAGAAAACCAAAAAAATAAAATTAAAAAAATAAAAATAAAAAAGAAACCAAACCAAACCAAACCAAACCAAAACAAAACAAAACAAACAAACAAAAAAAAAACCAAAAAAATAAAAGAAACAAAAAAAAACAGAGAAAAATATCATGTTAAAAATGAAAATATCAATGCATTCAAAAGCCCCATTAATGTCCTAGTGTCTTGTCCACAGGCAATATAACAAGAGGAAAGAATCTAAGGAAATTGAATAGGCTGAACCATCACCCTGGACAACAGTCCTGAGAAAGGCAGACTTCATAATCACACAAAGCAGCATTGTTTTCTGACACTCTCTCAGAAATCCAGCAACACTGCTTTCAGCTTTTTCTTTCCATACTCCTGCGTGTAGGGATGCTTATTAAGGCCTTCTTTTCTGAATCTGATGCTGGGTTACTCCATGTGATATTTCCCAGCAGACTCAGGCAGTCTTTGAATCTTACACATTCTCTTCACAATGGCGAAGAGAAGTTTCCTCTCGAAAGCCTTTGTTAATAGTAGGAGTGAGTAACATTGGCACACTATAGTTTTCCCAAGATTGGTTTATAAGCACATATAAATTACCAAGACATACTCTTTTTTATAGCATTGGAGAACTACAACACAGACAGGCAGAGAAAAGCCAGAGGACGAGTGCTAATTTTAGCTATTGACATGTACCAGTTTTAAAACATAAACTAGGAGTGAAAATGGGGGGTGGAAAATAAATCAGGTCAGTAGTGCAAAATTAATTGCAGCTAAAAGAATATTGAGACCTAAGAATGCTGTGTCTTAGATGAGCTACATTTATTGCCAAGAGGAGGGAAAGTAGTAAATTTAAACACTGAAAATGCACATTTGCCATTTCCCCTCCTGTCAGTTTTTCTATCTATTGATCTAGTGTTAGCTACTGGAAATTTTTTTCTAGTCTGGTTTTGCTTTATTATCCTTTACTTAGTTCTACATACAGGATTTTGCTGTCTTAGAGATCATACAATGCACACAAAGCTTTCTAAATATAACTGTCATGTGTTCTTGGGAGTATGCAGATTTTTATATCTTTTAAAACTTTTAATTCCATACCTGAGGGAAATTCAAATGTTTCCTTATTTTTCCTGCCTAACAATGACATTATGTGTAACCTTAAATTCAAGAAGCCTATATATAATTTGTGTTTTATCAATTTGCAGACTTATTGTACAGTGATTTTGCACATTGTGCTTCAGAAGTTGCTCCTTTGCTGTTTCCTGATTTTATACTTGCTGTTGAATTCTACATTTTCATGATCAGATTTCCGACCTGTACCATTAAATTGTGTCACAGCAAACATACAGAAAATTAAGTAATATAACTCTTCAAGCTTCTTTCTAGGAATGAAACCACAGTGACTCCTGTCCTTGATGGGTCCTCTAACTGGATGATGAGCAGCACAGTCCCAATTCCCTTTATTTACTGTGTCAATAGTCTATTAGTTTGCATTCCTTTGGTACAATGAAACAGTTCTAAGACGAAGGACAGAGGGTGACCCATTTTGTCCTTCACCCTGTCCCTTTGTGTACTTTCTTCCACCTATGCTTTTAAAGGAAACTCTTGGCAGTTAGGAATTCCAGCGCCACAGACACAGAGAGTAGTTAAGTTCGGGAGGTCCTTATGGGTATCACCTACTCTGAGTGCCCCACTCAAACACGGTCAGCTGCAGCAGGTTGCTCAGGGAGCTCTCCAATTGGATTTTGAATATCTCCAAGGGTAAAAGCTCCAAAACTACGCTGGGTAGCCTGTTCCTAGGGAAGGGTCACCTTCCTTGACCTGCTGGCAATGCTTCCAATGCAGCTCAGGAGGCTGTTGGCTTTTTTGCCTAGAGGGGCACACTCAACAGCTTATATTTAACTTGGAGTCCAGCAGGATCCCCGGGGCCTTTTTTGCAAGGCCGATGTCCAGTGTGCTTCCAGGCCACATGATGTATGGAGTTATTCCTTCCTGGGAGCAGAACTTTCTACTTCCCGTTGTTGAACTTCATGAGGTTCCTGGCAGTCCATTTCTTCAACCTGTGGAGGTCCCTGTGAATAGCAGCACAACCAAAGCAGTACTGCCTGCAGTATCAACCCCTGAAGTACAACAATTAACCTTTTTTTTTTCCTGTGAGGGTAGCAATATACTAAAATGCATTGCTCTGAGAGGTTGTGGATGTTTCATCCCTGGAGATATTTAAAAGCCACCTGGATATTTGGTGTGCTAATCACTCCTTCCAGTTTTATATAATCTGAAATATTCTGAGAATATCCTATGTCCCAATATCCATGTCATTAATAAAGATAGGAAACAGTAGTGGCCCCAGTAGATATCCCAGCTCACTCACCAAGCTAATCAGCTCATGATAGGTTGGAAATGCATGATTTCCCCTTTGATGACTACTCCAAATCACCTTGTCCTTCCTGTATTTGAAAATGGTTTCTAGGATTATTCCCTCCACCTCCTGCAACCAAGGTGATGCTGAAAGGCTTTTAGTTTCTTGAATTTTCCTCTTATTCTTCATGATGATAGGAGTGATATTTGCTTCTCTCAAGTCCTCGGAAACCTCTCCCATTCACAATGACCTTTCAAAAATAATTGAGATTTTCTTTGCAAATTATGTCTCTCGGCTTCCTCTGAATTTCTGGGTGTATTCCATCAGGAAAGTAATCTAAAGTTTGAACTTTAGATTATGCTGAAGATATATTTGAACTATTTTATTGGTGAATCAAATAACCATGAGACTAAATAGGTGTAACTTCTTTCAGCTGCTCCTCAAAAGCCTGGTTCGGTTCTTCAGTTCTTACTGGTTCAGGGCATAGCAGTACCTACATTTTGTATGCAAACCAGTAGCAGAAATACTACTAAGACATTCAGATTGGTTTGGGATGGTGCAGAGATAATTGAAATGTTGAGGAATGCATTTGTAGCTGGGTATGCAGCTGCAGTACGAGCTGCAGGTCTAGCAGGAGTGGGAAATGGTGAGACCCCCAAGCAAGAGCACCGACCCTTTGTGTGACACTGAGGTCATGGGACCTGTGTCCCAGCCGGGGGCCTGGACACCCAGAGACCCAGCAGGAGCCGATGGCTTATATGGGAGACCCCAGACTACTGTGTGCACAGACTGTGAGGGTGCAAAAGCCCAGGGATTCCTTTGCTTGAGGTCCCTTGGAGGCAGCCAGCTCAAATTGTTGTGCTGTTGTTTCAGCAAGCCTGGCATGACTGCAGGGGGTGGGGAGGGCACGGAGTCCCTTGGGACTCCCTGGAGCCGCCCTCTGTGAAGGGGCTTTGGTCTCAGCCGTGACAATCTAGGGTGGTGGGAGTGTCACCACTGCCTGAGTGGCTCCAGAATGGTCAGACAGGAAAGTTTGTTTGACACAGACTTACTAATTTGCTTAAGTACTGCAAGTGTTTGTCTAAACTACTTTTGGATGTGAAGCGCTAGGTTTTGTGTGATACCACACCGTGCACATTTACTGTGTCTGGTTGTGTAGAGGCTCTGCTGTTCCCCACTGCTTGGTGAGCAACTTAATTTAAACAAAATCTAATTTCTTCAACCATAAAGAAACATAAATTCATAATCCTGATGTTTTTAGATTCTTAACTCTGGTGACAAAGAATATTTATGCACATGGCTGAAATGGCAGGGACATTAGAGATAATGGTTATGGGCAGCAAACCCATGGTGAATGTTACATTAACTTTCAGGTCTATGCAAAAAAATAGGACACTGAGTCAAGTCAGCTTTTAGCTTTAGTAAATGAACAACTGTTACTGCACAACCTAAATGCACGTACCCTCATCACACACATCTATAATCTGCATAGCTATCTAAATACTTAAAATTTTCACTTTCCATTCCTACATTATTTTTCTTTGTTACTCATGCATACCAGGGCATTTAAATCCACAATTTTTAGTCACAAAAGATCTTCACTGGATTTAGCTTAGACTTACTTTAAAGCATCTCTTAGGATTTTTCATGCTTTTATAGGTTATGTTATTTTCTATTTTCTATATTCCATTTTCTTCTGAAAAAAGTCATGGCTCAGGGAAAGCATCATAAATCTTTTCTGTTCTTGCTTCACATCTCCAGTTACTATACTAATAAGCTTATCCCAGAGACCAAAACCTTTTCATTCTCTTGAATGTTATTTTGAAATGGAATTAAGCAATGGAGACTTCAGAGTCTTACAGCTTTTAAATAGACTAGCTATTTACCAAGTGTGGTCAGAAAATCCTCACTCATAAGTTACAGTATTCTTCAGTGTGCAATCAGCTACTTGTAAAAATATCTAGATATCAGTAAATCAGCACAATTAAGGAATTTTTAATACCCTTTTTCTTGCATGAAAATTATTTTATCCAAATAATCTTTAACCTTGTTTTTTTCTTCATGCTAAATGTTTATCTTATTTTCTCAAGTTGAGAACATTTGTTCCCTTCCCCATTGTCAACATACTAAAATGCAGAGAAAAAATTGTCTTCTAAACAACTTTGAACTAATTTTTTTAATAAATAATTTACTTTAGAGTTCAGATATTTAAAACAGAATGCCTAATTCTGATATTTCTAAACATATTGTTTCATTATTTAATTTAAATAGTTAAATATTTAAATATTTTCTTGCAACATTTTTTAAAGATTTCAGTAGTATTCAATAAAATTTCCTTTTTCTTAGAAAAAATGTAAAGAGCAACTTAGAAACTATAATAAATCTAAACTAGAGGACAAAAATTTTATGTCATATCATTGCATGGATTTGTGAAAAGAAATATGAGATAGTGCATTCTTAGGTAGAAAGACACTTCACAGCAAACAGTTTTAACAATATTTTTTGTCCAAATATAACAATTTCAAATGGTCTTACAATAAAATATTATCAAGGAAAGAATATCTGCAAGGGTCTTAACAATTAATTTATGTTTGGTGAAGGTAATCAAGAGAATTCAAGAAACTGTTGACAGTTTTACAAAGAAGGCAGTTTCAGGGTTTTTAGGTTAAAAGTAAAAATATTGGCTGTTTTAAATAGGCATTTGCTGAAGGAATAAAGATTCATTTGAGAGTTTCAAAGATGATTTCTCACTCTTTCAGCTTTTTTCAAGTAGAAACATTAGGAACATTTTTTCTTGTCATAATAGAGCTATTTGGCTCCTTGTCTTATTTTATGATCCGTTAAGAATAAAGGGAAATAAAAAATGAAGAGGCATAATAAAGGCTATCCGTTGTTTTCTAAAAAACCAGAGGATTCTGGATACACATTCATTGAAGGATCAGATTGTTTCTCCTTTCCAACCCAATCACTGTTTGTATTTACACATTAGTAAGGGGAGAGGAGGGCATAACAGGTCCCCCATTAATACATTTACTATTAAAACAGGTTTTCACATTTCATTCCAAATGGGTGAGCTTTTCTGCTTAGTATGTGCATTTGATAACAAAATGCACACTTCTTAAAGAAGATACCTCAAAAAAAGGTAAATGCGTTCCCAGTTGGTCTAGACACAGTTGCAACTCTCTGATAAACCATTGCAAGGAATCATACGGGTGACAGAACTCTTTAATTATTTAACAAAGACTAGCAATTATAATGAAATTAATGCCTTTAAAGTAAGTGCAGGAATTGCGGATAAGACTGTATTTTATTCTGTGAATTCACCATAAATTGTTTAAGGGAATTTATGAGGTTCTCTATGCAGCAAACACTGATATGTCAGCCTAAAGCACTAATACTGGTGGGCAGTCAAATTTTTCTGCGGAAGAAATAAGGGGTTAACCTGAAAAGTCCAATTTCCTTTGTGTTAGAATACCTGCTTCTGAGTGAGACTATATAAAAGTATGTCATGCTGGAGAGTAATCTGGAATTGAATCTTACACTCCTGGTGTTGCACTTGTGTCGTCTCTGACAATTTCCTCTGACTGGGGAGTACTAGGCCAGAAAGAGGCACTATTTGTCCATGTTGCATCTTGACTGAAGACTGTTCTTCTCTCCTTTCCTGCAAAGACTCTTCAAAGAGACCAGGCCTGCCCAGGGACACTGAATAGTACAAGCAGCACAGCCTTTTATGAGCTTCATTGACATGCTTTACTAACACTGCTTTTTCTGAAAAAGGCAGTGTTGGAAAATCAACTAAGTAAGAAAAGCCATGGAAAGCAGCTGTGGTTTGAAGTACTTGATCTCTGTCCAGATTGACCTCCAGTCCCTTCTGGGGACTTTAGCCCAGACAAGGATTCAAACTGAAACTTGTGGCTCTAGCATGGAATTTTTCCTTCTCCAGCACAGATCAAATCAATGGCTACTGACTGGCTGATTCTGAAAATTAGTTGCACAATGTGTGTTAGAAACAATGAAGAGAATGATTTCTCTCTCTCTGACTGACTGTCCCCAATATAAGGAAACCATTTAGAGAGAACTGTCCAACCAAATGCATTACCAAATTAGCAGAAGAATAAAATTAGGTGGTCATCCTTAAAATTATAATGCCATAAGGCACAGACAACCAAACACATCCATATGCTTCCACATGTCTAAGATTTTTTTGTTCTTATTTGAAGGCAGTATTTGCACTTGATATTAACTGTTTATAGAAAACGTGCAGCAATTCCAAATAAAGGCAGTATGGGTAAAATGAATGATGCTCTCATAAAACACATTTTTTCTCCACTGTAAGGAGCAATATTCACTACCAAACAGAAAGGATTTAGGAGTGTGAAGTGTTGATATTTCATATATGAATTGAAGATTCATGTCTCCTTATCTGTCAGACTGCTTACAAATTCTATACATTTCTATCTTGAAAAAATAGTTTTTATCAGATAGTTTATGGTATCTTATACCTGTCTCATTTGTGTCATAGGGCAGAAATTATGTCCTCTTTATAGCCTCCATCTCCAGACATATCAAAAGTGAAGAAAAGATGGAAATAATTTCCTATACTTAGTAGATACTTAAATGTTCTTTGTTTTTTTGATGTGAATTCTAAAGCAAAATTTTAAATCTTATGTAGACAACAAGAAATCTTCCCAGCTTGAGTCTACTATTCCACTTGATAAAATAAAATATTTTTACTTTAATATTGAATGTGGGTACCATCATTGTCTGTGTATTGTAAGAGAAGTCTGTTATCCCTCAGGGAGTACACAGCAGCTTCATTTATTTTTCCATGATATATTAGCTTTCCAAAGATTTTTTTTTTGCACATATTGGGTATCCATTTACAGGACAGAGACAATAGGCTGTCCCTAGCAGCAGAAGGAAAGGAAAAGGTGAAATGACAAGAGGAAAATGTAGGAAAAACAATTAACTTTTTGGCTGCTGGGATTTGGGGAAAATATCACATGTACAAAAAAATTAATGAATATGGACTTAAATCATTAGATATTATAGAAAAGTCAAGGGTAAATTGTATGTTCTCTTGTCAATGAGATATTGCAGTATATTGGCAGGGGAGGGAGAAGGGAGATGTAAAGAGAGGATAATGAGCTTATTCTGAATGTTTTTCTTCTTTTGCAGACCTCTTCATTTCTCCCGAGAGAGAGTAATCAGAGAGTTAAAAAATTAAAATGATGGGTCATACATCTGTTTGTCGTTTCCACTCTTCTTTGACCTTAAAACCATCTATCCTGCTCCTTGAAGATTGCAATATTCATTGATAAGAATAATCTTTTCTTCCTCTCTTTTGAATAAATTTTATCCTATGCTTTGAGTTTGCTGAGAATTGTTAAGCACTACTTTCCTCTCCTGAAAATAATAAATTATAGGGATGAATATTAGTAAACATCTACTTGTGATTTAAAGAGTCAAATTGTTATTTATATGTTGAAATATCAAGATGTGTATACATGGGTAGGAACTTTATGTCCAAAGTAGTCTTCTGGAAAAGCATGAGAGAAACAATAAAGCTGAAAAATGAGTTTAATACCTAAGGCCCATTGGCAGGTAAGACTTAAGTACTTGACATTTATCTCCCATTGACTTCTCTTCAAAATGCATGCTTATTATCTAGGATATTTCTGGAAATGACACTTGGCCTTGAAGTCACTTTCAATTTCATTGAAATTTTTTTGAAAATTTTAGCTTACATCTCAAGCCTCATGCCCTCATCATCACCTTAAATCAATACAGTGTAGGTTAATGCTTTTGATATTATTTTCCTCTATATAAACCCATGGATGTTAGGATACAATTGGAAAGAAAGGGTTCTCTTACCAGTAAGATACAGTGAATATGTTAAACAAGAAGTACTAAGTGTATTATGTACCTCTCTCATGCATTGCCAACACTAAAATCATCTCCCAAATGAGATAAATCTGCTTGTTGGAATCTGGTGTCCAAAAAATATGTTTTTCTCTTTGACCATAAATGTTTGTCCTCATCACCTTAGTCCGTTATCCACAAATGTACTGTAATTACTGTCAGATATCTGCTATCTTGGTTTCAAACAAGAACATTAAATTTTTATAACTACTAATGCATAAATGTGTTAAAAAAGACAAAGAAAGAAGAGGAAAGGCATGTTTTCTTCCTTATTTGGTGTATTACGTGCATTTTTATGGCACTTCATTTCATCTGGTCCTTCTTTACAATTCTTAGATTTCCTCTTAAGTTTCATCCTTCCTGTACAGATTTGTAGATGTGATGATAACATAACATTAGTGGGGTCAAACATTATTGTAATTACTGGTACTTGCACTTCACATAAAAATCCCTCCATCCTGAATGCAAGTTTGAGTTGATCAGTCACCAGTGCAGGAACTTGGATAAATTCAGAAAACCTTATGCTGCTTATAGTCTGTGTTTACTTCATAAATTAACCTATAGTTAGAGGTTACTGTTTAGAAGGCATTGACTACTACTAAATATTCAAGGTTGATAGTAGCATACTTTTTTCTTCCACTTAAGCAGGTAAAAGAGATTAAACTTCCTTGCTGAGAAAGAACATTTTTGCTACTCTGAGCCACAGACAGAGCCAAGTAGTTGTTTCATAGGCTCGTCCCACGTAGTTTATATTATTCATTAATATTTTTTGTTATTTTTTCACCCAGGCTCCCCAAGCCATCTAAATTGATTGGTGATGTTATTTTTTGGCCCATGCAGAAGTAACAGCTTTTTTGTTGGTACTGTTTATGGAATGTCCAGCTTGGGATAGATAATTGTAACTCAGCTAGTCTGAGTTTACATTAATTAGAGCTAGCAAGCACCTCATTAAGTGCAAAAAAGTTTTTCTGCTCCCTACTGCAGACAGTGGCCTCTAGGTATTGTTACTGTAAGTGTTAAAGAAGACATTTACAAGTGCATCTATTGCTTGGAAAATTAATGCAATTTTGTCTCCAGCTGACTTTTCAAAGCTGAGGATGATTTCCTGTGCGGGTGAGGCTGTCTGCCAGAGCTAGCCTAGAACTTTCACTGTATGAAGGACAGCAGCAGTCAGGCCCTGGCCCTTTATTGGTGACATGTCCCAGCACAACACATCTCACGTGCTGTTAAACATCCCGCGTGAGGTAACTGCATGCACTGCACCACAGCATGAGCTACGCAGTAATCTCTCTCTGTCTAGCAGATTGCACATGAGATCAATAAAGTGAAAGTAAAAAAAAAAGTGTATCATGGATCTTAAATGAACTTGGTTCCTGAAGGCTGTTCTGGGGTGATATAAGAAGCCATATCAGTTCAGGATGGACTGCACAAATTTCAGCCCACATAACATGAGGTATTCTTCTACCTGTCTCATCTGAGATGGAGAGACTGATCAGCCTGAAAAAGCCAACTCATTCTTCCCTCATAGAGTGAAACCTTTCATTGCAGCACTGGGGACAACAGAACTCATGGAAAGAGAGGAACTCTGAGCTCTGCTGTGTGACAAAGTAAAGACTATCCAGGGTTTCAGAAAATAATACAATAATAAAAAGAGAAAAATTTAACCATTTGCAAAGCAAAAACAATATATGCTTTAATAGAAAATAAAATTAATAAGAAGGGCTTAAAATATACACAAGCTATTACTTAGCTAATAAAAACCTCCAACTTAGAATGAGTATAATAACTAGCTTGCCAGCTGTGTGTTTTATGTGTTCCTTAAAGGAAGAAAGAATATGAATTCTTTCACCATCTAGCCTTACTAAAATTTCTGGAACGTAATTTAAATGGTATTTTATAATAACAGTGTTTCTTCCTGGGTGTCAAGTCATCTTACTTTGAAACACATAAAAACTTGCAGATTCAATGGACAATGTATTTGAATAAATTTCTACCAGAGGCAAATGGAGCTTATAACATAGGAAGAAAAGAATCAGTAGCTTGCTATTGTAAACTCCTTTTTTTTTCGTGTGTGTGTTGTAGAATAGTGTAGTTATTAGAAACTCAATGTTAGAAAATATTGTCTCCATCCAAGTGGCACTTAATCTCTATTACCTGGAGGTTAAAAGTCAAAGAACAGTCATCCATGTCAGTGATTCCCGCAGCAGATTGCTACTGAACCATGTAAGGTCGTTTAGTGGGCAGAATTAGCTCCCAGCAGCTTCACATGTCAGAGATATTGTAGTAGCACTCTGCCCCAGCTCTTCTCCCTGGAAAATGATGATGATTCTATGGGCTTTTTCAGGAAAGGTATCCTGTAGAAAGAAAAGAAAAGCTTACGTTTAATAGACATTTTTGCGAAAGGTGAGAGTGCCAAGAAAAAAAATTGCTGACATTACCAGTCAGCTGTAGATGAAATGTACACAAGTACAGCCAATTGCCCTCAACTTTGTGAATAGATCAGTAATGCATACCTTGTGTTTCTGTAGCTAATACACCTTTTAAGTCAATGCCACTCTACGCATAAAGAATGAAACATTTCTCATGTGACTCTATGAAACACCAGGAAAACCTGGAAAATCTTCAGAAATGGGCCATTGACCAGAGACAGTTTGGAAGCTTCTGTGCTAATTTACTTGGAAAGTTGTCAGTAGTGATGTGGGCATATGGAATCAGTTTCTCTCTGGAAATGCTATAATCCACCAATGCAGTGAGTGTTCTGGCTGTGTTGTTTAGGACAAGTTAGCAGAAAAAAGCTGGGATGAAAAAGAACAAGATGCCCAAGCCAGCCCATGGAGTTGCCCTGGCCATGACATAGAAAGCTGGCCTGAAGTTTTGTAGGGGAACTCACTGAAAGAAGTCAGAAAGGTCAAAACATATCATGTTTGAAGTGTGAAGAAAGGAGGAAAGACCCAGTGTCCATGCAAAACCTTTTGCTAAGTAAAAAAACCCTTTTTACTAAGTACTCATTATAACTATCATAAGAGCCAGCAGAATTGGTCTCTTTAATGAGCTTACATCTCCCCTTCCCCATATCACACCTATATAACATCAAATGAAATAGTGTGAGAACATAATTTTTCCTGCAGTTTTATTTTTGGCTTAAGGTTTATTTCATTTACTTATCTATTGTAATGTTTTACAAAAGAAATGCCACTTTCCCCTCTTCACCCTTAATGGGTAATGAGTGCTAATTCCAGTTGCTTGCCTTTGCTTAAAAAACAATATCGAAGAAATCAAAGTAGGATTTTAAAACCATCAAGGTGTTCGGTTTGCTTTCTGTGACTTCCAGATCCATGTCAATAGTAACAGAAACAGATGCAGTAGCAGAGAGCTCACACTCTCAGTTTTCTGTGTTGGTTGCTTACTTCAAAAGTGGAAGCATAAAGGATAATGTGGCCAACAAAGCCACAGGACAGGGAAAGACTGGAACTATTTGCTGAAGGGGCCAAATTATTTTGATTTTTTAATCTGCATATACTTCTGGTGCAGAGCAAAGGGTGAAAAAGTGTTCTTTTTCTAACTCACTTTTCTAAATCACAGTTAGAAAAGAGATTTAATAAGTGTAGTATTTATTTTAAATAAAGGAACTACGCTTTGTATCATATCTCTTGCTACTATTTAAAATACACAAATATTCAATTTTAAAACTGCACAATTTTTTGCAGCTGGAAACGTCATTGTCTTTACATATGCCACCCCCCAAAATTCGGATATTTTGAAAAAAGCAATTGCTAGAAAGGGTAAATATAACACTAGTTTCACCAGTATTAACAGACACTTACTTAGTGGACTGCAGTCTTCTTTATGATGTGCAGTTCTTCGAGTCGTCCAAAATCTTACTTGTCCAAAATAGACATGTAATAATTTTTCAGGAAAAAGTCATAGAATACCTACCATTTCTTTGCCATTATTGTAGCAAAAATAAGGGTAGGCAGACAATCCAAACTAGTATCCTCTGCTATAAATTTTTCAAGTGCAAGTACATGTTGAAGACTCAGCTTTTGAAGGCCAGAGAAGAACACGAGGACTTCTTTTAGGTTCTACCTCTGAATTTCAAACAGATATATACATTGAACAGAATATACTGGGTCTGGGTATTACACACAGCTTTCAGAATGTTTGTGTTTGAAGTCTCTAAATTATTTAATACCACAAAAATTCCTGTTTCAATAGACAGGTTGCTTCAACAATTAATAACCTTCATAGCTATAAAGCTGTGCTGAGTTGAAGTTTCAAGCCCAGATTAAAAATTCTAGGCCGTGTACTATTACAGTCCAAACTTTGAAATACACCCAAAAACTTCCTATTTTTCCATGCTTTGCATTACTTTACTTTAAATCCACATTTCCTCCTTTGACAGAAAACATTCAGTGCTTCACATGAGGTGCTGCCTTAGCTGACCTTACCAGAATGTCAGCCCCTATATCATTATATGCACTGCCCCTAACCATGACATGCTCAAAGCAGTAACACAATACACAATGTTTTATGATATGTGTCATTGCATCCTGCAAACTAAGCACTACAGAGGAAAGGCAGAAGGTGATGGCAGGAAAAAGAAGGACCAGATGTTCAAAGACAGATAAAGATGAAGATGAAATTATTATAAACTCATCTAAATCCTTTATTAATCTGATTCTCTGAGAACTGAGAAATGTGAGAAACCAGATCACAATATTGTAGGCATTTATTATATGTTTGAGTTGTACAATATATTAATTCCAATAAGCTTTCATATTTCAATGGACCACTATTTCACAGGAAGATTCATAACCTTAATCATCTTTGATTTTGTCTCTTAAACCCATAGATTATTTTATCCATAAATTTACTCACAGAAATAAAGTTTTTACAGAAGAAATGTGTTTGGACTAGGATAGACTTTTTTCCACACTCTCCCTTGATTTTTTTTTCAAAGCTAACTTCCAACAAAGAGAAAAAATAATTAGAAAGTAAAATGCCTGATGTAACCTTTACTGAAGAGAAATGAATGATCTTCCACATTCTCAACAGTTCTTCAAGGTGCAGCAAGTACACACGATTCCTACTGTCAGAGGATCAGAGTAGCTTTCCATCACTGATTGTTACATCACCTGAAAAATGTACTGTATGACAAACTGTATAAAACATCACTTGCATTTTGTCTTGCCTTCCCATTCCCCTTCCCCCACCCTTGTCAAGATACTTTTATTTCACTCTTTCTCAGTTACTTTTTGAAGAAGGTGTCAGAATGCCTCATTCCCATCCACCCCTTTCCTGATGAACATTTTATCTTCTCTTCCTCCACCCTCCCACCATGTGCCTCTGGTTGTAATTCAAAAAGCAGGGCAGAACAGGCCTAACCTCAATTTCCTGTGCTGAATGTGCAGCTGCTTGACTGATGGCCTCATGAATTATTAATGGCAAGATCTCATGTACATATTCATGAAGTGTCTCTTTATTAATTCATAATGCACCTGCTACAAAGGCAGAGAGTGGAGGGCTCAGTCTCCTCCCACATAAAGACAGAAGCAATGTCTCTTCCTCAGCTTCACTCCAGTTCCTTTACTAGCTCATCCTTAGTGATGCGTCAACACCAGCAGTTTCCACTTTTGTGTTCTGTTCTAATGTCTTGTGTGCCACTCTCATGCCAGCCTTGATTCAAGAGGAATCAAAACGGTTGGCATCGAATTCCCCAGTAATGTTTCTTATGAGAAATAAACCTTAAAGGGCATAATGAGAGTTTACATCTCATTTCAATTATCTTCAGTTGCTCTCAGGTGCTCCAACACATGCTTCATTTAATTTTACAGTGAATACTACATGCAGTGTGTGTGGTGGTGTTTGTCACTGGAGACTAAAAAGATGCAGAAATATCTCATAGGAGTTGATGAAAAATAATAAAGTCCTTAGTTACTTTTACAGCTGTGTTTTCCAGTGAGGACAAAAAACACTAGAGACTTCAAGTAGACAAGTTCTCAGTGAGATAGTTTTCTATGAAAAATAATGAAAAAGAGTAAAATCTCTATAAAATTCTCGAGCATCACTGAGATAGGCAAACACACAGGTTTTGATTCTGTGTGAGTAGTTCCATTTTCCCCTCCAAAATAGTGCTGGATTTTTCATGGTATAATCTGACCTCCAGTAGAGTTTGCCTTGAGGTAACTGACAGTTGAAATGATTACAAAAAAATCAGAAAATATTTTACATTACTTAACTCCAAGTCTCTGAATCTAGCATTCTGGATGGGGGTAGGTGATGAAGAAATAGTTAACAATAATCTGAAAAAAGAAGAAAATTCTTCCAAGTTTCATGTATGTCCTGTCATCATAGAAGCGGGAAACCCCTGACTCCAGTGGCTCTCAAGTAAACCACTGAGACTGACAGTGTCTGCTGTTTTACAGCTGAAGGCAGAGAATAACTGAGTGAAGGGAGGCGTTGCATGGGAAGGGTAGGGAGACGGGAAATTTTAAAAATCTGTCAAGGCTACAGCTTGGGAATCGCTTCTCAGGGAGATAAAGGGGGTGCTGCTGGTGTGAGGAATGAAATTAGAGTTTCTGAACACTTACAGGCCCAGAATCTGGTAACATTCTGTGCATTTAGATTATACACACAGAGAGAAAGAGTTCCATTGCATTCTAGTTTAGATCCTGATTCCAGTATTTTAAAGCCAAAAGGGACTATTAGATTATGTCTTCTGACCTTCTGTGTGACACAGATCATAAAATATTGTGCAGAGATTTTTTATATTGAGCCCGATAACCAGTGTGCAGTCATAAGTCACAGGTGCTTCATTGTCAAGTTTTTTTTTTAATATTTGATCTTAAAAGTGAGGTGATTTGGCTTTAGATAAATAGAAAACTTTACCTCATTCTCTGTACCATTATCCCTACTTGTTCCAGCAAAGGTTAAGGAACAGGATCATTTGAAGTAATGCAATTCAGTGGTGGGCTCTGTGTTAAATTATCTAGTAGAGCTTCTGTTTGCTGGTGCTAACACAACTATTAACACATGGTAGTTTATTAAATAAGCAAGCACCAAGATAGAGCTTGAAGCAGTGACAGAGTCCTGACCAAATATTTAAGTGGAACTAAGAGCCATCACACTTATTGTGCATCATCTGCAACACTTGCTGCGTTGTCAGCTCTTTCCCTAAATTCTGTGCCATCATCTACCCCAGGTATTCTAAGCCTTCTCCTGCTCCTGCACAGCAGCTGGTGGATGCTATTGCCCTCTCCTGGCTAGAAACTGTTCAGTGCAGCTGTGCAATTAATACATGCTCCCAGCACGTAAAGGAAATACAGCCTGGGAGATCTTGGTCCAGGGCAAATAAGTATCTGCTGTGGTTGAACTCTGGGGTTACAGGAAGTTTTGTCATGGTCCAGAATACCAGCTAAAAGCTGAACAATTTCTGTTCTACAGAGAAAACAAATAAAATTGGATAATACTGGAAGTGAAGTTAAAAACATGGTTTACCCAGGGAAGAATGATCACCCAAATTAATTTTAAGAAATGTCTCTTGGTGCTCCTGACACTGGACATATCTCTGTGGGAGAGAGTTTTGTCCAGGTGCAGTTCACCTGTACAGCGCTCTCCTGAATGCCCCCCTTTAGTTGTCTCCACCAGGATACAGCCAACAGCAGAACTGCATCAGCAGCAAGTCCATGTTTATTCTTTACCCTGCTTCCTGTGGTGGGGCCCTCCTGATCTCTCCACTGTGACAGCAGCTTTAAGGGTTTAACAACACAGTGCCTTTTGATCTCATTTCGGCAGCTGTGATTAAATAGACACACATCACTTGCTGTGCCACTATGTGAGCAACTCCTGGTTCACCTTCACTGAATTAGTACCCGCTGAGCACTGCAAATATTTGAAATGTCAATCCATTTGATAATGTCAAAGAGGGCTGCAAATACCACAGAATGGCACCAAGGAAACATTCAACACACGCAGTGGCATATATAATATCTCTTTTCTTCAGGACAAAAATCATAGTTAAATAGAAACAGGAAACCATCTAAGAGGATGTTAAGGTCAACAGATCTGATAACATGGAGTGGGACATGCTCTTGCAATATATCACCTTAAAATTTTAAACAAACCTATTCTCTCACAAATAACTTAATTCTTCCACATTCACACATTCTAGCAAACTGTTTTTTGTTAGTAAAAATTGGGGTGTTAACTGCATAACAGCCTTTGAGTTTTGCATGTAGATTCTGTAGCCTCAAATTAGGCTAAAAATAGAGGCTTGTTATGACATTTTTATTATGTTTTCCCACTCAAGAATCCTAAACCAGAAGGAAGTATTATATCTGAATAGAAAACAATAATGAGGCCGAATTTTAGTCACAGATGCTTGGATCAGTAGAGAAGCAGGTGAAAGCAGAAGAAATTAAGCTGATTAGTAGGCTGTAGTTTGCCCTGTAGAAAGATTTGCCTTTACAGAAGACAATAGGAAATAGGACATCAAACTTGTTGCTGGGGTTTGAATGAGAAAGTTAGCAAACTAAAGTATGTGCAACAAAGAACAGAAATTTGGCCATTACACAGAGGACAGTCTTCCAATGAGTTACAGCTTTACTTTTCTTTTTTATTTTAGGTGTGTACTAGATTTTCCTTTCTAAACTGAAGAATTTTAAACATTTCCTAAAATTGTGCCAGCTAGTATATAAGAAATTAAGATTAGTGATGCAGAGCAAGCTTCCTTTTTTTTACTGAACAGTCATTCACTCACCTATAGTGGTTTAAAAAAACATAAAATAAATAAAAGAAGGCAAATTTCATGTATTAAAGCACTGATTCAGGAGGCAAATACCATGTGCCTTATTTGTGGTTGCTGAGAATTAAGTGATGATTTTCCTTTTGTATGCTGATGAAGACTAATTATGCACTGAGCACAAATACATCTGCATGTAATTAGACGAGTAGTACCTTAGCAATAGGAAGTTATACAGAGAATTCATGTTTGTTGTCTTGTTTGAATTCTTGTCTCTCCAATTATCTTGACATTTCAAAAGACATTTACTTTTCAGTAGCTCAATGTCCAGTTAACCTAAAGAGCTATATTTAATAAAAAAAACCCCCAAAAAACTAAAACCCAAACTCTAGTATACCTAACAAGAACTATGTTCATTAGCATAGGGCACCCCACTTCAGCCCCTTCTAAAGACTTGGATACGTTTCTTTTGGGTTTATCAGTCGCTTCAACAGCTTAATTTTCAGGGGTTTTTACTTTTGTCACTCTCAAATTTGGTTGAGGCTCCACCTACAATTTGTCACTTTCAAGCTCTGTATCAGTACATGAGAGATTGTTTTATGTTACCAGCATTCCTCTATTCTTTCCTACTAAGAAAGTCATAAAAATATTTAAGAATAAAGGAAAAGTAATAGCAGGTCTCAGTCTATTTAGCTAACACAATTAAAGTACAGGTAGTAAGTTTTATTAAGGGTAGATATGATTGATCAGTCGGGTAGATATGACTGATCAGTCTAAAAATCAATCTGAATGCAGACAGGTGAACTCCAGTAAATCCCTCAGAGATACTAGCTTCTAAAACAATCTTGGGAAATTTTCTTTCTGCTATGCCCATAGTCTCTGTTAATAACAAACAGCATGTCACTGTGAACATCCCAAGCAACAAAAGTTATTACTCCTTCTCTACCTCCTGTTCTGAAGAATTTCAAAAAGAACATCCCCTTATTTTCTTAAAAGTTTAACAACTTCTATAGCAGTTTTACTTCCATTACTTTATGGAATTTTATCTTTAATGTCAAAATATGTAACAAACCCTATTACCCTGACTTCAGTGAATTTTCGTAGGAAGTACAACCTAAAAATTCTAGTGTCTTTCACTGCTTCCTCCACTTTACCTGTGTTTAATTAAACCTGAACTGTTGATCATTGCTAAGTGCTTCAAAAACAAGCTTATCAATTATTGCTCTTCCACCTGCTTTTCATTTGAAAGCATGGGGGCAGGAGACTACCATTAAATGTAAGTAGGCTCTACAAAGCCTTTGAGGTTTGTTCACCTCTGCTAATTTTTCCTTTGATCATATTATTAGACAACAATGTCAGATATTTCTCTTCATATGTGCAGTTTATCTCAAATTTTGCATTCTTATCCCCTGATCATGAAAGGACTAAAATTCTGATTAATGTCTCTGTTACACAGGCATTCATTAGTGAAATCCTTTCTTTGCCCATATCCCTCAATCACTTTTGAAGTGACTCAGTTGTACAGCTAAAGAATCCCTTACAAGAGGGTGTAGAAGACTCACTCATCTGACTTCAGGACATGCTTTATACTGAGTCAGACGCTGAGCATCCTTAGATACTCTTCCCACGTGGCATGAAGAAAAAGCCCCTTCAGACATTTTCCAGATGAGAGAGAGGCAAGGTTCTTCCTTAGAGCCTGATTAGTTCATTCCCTGTTCTTCCTCTTTTCTTTCTCTTTCTTTCTTGCTTTCTCGCTTTCTTGCTTGCTTTCTTGCTTTCTTGCTTTCCTGCTTTCCTTTTCCCTCCGAACATACATCAGCCTTTCTTTGCCATCAACAAAGCTAGTATATAAACTGAATATGGAGGAAAGCCTAATTATAGGAATAGGCTCCTGGCTGGTCATTAAAATCTGCACCTTGATCTACTACAGTGTGTTCTGGCTTTGAACAATATCAATGTATTTATACTCATGGAATAAATAAAGCAAGAGTTCCCTTTGCATGGTGATCTGCCAATGATTTTGCGTTTATTTACTGGGGTTTTTTGTTGTTTTCTTTTGTTGTTTCTTTTCACATCAGTGGTCTTTTTGATGATATTTGAGTTGAATGAATTACATTAAAAAATACCTACCCATCTATTACTTACCACCCTCAACTCTTGTACATGCAGACCTAAACTAGCGCCAATGGCCACTCCTGTATCGCTCTCTGCCCCTGACAGAAAGGCTACCACTTAATTCGGGACGCCCAACAGGCCAACAGACAGACAGAATGCCTAATATGGAGGATTCCTTTTTCTCTCTGTACCTGTCTGGATGCAGTGACCTAAGGGACAGGGGGCAGTGGTGACAAGTTCCCACGTGGAGCAGCAGATGCACCTCCTGTGTTACTACCCCAGGTCTCCAGGCAGCATCGCATTGTAAGTACAAGGCCCTGCAAGCATAACTGCGGAGTAATGAGGGCGATGAGTCATTTAACATGGAGGTGTTTCCGAGGTTGAGTCAGCCTATGCCCTGTGTCAGAACTGGTGCCATAATGGAAAACAGGTCACTGTCTCTGGAGACTCCCTTCTGAAGGGAGCAGAAGGCCCAATATTAAGAGTGGACCCACTTGTCTGGGAAGCCTGCTGCCTCCCCAGGGCCTGGGTTAATGATGTGAAGCTTCCTGCCCTGGTACAACCCTCAGGTTATGATCCATTATTGATTTTTCAGGCAGGCAGTGGTGAGGTTGCAACAAGAAGCCCGAGGTCAATTAAGAGAGACTAGGCCTCGGTGTGACCAGTTAAGGGATCAGGAGCACAATTAGTGCTCTTCTCTATCCTTCCAGTTGCAAGGAATGATGAGGAAAGAAACAGGAAGGTCCTGTTCCGATTGATACAGGTATCTGAGTCTGGTGTCACCAGCAGAATTTTGGGGATTTTGATCATGAATTACTGTACATGTCATCAGACCTGCTGGTGACATATGAGGTACACCTGTCTCAAAGGTGGAAAATTACCTTCAGGCAGGAATCTTGGAAAGAGATCTAAAGTTGATTTGAAGGGGAAAGGGATAAAACCAGGCTTGCTAGAGATCCTGAGAGCATCATGCCAATATTTGAGGGACTGTGTGCAAACAAGGTCTTTTGGCCTGCTGTCTCAGTGGGGGTAGGGGATAGAGCAACAATGAAGACATGCGGGATATTGATGTCTTAGAAACCATGGAAGCTCCTGAGAATGGTCACGTAGGAATTAGTGCTTCTCCCGCAAAAAGGTAGCAAGATCAATAGCCCAAGTGGAGTGTATCTAAACTAATGGACTCAGGCAACAAATGGGCAACAAACAGGAGAAGATGGAGGACATTGTGTAGCAGGAAAACTATGATAGTTGCCATAAAGGAGACAGGTGGGATGACTTGTACAACTGGATGCCAGCCAGGATAAAGGATATAAAGTAGTCTATAAGCAGCTGGGAAAAAAAGTCCCACAATTGCCAGCCCTTGTTCTCATGGAGGACTTCAATTTACCAGATGTCTGTTGAAAATGCAACATAGGAGATATAAAATTGTCTAGGAGGTTCCTGAAGAGTGTGGAAGAGAACTTGGCACAACTGATCAATGAGCCAACTAGGGACGCTGGTGAACAAAGAAAGACTGGTGGGTGATATGATGGCTGGAAGCCATCTTGGGCACAACAGTCACAAAATTATAGAGCTCTCAATTCTTGGAGAAATAAGAAAGAAGATGCTACAACCCGCCCCTGAAGGCGAGGGTAACTGAGGTTCTTGTTAATAGATCTCTTCGGGTGGACAAGAGTGAAATGACACTGAATGACCAGTGTTTTTAGATATCTGTATATATATGTGTGTGTGTGTATGTGTGTGTGTAGAGTCTATTTTAAAGGAATTTTGTTGCTATTTTGATTCTTATTATCTATATAACAGTAAAAGTATAAAGATATCACTTAAGAAAATATATAAGGAAAAGAGAAAAAAAAAAAGAAGGAAAGGATAAGAGTAGATAGTGGAGAGGAAATATGTCTGTGCTTGTGGATCCAGAGTTGACACTTGATTGTTGCAGTTTCAGAACTTAATCTGGCTACTTGCATAAAAGACAATAAAAATTTTTCTATAAATCCAGAAAAGAAAAGAAGGGCTACAGAGAATTTCTGTCTCTTATTATATATGGGAGGAAACATGGTGATAAAGAGGAAAAGGCTGAGGTACCTTAATGCCTTCTTGGTCTTTAATAGTAAGACCAGTTGTTCTCCAGGTATCCAGGCCTCTGAGATGAAAGACAGGGATGGAGAGCCAAAAGAATGTCCCAATAACCCAAGCAGACTTGCTATACCACTTAGACACATAAAAGCCTATGAAGCCAGGTGGGATCCACCCAAAGGTACTGAGGCAGTTGGCAGAAGAGCTCACTGAGACACTTAAAATGATTTACCTGATTAGTCCTGGCTTACCAGGAATGTTCCATTTGACTGGAAGCTAGGAAGTGGAAACTACAGGAAGGGCTAGAAGGTGGAGCAAGGGAGCTCTTGTCAGCCTGACCTTGGTGCCAGGGAAAAGAAGGTTTAGGAGAGAACTACTCACTTTCTACAACTCCCTTAAAGAAGCTTGTAGTGAGTGGGTGCCAGTCTCTTCTCCCAAGGAACAGGTGATAGGACGAGAGGAAATGGCCTTAAGCTGTGCCAGGGAAGGTTTAGATTGGCTATTATGAAAAATTTAATCACAGAAGCTTTTCTTCACAGAACATGTTATCAATCATTGTAACAGGCTGCTTCAGGGAAGTAGTGGAGTCACAATCCCTGGAAGTGCTCCAAAATGTGTGGATATGGCACTTAGGGGCATAGCTGAGTGGTGGACTTGACAGTGTTAAGTTAATGGTTGGACTCAATGATCTAAGAGGACTTTTCCAACCTAAATGATTCTATGATTCTGTTCCCATGATTGAAAAAGAAGTCTTGAACAAGGACTCAGATGACCTTTATTTTTAGTTGAGGGAAACAGATAAATAAACAAATCAGAGAACAGCTGCAGCACATAAAGGCAGCACATGGATCCCAGCCATGAAATATCTATCTGTCTAGGCAGATCAAGGTACGAATACCCAGCAGAGCTCTTTAACAGCTAACGTGAATAAAAGTATCTAATAGATCCCAGTGAGTGTTGACTAGCCCTGGCCCAAAGGCTCTCAGTGAAATGCAACTGAATCCTCAGGACACAGCTGGAGAGATGTGAAAAGTTACAACTGTCCATTCACTGTAAATAACATGAAATAATACAGGGTTATACAGTTTAACTGTCACTGCCTAGGTTATTATTCTAAAAAAAAAAATAAAAAAGATGATATAGTGAAGAAAAACATTTCAGTGAGAGGACAAGCAAATTTAGATTTATCAGTGAAATCAATTATCAGTGCTCTGGGAGACAGTAGCTGAAAGGCACAAAAAGAACTTCTTATAAAATATCTCTGCTGAACCTGAGCTTGAAAATACTTCTCATCCATTTTGGGACAAAATCTAGCAGGTGAGCATAATGACCATTAGATTTATTTGCTACACTGGCCTGAATTGGCCAGTCACACTGACATACTGAATCTTATCTGAGGGACAGCAAGTAGGCAGTGAGCACTAGGCTGTACAGCTGCAGTTTCAAATGTGTTCAATTTTCTGGCAAGAAAATTTTATTGGGGGGGGAAAAATACTGTGCCAGATGCACCTCAGGACACAGTTGGACATCTTGCTGAGAGTGTCTGCTGCAAGGTGCTCTGGTGCAAGGTGTCTCTGCCTATGGCATGGAGTCATTTTATGACTGCCTCAAACCCCTCCCAGATGCCAAGGCTAATGCCAACACCAGGAGGGAGATTTAGCTCCTGCCAATTTCCACTCCTGAAGCTGGTGACATTCTTTACTTGGGTGCAAGGGTTCTTGAAGGTCCCACAGGGTAAAACAGGTAGCAAGGAAGATAAATAGGATGTATATGGAGCCAGAATGTCAAAGCAACTTATTTGCTCTATGCTTCCCACAGCAGAGCCTCAGACATCTGATTCCTGGTTTTGGGAAGCAGCTGGTGTCAAATGGCTGCAGACAGCAGGGTGGCAGTGAACTACCTTTCCAAACAGGCAGTGACATCATGCAGGGTGTTTTTCTGAGAGCTCTTAGCTCAGTGCTGGGAGCTGGGCACTGCTGCCTGCACACCCTCCCCCCGCAAGCAGAGGGGCCTTCAAGAAAGCCAGAGAGAGACTTTTTGACAGGGCAAGTAGTAACAGAACAAGTGGAAATGGCTTTATCCTGTAAGAGTGTAGGTTGAAAATAGACCTTAACTGTATACTTGATCTTATAAAGGAGTAGGGGCAATGCCCTCAATTTAAATGAATTACACCTGTGCCCAAGAGTGAGTGGCAGGAAGGAACAGAGATGGGTAAAGCTGTGTAAACCTGTGGGTTTGGCAGCTCTAGTGCTTAGCTAAATACCTTTAGCTGGAAAGCAAAGAGTCAAAAATAAAATTCTGCTGTTTACTCATAAAAAGAGAGGTACATATGGCATCTAGACAAACAGTTAAATAATAAACAGGTAACATTTCCATTAGTTACTATCATCTAATTCCACCAACTTTAATAAAAAGTTCTGTATAGAAACATATGTAGATCCCTGCTGCATATTTTGCAAACATTCATTACACAGTTGTAGCAAAATTAATTTTTGTACAAAACACAAGGAGGCATAGAAAGAACACTTTGATCTGCTAAGGTAGTGTGTCAAAATGCTAAGCCCAGAGATTTCTGTTAGCGTATGGCAGACCTATGTCTCATGGTTCCATTAGCTCTCTGCAAGACTTTTAAAGAAAAGAACAGACAAAAGAGCTGGAATGAGAGTATTAAATCTAAAGAAAAAAAAAGACAAACTGATAACGGATGAATAACATCTCTTGCAGCAGTCCCTGTAGTATTTGTCCTGAATTTTCAATGTAGAGTTAAAGTTTTGAGTGGGTGCCAACCAAGACTTCTACTGCATAAATTTAATCACGTTTTCTGTTTAACCCTTCTGTACACAAACACTTCAGTGCAGCTGTATCTATTGAAACTATTTTTTATTCCACCATGTTTAGTAGGGCAGTCATTACTAGAAATGTTCCGTTTAAGTCAATAGCTTTAACAAAATACAAATTTTTCCCAAGGGTAGGAAAGTAGTCTGTTCAATACCTTATGCAGCTCTTTTATCGAGAATGATAATAGAAAATGTGACCCATATCAAGGGTTAAACAATTATTCTCTGTCTATTCCAACAAATTAGTAAAATGGATGTTTGCCAATATGAAGATGAGGCAGTAGGAAGTCTACACTAGAGCAGACCAGGAAATATTGTTCAAAATCTTAGAAGCAGTTAATTGATAAGGACCCTGCAACATACTTCCAGCCTGGATGAAGTACCTTAAAAACAGTGTGACAAACTTCCACTGATTGAATAAAATCTGGCCTGCAAAGACTGGAAAATAGCCAATAGCTCCAAAAAGCTATTACCAAATAAAGGGACTAGCACTTTTTTCTATTTTTTTTATAGTTGCTATTTACTGAAGGTTGTACAAAGATTTCTAAAGGTTTTAAAAGGAATAGTTCATTAATATAGACATCTGGTCTGTGTTCTTAATGAAGAAAATGAAATACTTTATTGAATCTATGAACTCAGCTTGAAAGAGATCATAAAATTTTGAGTTTCCAGACATCAAAATGAGATTACTCATCTTATACCCAAGCATATCAAAGGTTTGGGGTCAAACAGAAGAAAAACAATTGTATTATCAACATATTGCATAGATATATCTTCCCCACAAAATTTAAAAAAATAAGCTGGTAACAATCATGAAGTCTGGAACTAGAATATTCAGATCAGTAATACAGGGAAGTATTTGTAATGTGAGGCTGTAAGCAATGACTCAAGTTACCAAAGGAGGTAGTTAACTGTCAGTCTTGTGGGAGCAATCTGTCCCACCTGTCTTAGACACTTATTTCAGAATGGGATGAATCACCTTCTGAAGGAGTCTGTAATACCAGTGAATAGGGAGTCCACAGAAGCCAGGAGGGAGCCTACATGACTAATTTAGAATTCATGCCCAATTTTTAAGTAGCCATAGTTAGGTGATATAGACCAAATTAATCACAAGACAGGTACCTAAAATACAGTATAGCTCAAACAAAAACATCTTGATTTGCAGAAATGAGGGAAGAATGCACTATGCCATCTGTTAGCAGGAAGTCAGTTTAGATAATGACAATAACCCCTTTTTTATTTCAAGAGCTTTGTAGGGATGGTTAATCAGAAATCTATTTCATGCACAATACTGCTCAATATACTTCTACCAACAAAAAGGGTATGAGACACTGACACAGATCAGATAAAAAATGGGTAGTGGTATACTCAGACTCCTAAAATATGACAGTTATAAGAGACCCTGTCTTCAGTTTTGATAAGGATCATTTAAAATTGAAAAGCTTTAGAGAGGACATAAGTTGTTCTGTTGTTCTCACCAGGCAAAATTTTTAAGTGGATGGTACAGTATATGAAGCAAATAATTTTGTAGATCCTTCAGAACTTAATTCTAAAAAGCAAACTTGGGTAAGAAATACAAATTAAGAACATTTTTAGATTTAGAACTAGTTTGAGATTTAATTAGATATTATATCAGCAAAATCATTTGAGAAAAAAAGGGATCTTAACATGGAAGGGTGATAAGGTAGCTATCTGCCAAGGAGGGGGAAAACAAATCAGCTGAAATTCAGGTGTGTTGCACATTGTGCATGAACATTTTATGTGTCTGTTTGTGGGTGGAGTGGTTACTTATGGAACCAGTATTCCTATTTAATTGATGATTTTTGCTATTTTGTAAAATTATGAAGATACTTCTAAAGTTAATCATTGTAAGCTATTTTGTCAAGATGTAGACTGAGATGATCAAGAAATTATTTTCTCAGGAACATTTTTCCCCTACTGGTAGCTGGGTCATTCCATCCTTTATTGGTTGTCTGTATGAGTTTATTTTGGTGCACAATGACTGTTCATTTCTACACACATAATTTAAGTAACAGTACTGAGTACACTGGATGAAATATAGCAATATTCTTCAAGAAACTGAGGCAAAGAATCTGAGGATTCTGACAGATCTGCTGCAGGGAGTATTTTTGTGGTGGTTGTGGAGGTCTTTGGCAAGCTTAAATTATGACTTGAGGCACAACCTGGATTCATTCAGTGCACATCAGACTCTGGAGAGATTGTTTGAAAAGATGAATTTAGGGACAAGGCTGTTGGAAGTATTAATTTTCCAGTGCAGGTTCTGGTGTGTGTCTCATGTAGAGGCAGCAGTGTGAGAACTATTTAAAATCTCTCCAGAGACAGCGCATTAAAAAAATTGGCATAGTTTTGTGCCTGTTATCTAGAGGTCACTTTCATTATTGAAAGTAAAGTTGTTGGTAGAAGAGAATGAACGCTCTATCTGAGTGTATGCTATAAATATTAGTCTTGCTATCTGAAGTACCTAGGGCAGGATATGTTGTTGAAAGCTGTGAGATATTAGTGGAGAGGCTGGCATGAAGGTGTTTTGCAGCTGATGGAAGAAACCAGCTGCATCTTATAGATGCAGTTAACCTTGGAGTCTGGGAGATTACAGGTCTGAGAGTGGTTTTCATGAACGGTGTTTTGGAAAAGTTCAGCTAAATATTATCACCTTGCCGAGATCTTTTTTTAGTGATCATATTAAAAACTCCTGCAAGGGATTTGGCTCTATGATTTTTCTTGGAACTGAGCCATGTGTCCAAACTGAGACTATAATGATAAGTTTGTGTTCTAAAATGAAAAAAAGTAGTATCTACCTTGACACATTGCTAGATTGCCTCTCACACTGCTGGTGTGTGAGTGCAGGTTTTTTTTATAGTATTTTCCTCACTTGATTTATCAAATAATTTCCTCTGTTGTAACCGTTTCATGTTCTTAAACTCATATGCTTTGCAAATTCATAACACTTTTTGCTAATGGTACAGTAGCAAAGTTATAATCTCTGCAAAATTTTCTTTGGTTCTTTCTTTGCCTAATCTATTTTTATAAAGCAATAGAGCAAGCACTTGGCTTTATTAATCCTTTAGAAATATAATCCCAAGTATCTAAATTAGTTGAAGATTAGACACAAAAAGAATGGAAATACTCTAACATGAAATTTATGCAATACCTGCTAAGATTTGAGAGTGTTGCTAGAAGGTTGTATACAATTCATTTACAAGCTCTGGACAAAGTAAAATGACACGAGATAAATTTGTATGACATTTGGCAAGAACATTTAAGTTTTGAACAGCAGCAGCATCACTCTGTTGTATGCCATTGATTAACCATTAAGTTCTATATCTTGTTCATAAAGAAATAGAAACCAACCCAAACCCACTAACTTTTCAGTATTGTATGCTAAGAGAGACTTCTTCAGTCTTGATGTAATTACTGGTGACCCTGAATCATGGTGTCTGCTTGCCTGTAGCAAATGCACATACACAGCACATGTTTATCTGCATATCAATGTACTTGTGTTTGACCTGAAAATCTAGCCAAGACTAAGTTTTATGATACCCAAATTTTCTTATTTCTGTGCCTGCAACTAAATTGGCATTTACTTAACAACCACAGTTTATTTTTAAAAAGAGACTTATTTATTTATAAAGTGAATCATTGAAGAAAATCAAAATCCTTTATATCTTTTCTTTTGGTATACAGTCCAGTTCAAGCTGCCATTGACTTCAGTGGACCTTGGACTATCAGGAAATCTCTGTGTTGAACATCTTTCTTTCATACGAACCTTTGAAAATGACTTATGACTAGGAGTTTTCAATTTGTATTACCTTGTATGAACACCCTGATGACAATTATCTCAGTGCAGTACACTGATGCCCCAGGAATGGGCAAGGCCCATTCCATATAATACCTGTTGGTTTTTATTTGTGGGTCTGAAACCTGCTGGGGTCTTAGGCGTGACTGAGCGATCAGAGCGGCCTCTGCTGCCATAAATCTGCACGCTGTCAGAGTGCTGCAGGCAGCATTGCTGCGGAATAGCTGCTGGATTTGAAGCACAAAATCTCAGCTGAGTGTTTGAAGCTCTTGATAAAGCTGAAGCAAGTACTGAGGAATGCATCTGGAGCAGGTAGCTGGGTGTGCAGCTGCAGTTCGAGCTGCGGGCTGAGAGGGCGGAGGGAAATTTCGAGAGCCCCAGGCAAGAGGCCGGAGACACTTTGCATAGCAAAGGACGTGGCACCTGTGTCCCAGCCAAGTGACCAGACACTCAGAGACAGCAGGAGCCCATGGCCCAGATGGGAGACCCCAGACTGTGAGGGTGTAAAAGCCCAGAGATTCCTCTGCTCGGGGTCCCTCCTCGGAGGCACCGGCTGGAGCTGTGGTGCTGTCATAGCACTATGATTCAATTTAAGGATCCAGAGATCTCGGACTCTGCTCTGGGAGTGACTGGTCTGACTGAGAGTGGGATGTGCAGGGAGTCCCGAGGAGCTCACTGGGGCTGCCTGCTGCTAAGTGGCTTTGGTCCCATCAGTGATAGTCTCGGTGATCCGAGTGTCACTGCCAGAGTGGCTCTGGAATGGTCAGACAGGGAAGATTTCTTAACACAAATTCCTGGAACACTTTTTTTTCTGCCTTAGTTTTATTTATTTTTTCATTTCAAGTTTTCCTCTGCCACAGCTGAGGTTGCTTAATGTCTGTAGTATTTTCCAATGGAAGATTATCAGCAGGCCTTTCTATGGACCTTGCAAATTGTAGACAGGTTTTTATGGTAATGGCAGACATATTACACTTTACAATTTTTTTTTTCAATATTTTTTCAGCTTTGTTCAGATCTACTTTAATTTCCCCTCAGTCCTTACCACTTATTTTTTTGTCCAGTCTGCCCTATTGCTGCACCTCTGTTCTGTCATATCCTTACCCTGACAGTCCAATTCAGCACTGGCTCCCTGCTGGATTAGAAAACCTCTCATTCAGAGGTTTGCTGTTCTCTCCTGACAAGCTGGCAGTCAAAGCTTCCTCTTTGTGAGTAACCCTATGCATTATTTTAAATTTGATAGATCCTTTCTGCCAGAGAGCCTTCATCAGCATAATGTGTCTCTTTTCTCTCATCTCAGTCATCCGCTTCCTCTGCATGTCCTATTGCATTCACAGGCCTCAGCATGCTGTTCTGAAGTGTCTTGGCAATGGACTTCATCTCCTGCAGGGAGAGGAATCACTATGTCCTAGCTTGCTGCATCCCTTGATGTGGGATTGCGTTTCAGTAATCAGGACACAGCCTGTGCATGAAGACTGGTATTTGTTTCTAGATGAGTAATGTTCAGAATAAAAGTAGAGTACAAACCCTAAGCCTTCTAAGCAATATGGAATGAAGTGCTGTAACTGACTGCTCCATGTAAGTTTCAAGTTTCCAAATATTTTCCTTCATGTCTCTAAAAGTCTTCTCCCCTTCCACAAGTTACTTTTGTAGTACTCTCTGTCTTTTTGGACCAGAATCGGTGAAGGATTCATGATCCATTCTTTTTAAAAGTACAAGCTAAATAAAATAACAAACAAATCCTTTGTTTATATCATGAAGCTTCAAAATAGCTCTCTCATTTGTGGCAAATTATACCTTTTTTGGTACTCTCCCTCGGTACATACAGATTTTCTAGTCTCTACTTAAAGAATCACCAAAGAAGTCATAGTTAATAGTGTTCTACATAATCTAGTCTGGTGCACCAGGAGAATAAAGGTAAAAGGGTATATTTATGGTATGGAAAACTGTTCTTTGAGTTCTACCTTCCCATGTTTCAGCACTGATCAATTTAGAGTATATTCGCCCGCAAAACTCACATGAAACTACTATTGTATGCTATACTCTGCAGTCATTATGTGTTTCATTGGCTCCTACATTTTTGGTTTACACCATGTCTGCTCAGTTTTATTGTAACTTAAATCAATAGAATGACATCCTGTCATGATTCTCTTCTCTGTATTGCTTCTCTGTCCTTACCAGCTGCATGATTTTTTATTGTTACTTTTCCATTCTCTTCTGCTTCCTTCATATCTCTGCTCAGTTGCTCCTGGACCATGTTTGTTATAGGAAGATTTTCAAGCTAAGTTCCAAAATATTTAGAATTTTATTGTACTTCAAGAACCAGTCTTGGAGCTTTTGTTTTAACTGCATTTAATAATCAAGGTGCAGCCTTTTGCCATCAGTCATTTCTTTGCTGAAATTATCTTAGGGTCTAACTAATAACAAAATGATTCACTGTGCTTTCTTCCAACGTTGTCAGTCAAGTCCACCATAAAGCCTGCTGCTTTTCCACAGCTAATTTAAATTAACATCCCTCATTTTTTTCTTTCAATTTGACTTGTATCTGTTTATGTTTGGCCATTGTCAAAACATAAATGTTTATGATGTTTGGCCAGTCTGTTCAAGTTGTATAAAAGTCAACTTCTAATCTAGTTGTTTATTAAAACCCTTGTTATGGCTGAATGATATGGCATCTCATAAGGAGAATTATAATAAGGCAGCAGCTCTCAAATTCATGCTTCTGAAATAAAAAGATTCATTTGTCCTTACTGAAAGATCTCAGAATTTTCTCTTCCTGGTAATCATTCAGGAACACTGCCCAAAGAAGAAGCAATGGGAAACTCTGAAAGGTACCTACAGTTTGGTACTTATCTTAGATGAACCTTCAGAATATCAGGCTGGCAACTGGGCAGCACTTGCTAGTTACAGGGTTGTATCTTTGGGCCACTGCTCTTCAATATCTTCATAAACAATTTGGACGCAGGACTCGAAGGGATACTAAGCAAGTTTGCAGATGATAAAAAATTGGGAGGAGCTGTTGACTCCCTCAAAGACCCTGCAGAGAGACCTTGATAAATCACAGGGCTGAGGGATCACCAACTACATGAAATTCAAGGGAAAGTGCCAGATCCTGTAGCTGGGACAGAGCAGTCCTGGATGTATGGGCAGACTGGGGAATGAAATGCTGGAACGCAGTGACCCAAAAAGGGACCTGGGGCTCCTGGTCGATGTCAAGTTGAACATGAGTCAGCAGTGCCCTGGCAGCCAGCAGGGACAACCATGTGCTGGGGTGCATCAGGCACAGCATCACCAGCCAGGCAAGGGAGGGGATTGTCCTGCTCTGCTCTGCACTGGGGCAGCCTCACCTCCAGTGCTGGGGGCAGTGTTGGGCACCACAATATAAAATAGACATTGAACCATTACAGTGTCCAAAGGAGGGCAATGAAGATGGTGGAGAGCCTTGAGGGGAAGCTGTATGAAGATGGGCTGAGGTCACTTGGTCTGTTCAGCTTGGAAAAGAGGAGACTGAGGGGACAACTCATTGCAGTCTGCAACTTCATTGTGAGGGTAAGAGGAGCCACAAACACTGATCTTTTCTCTGTGTTGAACAGTGACAGGGCCCGAGGGAATTGTCTGAAGTTGTGTCAGATGAGGTTTAGGTTGGATATTAGTAAAAGGCTCTTCACTCAGAGGGTGTTGAGGAATTAGAACAGGTTACCCAATGTTTGGACAATGCTCTGAGGCACATGGTGTGACTCTTGAGGTGGTCCTGTGCAGGGCCATGAGTTGGACTCGATGATCCTTCTGTGTCCCTTCCAACTGAGAATATTCTGTGATTGTGTGATTCTGTAATATACAGATCTGCTTAAAAGCTTGTATTTTAAGCTAAAAAACCCATACACAATGTACCTAACAAGTGGTTGACTGGAGTAGTCACAGGTAAACTTTTCTCATTAATTCACTGAGAGATCTATTCCATCTTACATGAGCCAGCAGAAATGAAGCAGTTTGATTTGTGATATTGACTGCAATATTGTGCTTGACAGACTGTTATTCATGCCATATACAGAGCCCTCTCATCAACCTGGACCAAAAAATGATTTCAAAAACTTTCTAATGGTTGAATGCAGAATGCATGCAATGCATTGGGGAAAGCATCAGAATTTTGCTGTGGTTTTTCTCATTGTGTTTTTTTCTGTTGGCACATGAACTAAAGGGGTCCAGAGATACAGAGGCACAGTTTGCATACATCTTGGCAGTCCTTGCAGTTCAGGCTTACACTCTGATCTCCCACTGCATGCTAAAGAGTCCTTCTGGAGGTTATTTTTTACCAGAAGACACTTACCTACTTGACAACTGTAATATTAGTTCCTCCTCTGGACCCTGTAACTGAGCTCAGATTACATTGCAGCATTTTTAATGAATGAAGACATATGCTGTAGAACTGGGTATTTAAGATGTTTTATACTTAGTTTCTGAATTTGCAACAGTGTTTGGTAAGGAAATTTTTACTATTATCAATTTAAGTTAATGCTTGCCTTAGGTTAAAATACCATGCATGTAACTCTTACTGCACTAACACTGTTATCAATTGCATACATTATTAACATATTTGTAAATGAGCGAGAAAGTAAAAGAGAAAAATTGTTTAATGTGCATATTCTTACTGTTGGATCAAGAGACATCTCATTCACATCCAGTTGCTGTTCTGCCTGGACAAGTTGATTCCTTAGGCCCTTCCTGTCAGAGAGCCTTCAGTAGCATATTTCATCTTAGTGGAATGTCTTAATTTTGAAGATGATTTTCACTTGAAAGTGAAAATCTTGACCCAGAAAGACAGATAGATCTTAATTTTTCTGACGATAATCCTGTTTCTCCTTACTGAAATCATAGGCTGACCATATATCTTCAATATAATAAAAATTATTTTATTTCCTTGAAGACACAATACCCTCTTGTTAAACCAATATATCTGGCACTTGACTAAGGAGAAATAACTGTGATCCAGAATTTTGTTGACTCACTGGCTTGTTTAAGTGTAGGAAGTCTTACACCAGATTTTGCATTCTGCCACTTAAACATCTAGGTGGAATAAACATACATGTCTTGCACCTTGATTGAGAACAGATGCAGTGGTTGTTAACCAGTTTAAAGATTGCAATTCACCCACTGATCACAAACCTCTTCATTCTAAACACAGTCATTCCTCTTTTCCTGTTTATATAGTATAAAAGCAGGGTATTCCAACAGAAGTAACCACCTTCAAACAAAAAAAAGATAATACAATTTCAAATAAATAAATATTAAACTCTGTTTTAGAACTGCATCACTCCAAATACTTGAGTTTTTTTCATTTGCTTTGAATAGGTATTTTTAATAAGTGGAGAAGTATAATCTTTATTTCCTATGGAAGTTCTGATCATTTTACACAAGTTTCTCTCTCTAGCTATGAAGGCTATATCTTGACAATGATATATAATTTTGTTTGTAAAAACAGCCAGCAACATAGATGATGTTTACAGATTATATCTAACTGCTGTTCTAAATTACTAATAAAAAATAAGAAACTAAGCATAAAAAATGGCAGCAGTACTTCAATTTCCAATATAAATAGTCCAAGAAACAGCATTTAGCCCAGCTTGACAAGGTATTAACAGCATGAAGTCTTAGCTTAGATTTCTTCTCTTGTATAATCAATATACAGTGCACCACAATTATACCAGCTTACCCTGCAGAAAATCTTCATTAATGTTTTTCAGAAGTCTTTTGGACAAATTGCACCATTTGTAGCATGCATCCATTTCCTTCAATTTAATTTACTTACACTGGTTGCTCCCTTTTTCTTGACAGAATTAATAGTCACCAGGGTTCAGTAGCTCTGTGCTCTCAAATAGTTATCAGTGTAGTGTAGAGAGTGCTGAGGTTCCCGTGGTTTTTCTTTGTTCGTTTGTTTCCTTTTTTATTTCTGTTTTGCAATTTCGTTTTCAGTTCCTGAAATTCTTTCTCTTCTTCCATGTGCCTGCTCTCAGTCCAGAACTTGTATTCCTGCTTGCACTATTTCTCCTTTCATTCCTAACAACAGAATGAGTCTTTTGTGAACCTGTTTCTTTACTACCCAGCTTCATTGAGATGGGATAGTATTCAAATCCCCTTTTTTCCTCTCTGGGTGAACAATACAGTTGGCTTGTCTGACATATGCAATGTGCTTCTCTGTCCCATGTGATTTATATTCTTCTCAAATGGGGCAGTGCTGAATACCAACAATGCTCAATTCCTCTTATTAGCTCTTCTAATTAAACAAATTTCTAAAAGAGCCTGGGATAGCAGCTACGTGATGCTGCTCTTCAGCCGTAGGGCTGGAGTCACACAGCCCAAAGAGTCAGATTTAGGAGGGGAATCTCTGGCAGAAAGAGAGCAAATCAAACTGACTGCACAGAGCTCTTTCACCAGGACTGCGAGCAAGGATGTGCTTGAGCTGATGATGTGGGAACCTGCCCAGTGTGAGTTATTGAGGTTGGGTATTTTCCAGAGACTGATTTCTGTGAAAATCTGTGGTGTTGCTGCGATATTTGGCCATGGTCAAAATGTCTATACATGCCACACAGATACCTTAGCAACACTCAGGAAAAGCAAAAAGCTTGGTATTTCTGCCTTTTTATAAGATGCATACTATGACTGGGCTAGGTTTTGTTAATCCGTCAGGTCATCAACCTTATTGGGGATTTGTTTGTTTGTTTGTTTGTTTGTTTGTTGAGTACTAGCATGCTATCTATTCCTGGGAGCAGGAGATGTATGTGTTTGTAGAAGCAACTTCTGTGAATACATATAGCCAAGAAACAATGTGAGCTGATTAGGAACTACTTATCACGTGTTTTTTAGAGTGGCCATAGAACAATTAGTTCTCTTTTTGTTATCCTAGACTATCTTTCAGGACAAGGACACACACATCCAAATATGATTTAAAATGTTTTAGTATCACTAGGCATTTTATTCAATCCCTGTCTAAAATAAAGAAAAATATATTTAATCTAGTACTAGTTTGTAATATTTAATTGTAATAATTATTTATTTAATTATAAATTTAATTATTTAATAAATTGTTTAATTAATTGTAATAATTATTAATTAAATGGTGTTCTTATTTTACTGTGGTTTTTTTTTTTTCCTGATCTATTTAGTCACCATTCCTGGCTGCAGCAGCTACAGAGTAGGTCATGTCTAAATTAAATTCTCCACCAACCTGTCTTTTAAAGTAGAGACTTGACTTTAGTGATTGATTGGTAGCAGTCTTCTGACATAATGATAAAAACTTGAGCTCCCAAGAACTTTTCTGACTAGGTTCAAATGATAAGAGGTGATGCATACATGAACACCAACAGCTGGCTGACGCATTTTCCTTCCTAATCAACTTTCTATGACAGGTACCATAAAAGTTTCATTGGTTAAAACTGGAAATGGACAGGGCCGGTCTGAATTATAGGTACTAAACCAAATATTTAATATTCACACTAGTGCTCAATATAAACACTGGTATACTGGGATAAAAGCTAAACTTTGCTGTGGGAGGGGGAGAAATTAGGAAGCCATAGAGATTGTAGTTTTTGTAAAACCTAAGAATAAAATGAAAACAGCTGTCCTTACATTTGAAAGAAGAAGGAGAAATAGGGGCATAGAAAACCTAGGGAGAGAAAATTATGAAGAGTTATTTTTCAGGGAAAGGATTAAGTCACACAAAAAAAAGAGAAAAGAATGAGAGACACTGATAAAGAAAATAAAAGGAACAGAAGAACTTGTTGATATCAATGTCATTCTGATATCCACTCATACGCTGCTCATCTTTTGAAATGTTTAGTTTTTCAAAGTTTGGAATATTAGAAGGTTGTCTCAGCACATAGAGGTTTCTTGTTTTGGGTTGGGATTTTTTGTGTTCTTTGGCGGAGTTGTTTGGGTTTTTTTGTTTACAGTTATATACAATGCCATTCAAATTTGGTTTCACTGCCAAGAAAAGCTATCCTTGATACTTTTATGTCTCTATATTATTTTTATGACTGTTTGCCAAGAGGTAAGCAGAATTTCTCTTTTCAGGATTTAATATATGTTTGTGAGACATATATACTAATAAATATAATAAAATATCTGTGATAGTTATGTATGAAAATACATAAACATGAACTCAAAAAGGAATAAAATATGGATTCAAATTTAAAAGAATGATTAGAATAGCTTGAAGGGGTCTGTAAAGTTATTAAATTCATTGTAATAAAAACCAATGGATTTTTTTTCAATTTATATATGTTAGAGATCTTTTAGGTTTTGGTGGGGAAATTCAGCTGATTTCTACATATTATCCTTGGGCTGACTGGTTCAGTAAACCACAGGAGGAGAAAAGCAATACTGGGCACAGGTGCCACAGTTACCCTTATGCCTGTGACACTTATGATGTGATTTGAAAAATCTCAGCTACTACTGCAGTGTTAGCCAGACTAGCTCTTTCCATTATGTAGCATCAACATGTCTCAAAACACCAAGTAAATGTTCAAGGGATACACCACCCTTTTGCAGAAGAAAAACCTACTATACAAAGGTTATGATTTACAAAGCAATTTGATGATATACACAGGAACAGAAATGATTTCTGGTCACTTGTGTTAGACAGGTATGCACCATTTTATTTTTCTGTCAGGATTTTTGACTCTTCATTTTTGTCATAATATCATTTCCAATTTCTTCTTTATTTCTCAACATCCATCTTATTAAAGGAGTTGAGCTCACTTATGATAGACACATGCTCTTTCTTCACCATTTAACCGTTCCAGTTCAGGAAGCCATCTTTTTTCTCTTTAGAATTCCAAAGTTAAGGTTTTTTCTTAGTGATTTTCAAATGATCTTAGTAAAAAGTCATGTGTAATCAGACAATTAAGTGTAAATTATAAGACTCTTCAAAATTGTACTTACCAAGAGCTGATGACCAGCTGGGTACTTACTGATGGCAAGAACAAGAGAAAAAAAATGGTTAATACATAAACCAATAATTTCTTCAATAATAGTATTTGAAGCGATCATTGGTATTTCAAATATATAGTAAATGGCTTGCTTTTCTTCTAATGTTTCCTTTTGTTAATACATCATATGAAAATTTGTAACTGATGTGATCAAGAATTATTTTCCAGCAATCAAATCCTATGATGTGTTATTTTGATATAATAAAGGATCTCAAAATAGTACAGGATCTCAAAATTCTGATGTAATTTAAAGTTTGAACAAACTGGAAACATTTTCATTCAAACGTAAATGTTTTGGGCCTCTAAATCAGACACAGAGATTTAAATCCAAATATAAATATTAATTAGAAATAATTTTCTGTGGTTCAATTTTTTTTTTCAGGAGAAAGAAGGGGACTTTTCTACATGTTCTATAACCTTGCAAAGAACTCTTACAAAATCACATCCAGACCATAACTTAGAAATGCCATTTGTGCCATGATAAAGTCATAGTTCTCATTCATGTCTTCATCTCCTACAATCTGAATTACTGTCAAAGGCAGAGAAGAAAACTTCTTATGGAATTAGGTATCATACAGATAGGAAAAAAGTCTATACACTTGTTTTAACAGCATTATGAAGGCCAAATACAAGTGCCCTGAAATACATAGTTTTAAATATTGCATCTTAAAATACCAGCATTCTTAAACAGATCCACAGTGGCAATATTTCAGTATCTTGGTCTGCCTTAGGAGAAGTGCTGCCAACAGGTTGAAGGAGTTGAACCCTTTCCTCCCTTACCCTTTCCTCAGTAGTGGTGAAAAACATCTGGACTGTTGGATCTAGTTCTGGGATCCTCAGTTCATGCAAGAACTGGACAGGCTGTAGTGAGTCCAGTGAGGGGCCAAGAATATGATCAAGGGACTGGGGCATCTGGCATATGAGGAGAGAGACTTTGATAACCTAGAATATGTAGCCTCAAAGTGGAAAGGGTTAGGGTGTTGGAGGGATCCCACTGTGACTCTGGGGAGAGGGAGTTAACTTCAAATTGAATACCAAACTGGTTCTCATGTTATTTTGGTATTTACATTTATTAGCTCATCTCTTGAGACAGGTTAAGCATATTTTTTTATATTGTTAAGCATATAATTTTTATGTGTATACTGCAACTGAATGCAACACAGTGATTATGCAGAGGAAAGGATAAAGGAAAGCAGGAGAAAGAATCACAGTCAAGCTCATAAAACATGGATCATATTGAGGCTGGGGGAAGAGACGAGGGAGAATTCCATTCCCAAGTTCAATACCTATAGTTTATTCAGGTAAAATGTAGCAAGACATTAGGAATGAAAAAGTAGTAGGGGAAAAAAAAAGGCTGCAAGGTGTGCAATAGAAAAGATAAAAAAGCATACAGTTGCACAATGCAATGTCATCATATTGGACCCAGCTGATGAGGTAAAAAAGCAGCAAATATTCAGTGGCATTCTGAGGTTTTGAAGTATAGGATTAAGAAACAAAGTGTAATGATCTAATTTAATACAAGAACTAGACAGAGGTGATGTGCACTGCTGCTTATATTGCAGCCTCATTTGTGGTACAAATTCATAATTCTCTAATTTTTTTATATTCTTTGACATACTGTGTAGAAGCAGCAGTCAGTTTAGGTTGTTTCATATGTTGGAATTTGTTCTTCAAGACACAGTCAAAGTTACAGGCTTTTAAAAACACATATTGTCATAGAATCTGGTAAAATACTGGAAAAATATCTCTTAAGATTCTGTCTATTCAATGACTGTACATAGAACTGGGGATTCGTAAAAGAGAAAAAACATTACCTGAAGTATTTAAGTCTGCCTAATTGTGATTCTTGGACAGACAGCAGTGAGAAATCAGTCATGATTTCCTTTTGAGTTATGCAAATGAACTTTCTTACAAGATCTGATATCCTAACTAATAAATGATATTGAATGGAAATAATATTTGAGGAGCATTCACATTCAGAAACTCAAAATAGCACAGTTTGTCTTCTGGAAGTTTATTTGTTGAACTGTATTCTCAGAGTATACATGGTCAATAAAATTTTACAAAACAGTGCAGAGTTCTCTATCCATAACATTTGTTCAGAAAAGTTTAGGGGAAAGAGAAGACTGACCATGGACTTTTTTTGGCCAGGTACATCAACACTGTTGAAAATATGTGGCAACTCAGGGATTCCTTTTCAACCTTACAACAGCATCTGTGTCTAAGCTGGAAATCAGGATCTTCTCCTGATGTCCATTCTTGGCTTGCAGGTCTGTACTGAGGAAATGGTATTGAGGAGAAAAAAGTGACAGGTGCTTTTGTAGGAATAATCTAATTTCAGCACTTGACAGCATGGTTCTTGAAACTTGTGGCATGCAATGAAATAGAGAGATGTTTGTCTCATTGGAATCCACTTAATTCAGCGCTCAGAGGAATGGTCATTGCTACTAAGCAATGAAGAACACTGAAAGTAAAACCATAGCTAGGAAAGAGTGCTAAAGCAGAGTGGAAACTCTGATACATGCTGCTGCTGTAGAAAGCACAAAGGTCCCCAGTGCCACTGAGCTGACTGAGAGCAGCACTAAGACCAACCTGGATGACTCCACCATCTGACAAGGAGGTACCAGTCAAGGACACCTCTTCTTTTCTTTGTCAGTCAGCAGCCCACTGAGCTGTCAGTTCACACTGATCAGCTCATGAGGAAGACTATCTCATTTACTGCTGTGGGATACCTTTCTTGGATCTCACTACTAGCTGATTTAAACTGAATTTTAGGAAATGTTCTGACAGAGAGGAACAAGTCCTTCTGCCAGTTATGCAGGAAGTCTGCAGTGTCACTGATGCTCAAACTCTAAGGTCTCAAACAGAGCTGGACATGTTAGTGGAAACATTTATTTTACTATATCTCAAAAAGTAGGATAAGGTTGCTACTCAAGCAAATATTCCCTCAAGGACCTATTGAGCATGATGATGCTATGCCCATTTCTGCACTACACCGTATCAGCAGTGACCTGATATTTCTCAGCAGGCCTTTCAGGAGGAACAAAGCTTGAAACCAAGAGGCATTTACATTTCCTTTGGCGGGCAAGGAATAAAATATGGATTCAATATTTCAAATATTATATAATATTGCCTTTACTTATGTAAAGGCAACCTTCCTGCCACCAGAATTTAGATTTATCACAGTTATTTGTTTGCTTGTTTATCACAACATAATGAAAGATGATCCTTTGCAGTGCTGAAAACAAACTAGTCTATGGGTTGCTACAACCATTAGTTGACAGAACTGAGAGGGAACTAAAGAGGAGTTAGGAAACCTTTATTGGCTAAATCTTCATTGCACATTACAAAGAGACTTGGCACATACATACACAACTTAAATTCTTCCACTAGGCAGTAAGAGTTTTGTAGATAGCAAATGCAGCAGGATTAGACTGACAATGTATTTTTCAATTTTTGAATTGTAAAAAGATTGAAAATTTGATTAAATATTTTTATTATATCCATATTCCTACTCAGCCTTAATCTCTGGCAATGTCTCCATGTCTTGCCAAAGACCTGAAGAGCTAGCAAAGAGCCATCACAAAAGGACTAAAAATATTGCAAAAAACCAATGATTAATTGAAAGCATTGCTATATGTTTTAAAGGAAAGAGGGATAGTTTTAACAAGAATGAGACCCAAAGAAAAAAAAAAAAACAACAAACTAAAATTAGCTGCATTTCTCATCAGATGAAAATCAAAAGATGGGTTTTCAAAATTTTTTTTTTAACACAGAGAAAGGCAAAAGGATAACACTTATGTAATAAGGTCTTGGCTTTGATTTTTTTATCTTGTCCTCAGAACCCAAATATACTCTCACTTAGGATAGATTTTGCTGTATGTAAGAGTCTAGTGGGATTTGCTTTAGGTAACGTGTACTTTTCTAGCTAAAATTCTAGGGTTTTCAGTAAGGGGATATTCTTTATTAATTTTAGATTTTATAAATTTCTTACTGCTTTAAGTAGATCTTAATACTTGGATTTCCTTTTTATTTTTTTTTTCCTTATTTGCCAGGAAGAGTTGGAATTCTGGCACCATAAGCATCAATAGGACCAAGGTTTCTTTGCTGTCCAGATGCAAATGGAATTTAAACATCAATATTTCACAAGTGTATGCACATACACAAACAGACCTGCACTAAAGGACTGAATAGTTCGAGATCATTTCAATTAAGGTTAGTTCAGAGCTCATTGTCACATGTGATTTCACTAAGTGATAATTTAACACACTAAATTACCATTCTGTTCCTCATAGAAAGTGACACTTATGACCACATAATAAAATACTTTATAGCCTGTTGTTCAGATTCATAATTCCACTTTGCCGTAGGAGGAGGAAGCCACAAGTCATTCCAGTGTAGCTGCCATTAGGGGATGTATTGCCTTCCCAGCCCATGCGCTGAGATTAAAAACGCTGACAGCCTCTCATCCGCAGATGGCAGAACCCTCTAAAGCTGTTGAACTGGCACTCAGTCAGTTGGCTTTTGATCTGGCTGTTCAGATATAAGAGCCTGTTTAAGCAGAAAAGAAAATAGGCTGTTCAGTTAGTATAAAACTCTCTTCCGATGGGCCTTTGTGTCTTTATCTGTTCCTTCAGCTGCTTTTAATTAATGCTTTGAAGACACTGTGTATTTTGGATTTAAGGGCAGGAATAACTCTTTCTAACTCCTCTCCATGTGAAATATCTCAATGCTGTGCAGCAGCCCTGTTCTTCCCTAGTGGACTACCCACACAATAACTTATGACGAAATTTCTTGAAATAGGTACAGATTTTCTCATTTAACAAGGAATACAATCCCAATCTATTTATGGTTGTTTGGAGAATCACAGCTTAGTGTAGACTGACTGTATAGATAAATAAAAGGCTGTTTCACTGCTTGGTACAGAGCAGCCATTAAATTCAAGGGGTTATGGGAAAGCCCAGCAGCCTGCAATTTGCAGGGGACTATTGTGATCTTTCAGGATGAGTCCCCAGGTCACATATATCAGCATTACTATTTTTTAATTGACTGCCCAGTGGATGCAGTGCTCAGTGAGCACAGAGCTCTTCTGCCATGGGGGAAACAAATTCTCCTGCTCTGCTCAGAGTTGTGGTATTATCTCTTTAAAAAAGGTAAAGAAAAAAAGAAAAAGTGTAATTGCATTCAAAACATAGAAAGGGAGAACTCACCAGAGAATGCAGCAGCTCTCAGGGCACAGTGGGGCCAGGGGTGCCCCTGGGCCAGGAGCAGTGGGAACCTCCAGGGCAGAGGTTCCCAGACATGGATGGTCCCACAGTGCCAACCAGCAGCAGGGCAGCAAGGAGGCACGAGGCAGCCCCAGCCCCAGTGACCCACACCTCCCTGGGCACTGGCCCTACTGCAGTGGCACTGGGGCAGGAGCTCACAGCCCCTGGGGCTGATGTGAGGAAGAGAGACATTAGGAGAACAATCCTTAAGAGGTGCATGAGGACAGTAAAGGAATGGACATACAGGGGAGAGGTTTGAACTTTTATACCTTGAAAAATCCCGTCCTAAGGAATTTAACATGAAAAAAAAGGTTTGCACTGAAAATACTGAAAAGAATAACAAAAAAACTGAGATAAAATAACTTAGGGGAAACTGTTAAAGGTTGAAAGCTATAGTCCTTCACATTTCATTTTCCACGTTAGCACTTAGTGAACAAATAATGGACTAAGTATTGTTGAGTAGTGCACCATCATGCCCTTGAATGAAGCACTTGTCTATGAGTGAAGTGTGTAGCTAAGAGAGAGTGAACTGAGGGAATAAAAGTGTAAAGACTGATAAAATAATTTACTTGTTTCTTTGTTTTTTAAGGAAGATTGTTATGGGATTATCTCATTGTAGGAAAATGCAGTAATCCATGCTTTAATAAAAACCAAAAAAATATAAGCAAGCATTTCCCTTGCTGTTAAAACTACTGTTATCCAAACACCTAAAGTCATCTCTGAGCTGTTTAAAAATTTGTTAAAGCATTCATAGAGATCAATTAGAAGAACTTATAAAAATAACAGATACGAAAACTGATAGTAGTATAAATACTTTTACCTATTTTAAATCTAAATTTTCTGGAAGATATCTACCTTTCATGTGCAATCTTAAGCTGCTTGTCAAACATAAAGGCAGCAGACTTGGTATGGTATTCCAATTACAAAGCAGTGTTGCTGTCAGCAGCAGCTGACAACTCCGTGTTGCACTCCATTGTGCTGCAGTGGACTTGAACTGATTCACAAAGGACTGCACAGATTGATGTATGCACAGAAAATGGCAGCTGGCTGACTTAAGCTGGGGTATGGACAAGGGGAAGGTGGAAGCAGAGAAGAGTCATGTTATCTGCTGGACTCAGTGAGAACGAGGTGTATTTCCCCCTCACTTTTGCCTCCAGCTCATTTAAGTTTTTCAGTCAGGACAACTGGAGCATGTGGAACCAAGAATTCACTCATCAAGATTGCTGATACAGAACCTAAGGATTCCTATGTATTTGGGGAATTTGTTCACAAATTTATTTCTTAATATTTGTAGCATGGCTGCTTCTGGTAAGGACAGCCTCAGAGAATGTTCACCTCACCATGGCAGCTCCTAGAACAAGCAGTGTGTGTATTCATGCTCACACGTGTATCCCATTGTGGGTTCCAGGACCTTAGTTTTCCATTTGGGAAAGTCAGAGACATGGACAGAGTACACTAAACTTCCTTCCTTCACAACAAAAGCATAAAAGGGGTGAACGAAACTGATTCATAGATAGGCATGAGCCTGATATAGGATCAAGGTGCTGAGATATGCAAAAACTTACAAACACTACTTGAATTACTGATTTACATACAGTCCTTTGTAGTGGAAGTAATGAGGAGAAGACCAAGTTATTAAGTAAATTTAAATACAGAAACAGATTAGGGCACTCTGTCTAACATTGCCTATACGCATTTAGAAGTCCAGTGTTAGTCCTTCATGTCTTTTACTGTTTCTTTGTAGCTTTTCATCTTTTTCTATGGGCTTGACTTTTATTAAGAGAAACTTGGAAACATTTTATAGCTACTCCATTGTATGCAGCAGAGTAGTATTGTTTTGACATTATTTTGACCTTGTATCCAAATTCTACTGCTTTTTAGAGTTTGGTTTTAACTACTGAAAGAATGAAGTGTGCAAAACACAGCTTGTGATTTCTTTAACTTCTTCTCCTACCTGGAGAGAACTATTTAAGAGTCTCCTTTCCCCTTCCAGAGAAAGATGAACGTCATCCTTTCAGACTGCACTGTGCTATTGTGATGTGAAGATTCTGAATTTGTTTATGATCTTCCTCTGAAGAAGATATTTCTCCATGTTCTGCTTCAAACATGGAACAGATTTTGAATATGCTTGAGTATATTTGAAAAAACACCATTTATCTTTAATCTTTGGCCTTATTTTCGTAGACATAAATAACTAGGAGGCTGTGCTTTGTGACTCTCTTTCATGCTAAGCAAGTATATTAGTATTTACTTTCCATTTAAAATTCTATTACCTTTGACTTTGCTGAGCTCACAGAAATATTTTGAAAGGTCTGCTGCAACTATATTAACTATATTAACCAATTACACTGCAGTGAAACCTAGATAGATAATCAGTTATTGGCTTCTCCAGGCCTAATTCTATAAAATTATATTTTAAAGCATTGAAAAAATCCTAACTTCTTATCCTCTTTGTCCACAGACTTTTTTCCTTCCTTTTTTTCCTCTTTGCAAATTCAGTGCATCCAGACTTATTANNNAAAGATCCTCCCCTGGAATGATTCCTGTAGAATGGAATTTTGTTACTGGTTTCAAACCCTCCCTTGCATATGTCCCATTTTGGTCTCCTGTCAGACTTTTCCCATTCTCAAATATCTCCCTTCTGAAATAACATCTATGATAAACTTATCAATTAAAAATATTCCAAAAAGAAACATCATGATAATTGCTTACTGCAAACTTAATCATGTTTACTAGAGTAAATTTGACCAGATTCATGCATTACACACATTATCCTAAATTTCTGCTGTCATTCTAAACACCAGATCATCTCCAGAATATTGTTTTATAGGGAAAAAAGGAGTGTAAAAAAAATCCAAACAAACTGATGAAGAGTACTCCAAAGAAATATTTTTTTTCTTCAAAATACAATTGTCTTTCCAGAGTTACTGTAGGCTGTTATGCAAACTGAGTATATTTGCTTCAGGAGCAGTGGCCCAGTAAAATTCAGTATTGCAGCCCTCCACATGAAATTGAAAGAACATCAAAGCCTATTTTTTAGAGAAAATAACCTTTTTTCTTATAGTTTAACTATCCATAAATACCGCCTAAAAAGCTGTGACAACTTTTTTTTTTGAGAGAAGGGACTGCAATAGAAAAATAATGTTGGTAATTTTCAGGTTTTTTTTTCTTTCTAATGTATTATTTTTCTCCTACTATTCCATAAGTGTTTCTCAGAGAAATGAACACAGCCAGGAGGATATAAAAAGTAGTTATAGTGAAATCCCAAACCATTTCTAAAATACACTTCTTTTGAGTATGTTGCTTAAGCAGAATCCACACTGGGGTAGTATAAAAGGTTTATTAGCTTTTTTTATGAGTTACATAATTCACTCATTGCTTCACCAGTTCAAAAGGAAAAAAACCAAACAAAAATAGCTGTCCAAAGCTCATAAGGACAAATGTGTTACCCTATTTTACCAAATTTTGTATTTTCCAATATATACTTAGATGCACGCTTAGAAAAAAAAAACAAAACCATAGATAAGTAACCGTAATTGGTTCAGTTATTCAGGCAGTACAGCTACTCAGGAATAACTGCTTTTTCAATAACACATAAGTTTTTCTCAAGTGTGGTCATGCTTGTGTATTGGTTTGGCACGGCCTGGTTTTGGGTAGCAGGCGGGCAACAAAGACGGCTCCTGTGAGAAGCTGCTGGAAGCTTCCCACAGTGTCCGGCAGAGCCAGTGGCTGATGGCTCTGGAGATGGACATGCTGCTGGCCAGAACTGGGCCAATGAGAGAGGCTGGTGACGCCTCTGTGATGATACATTTGAGAAGAAAATCAAAACAACGTCACAAGATTTTGGATTCTAGTCAGAAAAGAGGAGGAAGTGAGAACATGTGAGGGAAAACAACGTGGTGACGCCAAGGTCAGTGGAGAAGGAGAGGGAGGAGGTGCTCCAGGTGCCAGAGCTGAGGTTCCTCTGCAGGCCGTGGTGAAGACCATGGTGAAGCAGCTGTGCCCCTGCAGCCCATGGGGATCCAC
>VZRQ01003225.1:1167957-1213898 GCA_013397975.1 Machaerirhynchus nigripectus | reverse complement strand
GAGCACCTTCCTGCTTTTAGCCAGCTCTCGGCTCTTTTTCTCGGCAGAGAGACAGAGAGTTAAAATTCTTTGCTTTTTAGCTAGCCTGCCAGTTGAGGCAAGAAAGTATTCCTGGGACTGTGGCTTTTTCTTCTTCTCCTGGAACTGTTCAGCTTTGCTCCAGTCTGGAACACCATCACTGGGAGGCCCCACACCATGGCTTGGAGGGCCCCACGCTGCACCCCAGCTTTGGAGAGAGCAGAGCCACACCTACAGAAAGGACTCTGAATCTACCAGGTCTTCTCCACAGCAGGAGGTTTTATTATTTAACGTTATTCATTCTCTTGTGCCTGTGTGCACCCTGCTTGTTAAATAAACAGGTTTTTTTCACTTTCCTCCAAGAAATACCTTTCCAAACCTGGTGAGGGAGGGGCTGGTGAAACCTGCCTTCCATTAGAGGAGACATTGATTTCAGACGTTTCCTCCTAATTTGTCTCAAACTGAGACATGGAAGATACACTGGATAGAACTGCAGTCATTATTTTATTAGTTGATGCCAGTAAGGGTTTTTATTACCAGTATGCCAGACTGTCCCTCTGAAATACAGATAACATCACAAGCTATCCAATATAAAGAAAATTGCATGAGTCTGGTAGCCGTTTTCAAAGTGTGCTATGAGAAAATGGGTGTCAGGAAAGAAGATAGGCTTATTCTCAGCAGGTGAAAAACCATGCTTGTATCTGCTTTGCCTAGCAGCTCTGGGGATTCTGTGTATGTCATAAGAAAACTGTGCACTTCCAGAATGTTGTGTACATGAATGAGATCCCAAATTCTCATCATTTCTTTGTGTCTCTGACATTGTTGAGAAACTTAATGATGCTGAAATTTCAAAAATTGAGAAAGAGAGGGAAGAAGGTTATTCATATTTAAAGAAGGCTAGAATAGTTGAAAGAATGCAAGGGAAACTTTTTATTCTTGTCTTTTTGACCTTTGAATAGTCATATCTCTCGTCTGTATTGCTATTCTTCATCTGGAAAGTAACAATATAAACACAAGAAAAAAGTTTAGGAGGCAAATTTCTTGCAACAGCACTCAGGCGTTACAAATTTCTACATTCTATCATCCATCCTGAATATTCTACTACAAAAAAAATTTAAAATTTGAAGGAAATATGACATCTTCAGACACAACACTGCTGATCTTTTGCCTCAACCATGACTTGTTTCATTTGTCACATTTGAAAAATTAATCATAATCTACTCCTACTATCAATGCATTTGAATTCAACATTATTATCCTAGAAAAGCAGGTGTCTAATTCAGATAGAGGATCAATACTTGTCAAGGATGTAATTTAAACTTAATAGACTGATTTTGCTTTGTGTTCATTTTCAAGGTGAGGACCGAATTTGTAGCAACAGAAATCTTGCAAAAATATTCAGGGCAGGTCAATGATGAAGAGCTATTGGCTCTAAAAACATGTTTTGGTCATTGTATTAATCCAGTTAATATATTACCTGTATCTGTTCAAAATAAGTCAAATCTTGAATATTTATTAACAACAACCTATGTTCAACCGACGTATTACAGGTAAATTCATACAGCAACATAACTATTCAAGTTCAAGAAGTCTCTAATCCATTTACAGAGAAAATTGCAAGAAGAAAGCCAACAAAAGAAATCAAATATTTTCATTTTGATTATCTAGTTTGCCAATATCAGTATTTCCTTAGTGTTCTCTTTACTTTAGAGTTCTTAGCTATAAATCTAGTCTTTCTAGACACTGTATTACAACTTGAAGTGCAGCCTGCAATTCTAGCTATATGCAACTCACAAACAAATGAAGTTAAACTCTCATGCTAATGTTGTATAACATGCAGGCTTGAGGACTCCTCAGGAACACAAATCTCTGGTCCAACAGAATGGGACTCCATGAGAAGATTTACATTAGCACCCACCTGCCACAACAGTGGTACCTGGGGTTGAACCTTCCTCTCCCACCTGCAGGCAGTGCACGTTATTTACCTGTGTTCCTCAGCTACTTGATTTCCTAGGATTTTTTTTTTTTAATGTGGCTTGTAAGAACACCAATCTGTCCATTTTCCTATTTTACTACTATTCAAACTGTTTATCTAGAGTGCAAAAAGATACCAATTTCTTTTAATATAAATTCTAATGACAGCTCCTCTACTAATTACGTTTTTCAGTGTATTTCAGATACAGTATAAAAATATGATATTCTGAACAGAAGTTCATTATCATCATTAATGTTTTAGTAAACCAAAACACAATTTAAAATAATGATTTTGCATCTACAACAGTAATATTCTTGATATTCTGAAAATGCATCATTACTTACTATTTGTTAGAGAAGTTATTAGGATTTAAAAAATAAAAGAGGAGTTACTGAAGTCACAAAATTGTGTAAAGGGATGTTACCACTCCTTTGTAGACTGAATTTTTGTCTATTTAACAAGTTGTTCTTCAGGGATTTTTGCATTGCTCAGCAACTTTGAAAATTTCCTGGAAATTTTTTCAGATGTATATAAATAACCATGACATTAATGCATTAATAACATACAAACAAATTTTTTATAAAACTCCAACGATTTTACTCACATGTTACAAGGTCTGCATAAGACTTTTTGAGTTAACACAGTGGAAAAATGAAGTTCATAGAATTTCGTAGATTTGTTCATATCATAGTTCCTAGATTACTGCTGTCGGGGAAAAAAATGAAAAAAAGACATCTGCCATAGGGAAGCATAAGCACTTTCTGTTTCACTGGGTAACAAAGAAATGAGAATTTTAGAAATGGTGGAGAGGAGTTAGATTGAGAAGAGGGTGTGAGGTGAGGAATCATGGAAAATAATGATTATAAAACAGCATTACAGAAAATTAAAAAATGCTAAAATTGCCCTGGAATTTTTTTTTCTTTGTTGTTTTTCAGTACAAGTTTATAAAAGGAAAACCACTTCTCCATTGTATTTTTTGTATGTAGTCCTCCAGCAACAGCCAATGAAGTCATATTGAAAACCAGAACACCTTAAAGAACTAGTGGTGACCTATAGAGGAAAGTCATGTTTCACAAAGAATGATAACGGAAGCAATTTCAATAACACTTTTAGAAATGTCTATGTGTGACTATGGTTACTCCAAGGAGACTATGGTATTTCAGTATGCATTGAAATTCTGAGGGAATTATATGTCACTCTTACTTACTTTAGATAGAAAAAGGTTTTACTTATTACACACACAGAACTTTAGCTCAGGTCTTGCATTAGAGGCCATCTCACAAAAAATGGGTGATATTTGCAGAATTTATTTCAGACATGGTACAGGTAATACATCTCAAAGACTTTGACATCTTCTTTCTATTAATTTAACATTTAGTTATATGGACTTATTGTTTGAGGTTAATATTCACATAATATATGTATTCACTGTGTTTTATAGATTTATTTTTATATATATGTGATTTTATATATCTGTTAACATGTCTTAATATTTAAACATTTTCATAATTTTTCAGGACTGAATCTCAGGCTGCATTTTGCAGAATATTGTCAATAAGTGGGTTCCCTCTTTCTAGTTCTAAGGAAATGGGCTACGGATACAATGGGATACAAAGCAAGCTGCAAGCTTATTGCTGTTTACCAGGCAACTGTCACCAAAAACAGCTCAAGCAAAGAAGAGGTCTAATAAGACGTAAGAGCAAAAGTAATTTTTGGGGCAAACATCCTAAAGTGTTTGCCAAAGGCTGGCGTGATACAAACATCTCAGCCCTTGAGGATAAAACCCGAAATTGTGCTTTGCACAGCCACTCAGCTGAGGCTCCAGACTACCAAATGAAGATGCTTTTCAGCTGCATTGGTGATGCTGAATCTTGAGAAGATACGGGCACATTGTGGCATTTGGTTTGATTCAGTTTGGAGTGAAAATACTGACAAGATGCAACTTTTTCAGAAACAAAAGCCAAAACAGCTTTTTAATTTTACAGGTCTCAGTAATGCCATAAAGCTAAATATCTGCATTGTCTCATCATTCCTAAGAAGCTTTATGATATTTTGGGGAAATACAATGAACAATGACAACAGAACCCCTGACATTGCTGTGAAGAGTACTGTTTTGCAGGGGTCTTGTGGAAGGGGAGGAATGGGGAGAGGAAGAGAGATATCAGATAAGCAAGTAGTATTTCCAGGAATCCAGCAGAAGGAAGAGAGTTGGGAACACAGCTTTTTCTTAGGATTCACTCACTAGAATATTGAAATAAAGGTATCATCTTCTTTAAATTCACTTCCTTGAACATTAAGGGGTCTGGAAATTGTGATGGATTTATCTGGTGGTTGGGTTTTTTTTTTCCTTTTTTCACCAGCCAGAGAGTGAGGCCGAAGCAATTGCTGTGGAGAAATAGAAATAGTAAGTTGAACTCTAATTAAAGCATCCAAATTGGAGGGTTGGGATTCAAGCAACAAATCAAGTTTTGAGACAATTACTCTGTCACATAGCAGCTACTGAAAAATTACTTTACACCTCTGTTCTCATGCCTGAGCAACTTATTCCTAGAAGCCAGGTGTAGTACATATTATGCAGTTATTGTAAAAGAATAATAACAATTATGCAAGTTAGCTTGAACCCATTGAGGGTGCAGAAGTGGTGTAAAAATGGCAGGGGAGGTAGGATAATTCTGGTTTTTTTCGCAGCTGCACTGCAGCATTGCAGTGTAAAGGTGAGAGGCAGTTTCTCGTACATACTGCAGACAATTGGTAGACTAACAGCTGTCATAGAATTAATTTATTTTTATAATGCAATGTAAAAAAAGTCTGTCATTAACTCAGCAGCGGTGAGGTTATTACAGTCAAACATGGCAATCTTCCTTTTACTTAAAAATTTATGTACTTCTGTGCTATCAACTGGGCAGCCATTAACAATTGTTTACTTTTTAATTCTTTTTTTAAGCAGTAATCAGGTATGTTGAAGAGGTGTGAAGTTTCATTTCACTTCATTCTTTTCTTTAGTCTTGTGCTGCAACAAACTATCCTTAATCTCACTACAAAAAAAAAATAAATCTTCTTTATTCCAGTGCAGCACATTATAAATTAAAATAACCTATTAGAATCCTTACTTACTTGTTGACATAGGTAAATTCAGTTGAGAACTTATATAAATGGACCCTAAAATAGTACTAAGACAGTAATGAATTCCACTCCCAATTTTTAGTGTCCTTACAGAGAAAGGAAGGTAGTATAAATATGAATGCTGTAAAATCATATGTGAAAGATTAATATTTAGATAATTCAAGTAACCCAAAAGATTATCTGATTAAAGAATGACTGTGGTGTGCATAATGTGGGCCAAAACCACAAAAAATGCTACCTGGTTACAGGTAAGATAAAAATGTTTTCTATTTGACCTTGGCATTAAAAAATACTGCGTCTCTTCCTTTAATTTTGGCCTCATGCAGTGGAAAGTTATCATGTCATTTCCCCTCTGCTGCCCCACAGTAATAAAATCATTTCTCTTTAGGGTAAGCAGCTGATTTAGGGAAGCTCATGTGAAAAGAGCTGTGTTGCAAATCAGGTTTGTCAGCTAGTAGCAGACAAGTAACTATTATTAGCTGTTACAGCAGGCAAGATATAAATGTCATTTTTTTTCTGAAAGGTGAAGTTAAACATAAACTTTTCAGTTTCACGAGAGAAGATTTCTGTCACAGTTTTAAACAGTGCTATATGTGGAAGCTACCCCTCTACCATCTGTCATAGCAAGTGATATTTTGGGGCCACATTATAACCCAGATGATGACTAGCTCACAGCCCCGACCAAAATACTTTCTGTGAATGAATTACGTATGCACTTAGGGTCTAAATTCAGCTTACTGACTTGTAGGTCAGCACCTCTGGAAGAGCTCTAAGGGGCTTAGGAAAGACAGGAACATACTGAATAATGTAGAACATTTTGCATGGGGATTAATGGAACCTAAACCTGAAGATGCTGATAGTTACCTACCATTCCTGCTACCTAACAAGATCAAATGGGGACAATATTCTCTCCAGTATTTTTAGCCCACCTTGCACAAAGAGGTGGTGTAATTTTTCTGAACTTGTGTAAATTGTTAAACCTATTCATCCTTTCAGTGCTCAAAATCCCAATTTTTGACACTAATTTCATCTTTAAAAGCCATCTTTGATGGTTTTGACCATTTGAGGCTTTAAAAATATGAAGACTGAAGATTATTGTTCTGAATCTTACATTATATGTATGATTTTGCCAAAATGTATCACTGCTAGAAATGCAATATAAAGCTTTGATAGCCTGGGTTACTGTGGAAAGGTGGAGGAGACACTGCAGTTTTTCCTGCAGACTGGGGAAATGGTTTGCTGCAATTTAAAAAGTATCACACAGGATTAGAGTAAGGACTAAAAACAGACCAGGCCATGTCTGAGGCAAATTGGGGAATGCTGGCAACACAGGCTAGAGAGACAGATGATTTCTTTTTGCTTGCACTATGTGCTGCTGATGTGCAATAGCTGCAGAGATATTGCTCTGTGATACACATTTCTATGGTGTCTTTTTTCACCCTTAAATAAATAGCACTAAATTTTCTGAAAGCTGGTTGATCACAGATAAACTCCTCAGTGCTCATATGAGAGCAATAGGGCAACTACCAACCCTGTATTAGGTATCCTAAGATCTGGTGGGAGGATAAGGGGAACGTGACTGTAAATTCAAGTGTGGAGGCTGAGGACTGCATTTCCTCACCTCAACAAAACTCAGATTTGTACTTCTGAGACCTTAGCAGAATACCTTAAAAGATCTTGTGAGGGTCAAAGCCTTGGTAAATGAGCATCACAGGAGCTATGAAGGTGTCTAAAATGATTAAAAGCCTATTCCATTTTAAAAAAACTCTACTGACCATTAAATCTTGAAACAAGAATTCCAGATTTCAAAACAGGTGCACCACAGTCCTTTTGCGTCTTACGAATGATACTGATTTAGGAATACACAGTAATAAAGAAAATATTTTAAATGTGAAGTTATATTCTTCAGTGCTTACATATCAAAGTATATTTTCACCTTCCTTAAGCTTATTTCACAGTTATTTCAACAGCACAGCTGAAAATAACTGAATCTTGAAGCTATAATGTCACTCTAAAAAATATAGTATTTCACCTGTGCAAAAGTAAGGGAAGAAAATTTAAAAAAAAAAGCTAGCCACAATTTCAAGACCAGCTGTTTCTGAGCAACTGCTGAGGATGATGGGATTTCTCTGACATACAGGCCAAAGAGAGCTGGTTGGTTGTGGGCACAAGGGGCGTTTCCCCATGCCACCACAGTACCATTAGGTAAAGTTCTGGACTCCAAAAGCACTTTTTGGAGGTCCAGTGGAAGGGTTTTGTTTTATTTTTCATAAGTTACTTTTTGCTGTGGTCCATTGTGGGATTTTATTTTCCATGCCGTTCTGGTGGCTACACAACATTCCTACAGACTCATTTAAATGATGTTCATTCCACAAGAGTTTTCTGGCTTCCTCTATGGTTATATGCTGTAGTTGTTTTGGAGCATGTAACCAAACTCTTCCCAAAACTGCAGCTGAGCCAAAATGATTAAACATTTTAGACTGTAGCCAAACAAGTTCAAATTCAGGCAGTTCTATTCCTAAAATAGTCCCAAGCCCATGCCCCCAAAACTATCACATTACAGCAGCTGTCCTCCCACTGTTCTACATCTTAGTATCTTCTTCACAACCCTGAAGAGTATTCTTCTGTAAGTGCAGCTTATGAAATCCCACTGCTGTGGGCTGGAAATCACAGCAAGCCTTGTGTGATGTCCTTGCTTTGCAACATCTTATGAACAGGTTCTCTGCCCAGGACTGTACCACTTCTCCATCAAAGTTTTCAATGCACTTTGAAGATTTCTCTGGGAAAGACATTGGCAAAAGTGACTATTTTATGGCTTATTTATCATTTTAACAATATGCTCAAATTTAACTAGCATTTTTTTTTACATAAGTGGGAGTGAGGGGGAGGATTTTGACAAGTCTTGAGATTATTCAACCTCTCCTCCTTTTTTTCCAAGCTACTGTAGAAATGGATTAGTAAAATTTAGATTAAGCTTTTGTCTAAGGAAAAAAAAACCCTGCAAACAGAAAAAAACCCCAAACACCAAAACATATGATGAATCTTTCTTACTCTCAGCCAATTTAAAATAAAATTTTGATCCAAGACCACAACACGTATACGAATTTTTTCTTTATATACACTGAAGCCCAAGTTTGAGCTTGAATCTTTCCAAAGATTGCCCACACTTTCAAACCATTCTGTTTGAAAATTCTGGCAAATTTAAGCCAGGCTTCTGCTGCCTTTAAGAAAGTGTTTAACACTGTCTCTCTGTAGAAAACATGATGTCTAAACAGTGTTTTGTGTAACAGAGTTATGGTGAACCTGCCACACCTAACAGAGGTGTTTCATTACTATTTTTTCCCAGATGTAAGGCATTATAGTCATTATTAGTGCTACTTTCAGGTTTGTTTGGTTTTTTTTCCCCCCACTCTCCTTTTCCAATCTTTCTTGCTTTACAATTAGTTGAGAAGCAGTAAGATTGTGGTAAGCCAGGAGGAACTAGTAGTGAACTGACAGCTAAGGGTGTCCATATAGACATAAAGATATCAATACATATCCATATAGAAATCTTCAATTATGTATAAAAATACTATTTATTGATGGTTAATATCAATTTAAAACAAGGGGGGGAGGGGGAAGTGCCATTTTTTTCTTCTAAATTGTCTTAGGTTAAATACATAACTTTATGAGGACTATGCAGTAAAGAAGTTATATTTCTTTTAAGCAAGTAAAATATTCTAGATACAGCCAAAATGCTCATTAGTGTAGTAGAACAAGGAGACAATTTTGTTTGCCCTAATGTATTTTACCCTTCAAAAATCCCAGGAATATTAATTAAAAATAAAGAGAGGTAGTGGGGTCCTCAGCAAATTCAGCATGAGAAAAAACCTAACAGAAAAAGAAAAAAAATGTTTTCTTTTTACAGCCCTTCCTTCAGACTTCAGATCCAGGATGAGCTCATGCCTAGAAGTGGTTTCCACCACAGTGCAGAGCCCAGGTCTTAAACAGGATTCTTTCAGAAGCCAGCAGGGCTAATCATAAAATTTTTGAGGTTGGTAGGGACCTCTGGAGGTCACCTGGTTCAACCCTCCTGCTCAAGCAGGGCCTCCAAGAACTGGCTGCCCTGGGCTGTTCCAGAAAGCTTTTGAATATCTCCAAGGGTTGAAACTCTACAGCCTTTCTGAGCAACCTGTGCCAGTGTCTGGTCAGTGCTGTCACTGGGAGCCACTGAAAAGAGCCTGGCTCTGCCACCTTTGCACTCTCCCCTTCTGCTATTACGTCCATTGATAGCATCCCCCTAAGCCTCCTCTCCTCCAGCTCCCAGCCTCTCCTCATATGTGAGATTCTTCAGTCCTTTCATCATCTCCAAGGTCCTTTGCTGGGCTTTCTACAGTACGCCCATGTCTGTCTTGTACTGGGAAGCCCAGAACTGGACTCCAATGTAGCCCACATAGCTACTGGAGACAGTACTACAACTGTAATAGCTAGTTTTACTTTTTTTCATATTTGTGAGTCAGCTTCAATTGAAATATTTCTGAGGCTTTGGCTCGTTGCAGATATTTAACAATATTTAACAAACAGGTGTCAGAATTCAATTGAAACCAATTTGGGTACATTTTTATTGCAACAATGTAATCAAAACTACGCTGCCAGTTTATGACAGCCAAATTATCTGCAGTTTGAAGAAAAGCCAGATTTCACAATATAGCCGATAAGAATAAGATCAAAGAATAATCAGCTTTTCAAGAGTCTTTTCCTCACTAAGCTGAAATATTAGGCATTCTCATATGCCTGTTCTAGCAGCAATACAACTGCTCCTCAGATAGGCTGATGCTTATGTTGCCGTTAGCTGTGCCACTCTTCTAATTGCACACTGACTATATTTGTAATCAAACACTGTCCCTCTACCGGGCTGCAGAGTTATCACTCACAAGGTAGTAAACTGAAACACTGCTCACAGTGGGAATTGAAGATATTTAAGCCTTTTAATTTTCTTTTTGTCCCTTGTCTCACCAGGCTTGGTCCCTTTCCTGTGGATATATTTTTCTTTTCTCAGTTTGAATTTGGGCTGTATTTACTCCTTTCCCTTTCTAGATCATTCGACTTGACTCCGTGGTTTATTTCTAGTTCAGTTGCTTTTCCAGGTATTTGTGTAGCCCTTTCATACTTATGTGCTCAGTTTTATCCACTGCTACTTTTTAGTCCATCTCTTGCCTCATTTAATTTCCTTCCATTTTCCTGCTTTTCCAGTTCCAAGTTTTGCTCAGTTATTTGTATTCTGATTCCAGTGGAATGCAATTAACTTCTTTTCTTGCTCAACCTCAACTACTTGAGAGTAAACTAAAATGGGTAAGTTTTGAAATTGCAAAGGAATGCCTTATCCATTATTAATGAACTAAAATGGGAAAAGGAAATGAATACTATAGGCTGAACTATTAGAAGGGAATAGTCCTGCTGGACTGAATGGATAGTACAGAGGAAGAAATGCATAGACTGGGAATGGGAGATAGAATAAATTAAATTACAAAAAATGAAATAAAAAGAGTAAGTAAGAGAAAGGGAATGATTTAAGGGAACAAAGAGAAATAAGGTAGTAAGCAAAAAACTGCAAGATAAAGTAGAACATGAAAAGAAAGAATAAGCTAGGCTTCATGGGAAGCACTTGAAAAGCACCAAAGAGAAAATTAACTGGATTCAGGTGAAATAAAAGTCCAAATATAAATTAATGCATGATTAATGGGAAGATACTAACATGAAAACAACTATAGGATTGGATTCTACTTATATGCTCATGATGCAAGTAGACAAAAATAACTGATGTATTTTTACAGCTTTGTTGATTTGAGTGCTGATATTATGCCTGGTGCTTTTTCAGTCACTGTTGTGAGGTACTCAGGGGGCAGCACTCCACTGACTGGTCATACTGGGTTCTGCAACAGTGGCTGTCAAGTGGGCTGACTTGAATATTTGGCAAGAAGACAATCCTCATTTTCCCTACACCTTTGTTACCTCAAATGGAGATTACTGCAATGCTTTCTACATGGGGCACTCCTTCAAACCACTTACAATTTGTAGATGGAGTAGAACATTCCAGCCCACTTCTTTAGCAGCATTTCCTGCAGAGAGCAGTCTGTTTTGACCTTTTAAATGACTTTTTAAGTGGTTTGGTACTCATCTAGGCAAGAAAGAGCCTGTCTCTTTTTGTGTCTCCTGAGGTACTTCAGCTAAAAGCCCCTTCATGGTAATAAATGAACAGGAGGAGGCTGATGGCAAAGTGTTGTCAGTGTGAAGTCCTTGACTTTGAACCAAGTTTAATTTTTTTTTTTCCTGGGATCTCTCAAAAACTAGATCTGACCATATCCAGAAATATTAAATGTCCAGGGAAATAAAGGGAGACAGGAGAGATCAGCTAGGCAGTAAGAATGAACTGCTGGGACACGGCTAGTCAGAAGGGGAAGGAAAGGGCAAAAGTACAGGCATGGAAGATGAGGGAGAATTAGCTGATACTAGAATTTGAAAGGTATGTTCAGTCACGGGTCCTGTTCCATACTGAAAATGAAGGAATACCTTGAATGCAAACTGGAGGTGTAGAACCATTTTGCATCTGATGAATTTGACCTTGCCAGATTATTTTTCAGTTTTGCAGTAATTTTGTATGATGTTTTATAGGATCTGTATGTAAACTGTTACAACATTATCCTGGAAATAGTAAATATTCACCAAATATAAATATAAAGAGTTGCATTATGTGTTGCTGTTTCTTCTAGGTTACCTTTCTAAACTTTATGTTTTCTTCTCAGGGACTAGAAACCATTTCAGAAATTGGTTCTGAAACACAGTAACAGTGGTAATTGCTCAGTCATTTATTTTTTCCCAGTGTCTGGGAGGTGGAAGGACTGACTGAAGGTTTTTATTGTTCAGTTAGACCTTTGCACATGAGAAGAGCAGGATTCTGCATGCATGATGATAACATGTCAAGCAGTGGCTGTCAATGGAAGGAAGAAGTAAAGGCAGCCCAAGCTTAGGTGATCACCCCTATGACAGAGGAGCGCACAGAGAGGGAACAGACATCCTGTTGATGTCCCTGTGGAATGAAGGCAGAGAAATGTTCTTGACAGTGGCAACCATGGGATTTCTCTCTCTGTCAGTGAGAGTAAAGCACAACTGACAGTCTCAGCCTGGAGTACGGCATCAAGAATGGAAATAGCACTGCAGGGTAAATGAGCCATGGGAAGAAGTGCAGTCCAGGGATTGAAAAGGTAATTTTTAGAATGTTAATTGAAAACAAAATATTATTAGTAAGAGACCTAAAAAAAAAAAAAAAAGAGTAAAAGCAGAAAAAGAAAAAGAAAAAGAAAAAGAAAAAGAAAAAGAAAAAGAAAAAGAAAAAGAAAAAGAAAAAGAAAGAAATAAAAGGAAAAGAAAAAGGAAAAGGAAAAAGAGAAAAAAGGAAAAAAATCCTGCCCAAATGATGTTTTCTCTATATGGTAGATTAGAGGAAGAGTGCATGAGATGACATATAGTTATTTCATTTTCAGGAAGTTAGAATGAAATATAAGTACTTTCATTTTTATTTTCATTATACAACTGTGATTCTTTAAATAACTTTTTCACATTTTGCAAACCTTCTGGAGAAGTCAATGTGAAATATCCTTTATTGCTTATTTATCCATTTCCTTACAATTGCTTAGTACCAGCATCAGCTGCAATATCAATACTTCTTGTATCATAAAATTACTTGCTGTGACCATCATGTCACCAGCAGGGCCTGAACTACTTGCTTACTTGTACAAGAGAAACACATTTGTTTAAACCAAGAAGGAGTAAGTTAAAAGACATTAGGCATTTTATATTTATTGATCGAGTATCAGAAAGTTTTCAGGTAAAGTATTATTTTGAAAATACTAACATCATAGCACAAACCCCACCACTCTACCTGGGTCACAGGTAGAAACTGAACTGGTTAAAAAAAAATCCTTAGAAATTCTTTGCTAGTTTGGAATATCTCTGATACTCAGGGATGAAGAGATTAAGATGCTCATTTGGGTAAAGCAGAGTTGACTTTTCATTCCCAGTTCATTGTCCAATATATTCCAGTTCCTAGTTTATGTATAATTTTAGTGATTTTGAGAATATTGATTTATCAGAAAAGCTGGAAAGAGGAGAAACAATAGAGTTGACTTGTCCTACATGGACAGCACCACCATAACTTAATATTTTATTATCAGTGTTACACAAAAACTTTTTTTTGCTCTTTCTATGAAAGTTCATTCCCTAGAGAGAAGAAGTTTAAAAATATATTACCATAATACAATGGTAAAAATTTTTTTTTTGAGGAAATAATTTAAACTAAATTTTGGTCTGCGTTCAGGTAGGATTCAAATCTCTATATTGTGTGCTCCCTTCTGTTATATTGTTCTTGATAAATTTTTTCAAATTACATGGCTCTCTGTTTTGTTCAGTGTATGGATATGTGCACCTAATGACCATAAGGCAGTGTTCTACACTGTTCTGTTTTTATTATCACTTCTTAGCTGTTAATTCATTTTCATAACACCTCTGTGACGTGAAGACAATCTGTTAGCTGCTTTTATTGGGACAAATGTTAAATAATCCTGTAAAAATCCAGAGGTTTTTAGATTCTATAACTGCTGTTACAAACAATACAAAAAGCAGCAGTAAGAAACTTAAGGGCAAATACAGAACAAGATGAAAAGGTCTTAATCATTCATAACACAGAAATGTGATTTTTCCTCAGTGCTCGTATGTTCTCTGTAGGGATAGGGTGTCAGAAACAACTATATTAGAGTCATTGATGCAAGCTCCCTTGCTCCAGAAGGAAGATATATCATGAAGACTGAATGCTGAAGTCCAAAGAACATTTATTCTGTACTCAGGCTATGGAAGAGGTTCAGCTCATGTTTAGTCCACCAGGCTATAAAATTCCTCTACACCTAGGTGCTGCAGGTATATTTCTACAGAAAGCAAATACTAGTCCAGGTGCTGAAATCATGAGCACAGGTGTTATCATGATGGGATGGTGGAAATAAGAAACTGTGTGCTTTTATCCAAGATTTTCCTTCCCCTTTGTGTCCCCACTCTCCACAATTAGTCATTAGTTTATGCAAATAGACTTAAATCACAAACCCTATTTCTCTTAGCCCTCTATTTAGTAATGACTTTGAGCACATCAAACCCCAAAAGCTTCAAAACACTAACATGAGGATATGATTAGCACTTAGGAACACTGTCTCTACTTGCTATGCACCAATTTGAAAGAAGTTAAACTTCAAAACATGTCCAGTTGGGGTCTGTTTGCATCAATCGTAAAATTCCCTAGTTCACTATGAAGTCCAGTTATTACTGTTTCCAAGAAAAACACCCTAAACATTTCAAAATCCTGCCTATTAAAAAAAAAAAATAAACCCACTAAAGCAAAGCTCTTGGTTTGTGACCATCACTTCAGTAAGATTCTGCGAATTAGTGTAATACGGATTACTGACAAATGAGATTGCCAAAGCAAGCTGACTTTTGTTGTTTTACTTCATTTGATGTGGAAAACTACAGCTTACAGATAGTTCTTCCCTTCCAGTATTCTGTTCTGTCATATGAACTGAATTACTTGAGCAAAGGTCGAACTCCAGCCTGAGATTTGCTGGTGTGCTTTATTAGACCCCAAGAAACCATATTAGATTCAAAGGCAAAAAGGGTAAAACACTTGCTATTACTGCATAGCATTAAACAGTCCACAGAGAAAGCATGAACACAAGGTGTAAGAAGCAGCAATACAGGGGAACAAAAATGCCACTTGCAAGAATCCTCATTCATTTGATCAAGTGCACATTCATGTTCACCTTGCACGGGTGAAACACCATTTCCTTATGTGTCACTGGTGTGGAGGCAAGTCTTTGACAGCAGAGACCAAATACCAAAGCAGTGACAATGTGTTTCGGGCAAGCAGGAAAAACAAAACCTGTTCCAGCAAATATGTTAGCAGATCAATAAATTTCCCAACAATGCCCTGCACAGCCACCCAGCCCTAAAGTTAAAGAACGCCAATTGAAATGCTGAATAGCCTCTCTGCCTTCAAAAATTCAATGGCTGCTCAAAATCCTGAATGCTTTCTGTAAGAGTTTCATTTAGCCTTTCAGTTACAAAAGAAAAGAAGGAAAACATGGGAAATCATACTGTCTTTTATAAAAAGGTACAGAAAAATCTCTCCGAAGGACAAAACATAGAGTAAGCTGGTGTTCTGTAAAAACAGAATATTTATTTAATACTATTTATTTGCTCATTTTTTTCAGATGACTGTTTATTCCTTTGTTTCTGGACTACTGCAAATACAGTGAAGCTAAGGAGCCAAGGTTTCTACAGTGCTTCAGTACTCAGTGAGGTTCCCTGACTCTATGCACAGTAAAGAGTGAAGATGTGCTCCATTCTTTTCTTTATTCCCTGTATAAACAAGTAAAAAGCACTGCATTTTAGATTGATTAACAGAGTTCAAAAATCTGATTTTTAGAGACAAAGAGTTGGGAAAATTACTCCTCTACAAGAAGGCAATTTTTTTCAGAAGATTAGATTTAAATGCCCAGAGGTTAAGAACACAGTGTTTTTGTAATCCTTTCTAGGGCATAGCAGATGTGTTTTGCTGACTGACTCCAAATTCTGTATAATGCATCAATTGCCCATGACTACTTATTCTGAATTCCAAGAACTTTTGCACCACAGCAGAAGGAACGATTTTCTTTATTTTTTCTTTCCTTTTNGGTCTCCCTCACTAGCACATTTCTGTGGTTTCACTTGCTTTCACATTCTTGTGTTTTTTTTTTTGTTTTTTTTTTTTTTTTTTTTTGTTAACACTACCCTTTCTGCATTAAACTATGCCAGAGGCAGTGGAAAGAAAAGGTTACTGCAGCTGCTGTGACAAAAGGCAGGTTTCAGTCAAAGAGGGTAAGTGGATTTAATAATTTTGAAAGTGTTTGTTGAGTGCTCTTGTCTCTAGTTTATCAGGAAAATGGACAAATCCCTAAACTCTGCTCGCTGTTGCCCCACAATTAGGCACTGAAAACTCAGCTAGCATCTAAGACGAGTGGTTATCTGAACACAGCCAGCATGTGTCTATTGTGTACAGCAATACAGGTGGCTTACAGGAATGAAAAGAGTAGAGTCAAGCAGGAAAAGATAGTTAAAAAAAAAGGAGGGGAAGGCATTTTCCCTTTACTGGGGAATGAAAACTCTAGGATTTTTCAACTGTAATTGAAATTCTAAACTATTTCTGTGCCTTTAATCTCAACTACTAGCAAAACAAGAATTCTTTCCTTGTTAGACCAGTAATTTTTGTGAATTCTGAAAGCTGTTTAGCTCTGTAAATGTTACATTTTTCCAGCCTAGATTATCACAAAATACTTTAACACAGCTTTCTAAAGACTTTGAAAGCACCATTACTTTTATTTTCCATTGTCTTGACTGAAAGCTCAGTTCCTCCCACTGTCTTGGTGGTGAATTTTTATGGCACCTATCCCATCTCCTATCTCTTTGGTTAATATGAGCCTAGTCTTTTTCTTACCTGCTAGTCTGAATTAAACACCAGATTCCAATGAAATGCTACTGAACTGAAGAGGATTTCTGATCAAGGCACACCAGGGGGAACATTCCATTGCAGGCTGAGAGCTCTTGAAAAGAGTGTCACATCACACCAACAACCCAGTGAGTCCAGGGAGACTTGTGAATCCTTTACACTAAAAAAAAATTAAAATTGTTTCTCCCTGGTAATGCAGCAGCAATTAGGAACCATTAGGGTTCATACAACACACCTTTACTTATGGCCATCAACTTCATACTGCTGCCATTATCAGACCAGTGTAATCTGATAGTCAACCTTGACACAAATTTTTTTCCTTCTCTTTTGACAGACATGGGTAAAGTCCTCTTAATAATGGTACCCAGAAGAATTTGCCCTAGTGATAGAAACTAATTTTACAGAATTTTTCATTTAAAATATAAATTACACATATTAAATGTGTGTTTTTCCATGTAGACAGGCTTTTATTAATGACAGTCCAAGCAGTGTTCTAACAGAAAACAACGGGGGTGATGTATAAGAGAAAAAACACCAAAATCTTTAAAGGTTCCTTTCACAAATTCTCACTTCTACTGAGACATAAGAGAATACAGGTGGAGAAGCTAAAGGGAGAGTTGATATATTTTGCCAGGGAACTTAGAGATGTACCTTGTGGAGATAGATCCTTAAATCTCACTGGGCAACAAATATCCAAGGTGCTTCTGCAAAGCTGGAGCTTTGCTTGCAGCTCAGTTATCTGCTTAGGTGACAAGTCAACAAACCTTTAAGAAAGCTAATGCCCTTCAGATAATGCTCTGGATCTGATGCTACAGTGTGAAAAGAAATCTTTGGAAATGTAGAAAGCAACATGTGGAAAGAAAACCTTGAAACTGTACAAACAGGTGGAATTTCAGTACTTGCACAAATATTCAGTAGTGTGTGATTTAGCATATATTTTCAGTCTCATTTCTGTTTCCATGAATACACCTATAACACTTTTAAAAAATATAAACTACAGAGTGTCAGAACACTGGCTACATTTTATTCCCATCTTAGGGATGACTTTTTTTGCCAATATCTTCATTCTGGATTTTCACTTTGTTTTATAGAAAAAATTATATTCTACCCACAACACAAAAAATGACACAATGAATACTGCACAGTACTATCTCTACAATATGGTTAGCCAGCAATCCAAATTATCCATGGATATCTTATCCTGAAAAGGAAATTAGGGAATCATAGAATCATATAGGTTGGAAAAGACTTTTAAGATCATTGAGACCAACCATTAACCCAGCATTGCAAAATCCACCATTAAACCATATCCCCAAGTGCCGCATCCACGTGTCTTTTAAATACCTCCAGGGATGGTGACTCCACCACTTCTCTTGGCAGCCTGTTTCAGTGCTTGACAACTCTTTCCAGGAACAAATTTTTCCTAGTATACAATCTAAACCTCTCCTGGCACAACTTGAGGCCATTTATTCTTGTCCTATCACTTGTTACCTGGGAGAAGAGACAGACACCCACCTATCTACAACCCCTTTTCGGGCAGTTGTGGAGAGTGATAAGGTCCCCCATGAGCCTGCTTTACTGCAGGCTCAACAGCCCCAGCACAGCTTGTGCTCCGGACCCTTCACCAGCTCTGTTGCCCTTCTTTGGACTCACTCCAGCACCTCAACGTCTTTCTTGTAGTGAGGGGCCCAAAACTGAACACGGGATTTGAGCTGTGGCCTCACCAGTGCCGAGTAAGAATAATTAATGCATTCAGCGAGTGACTTAAGTGCTGGAAGTACTGCAAAAAAAATTCCCACATAAAGCTATAAAACAGAGTCCATAAAGGCAAAATACTTTTTTCTATTTCTCAAAGAGAAGCACTATGAAGTAACAGGGAAAAGTTATCTTAATAAATAAGTCATTGGGGAATCAGATAGGTGTCAAATATCAAATGAAGTTCATAAACTTTAATTTTTTCCATTTGCAGTATATTTAAACAGAGCTAAAGCAAAAATATTTATTTCCAATTGCATCAAAAATTTGTAAAGCATCTATTTCATTATAGGAGCAATTTTTGACTCTAACCTCTATGGAATAAATGGAGCTGCTGGGTTTTTCATCAGTTTGGGGATGATAGTCTCCAAATAGAGACATGAGAATTTGGGTCTAGTTTTGTTGATTCATGGGATAAACTCCAGCTGTAAAAACTGGTGCATTGCCTCTTAATGGCCTATCTTGTGGCTCCTAAAGAAGCCAATCTCCTGCTTCTCATCTCTAGAAGGAGAGTTATTACACTAAGCAGTCTGGCCATCTGCCCTCAAGAGAGAAGACAATTATTTTCCTAGAAACAACCAGTAACATAAGGTTATATAAGTCTGTCTTATCCCTCCCAACCACACATACCCACCCAGTTGCCTCCACAAATTACTGAGTTTCTGTCTCATGTACTTTTTGAAGAAGAACCACACTGCATGGGAAGGGCATAACCTCCTTCTGTCTCCTCCTTTCCCACTTTCCACTGCCTTTCATTTATGACTTCAGAAAACAGGCCTGATAAAGTGTTTAATCTTTTTCCCTGGTCTTGAACTGTGCAAATGAGAGGTTGTGTGTCCCAGACCGTCACTGGGAAGCAGAGGCACAGTGTTTACAGATACAGTGATGTACTGCCTTAATTCTACCCATCAGAGTATAAGCTGATGCTAAAACAATTGGATACCAAAAAAAAGAAAAAAAGGCCTAATCAAGATAATAAACATTCCTGTAAATAGCATGAGAAACAACATAAATCCACGTTTTCTGTCGAAAATAATCCATCTCTATTGATCCTTTAAGTTAATTTTCTCTGAGTAAGATTCAGTTTCCAAACTCATCAAAGCACAACTTTCTCTGATGTTATTAGATCTTGTTCAGTCCCTCACAGACTTAAGGTGTATTACTCCCAATATGTGCATATTTTAGCTTCCTAGACTTTTCAGCACTGGCTTAAATAAAGACAGCAGACTAACTGAGGTCTGTTTTGCTGGGTATTGTAGAGAGACCAAACTTGGAGATGGTGGTAAAATGAAATAAAATTGTCCCCATTAATATAAAACCCAAAATCTTGCATACTCGGATGCTGGATCTGTGAGTTTATTCCAGAGTTGGATCGCTGCTTAAAATTACAAGCTTTTATGCAGAATTTGCTCTCACTTTCTAATGCTGTGAGTAACTCACCTATTTATAACTGTAAAGGTCTTTTATGAAGAAGGGCCACATTAAAGCATTGGATCCAGCAGGGGTTCATGCAGCCCCAAAGATAACAGGTTAGTCTGTACTAGGCCCCTGGAACTGCAGGTCATGTACCTGTGCTGGGACACAGAGCATGGACTGTGGTGTGCTCAAAGGAGGCAGGGGAAATGGGGCAGCTGCAGAGCTGCTCAGCAGCCAGGAGTGTCCATTAATCTTGCTGGAAAAAGAAAAGGGAGGAGGAAAATAACAGGTATATAGACAGCTCAGAACGCATCTAGGCAGAAAAAAACCCAGACAACAACCCCAACAATCCAAAAATAAAGCCAACCAACAAACCAATTATTAGCATAAGATAATATTTGGAAGTTTGGAAGGGAGTTAAACAGATTCTGGAGGTAGGTTAGAGTAATATCAATGGTGATATTGCTCTGAAACTGACTTTCAGACCACTTTATATGATGCTTTCATAAATGAGGTTGGCACAGAAAAATTGCTGTTGACACACTGCTAAGAGGTAATGTCAGAACTCAGTAGACTCAGAACAGACATGAAGAGCAAGAAAACAGTGAGCACTAGAAAGGTGAAAAGTGGTGTAGTTAAATAGGAAATCTATCAGTTGGAAATGATGGTGACAGAAAATTATCTGCTAGTTATTTTTCAGAAAGCCACACGCCACCAATGACACAGTGATGACAAATGACAACAGGAAACCCAGGTACTTTGGATAGAATACTGTGCAAAGTTTTGGTTATGTGTTCTTGAAAAAAAAACATCTTTCATCTGCAACTGGGTGCAATAAAAGAGCAAGTTGAGCGAGATAAAAGGAACTGTAGTAAGGAGCCTTCAAGAGCTGCCCATCTTACCTCAGAAAAATACAAGCTGACAGGATAAGGTTATTCACCTCAAAGTCAATAAAAGGTGAATACCCAAGAAAAGAACTGCTAAAAAGCAATGTTAACAGGAAGAAGCTGTCTATAGATATATTTAAGTAGATTCACATAAAAAGATTTCTGATCATCAGGAGGATGAAGCCTTATAGCCATGCTTCAGGTGGCACTGGAGTGGTAAGAAATCCTTGAATGATTTGATAAACTTATGAAGGTTGCATTTGACATTATTTATTTCAGTGACCATGGAGATAGCTTTCTACTGTGTCATGACAGTAAATTCTGTAGGGTCATTTTAAAAGTCCAAGAATTTCAGATCTCTAATACCTGTGAAAACAGAACAACTTATGTGGAGGAAGTGTGAAGATAAAAAATGGCTTCTTTTTTAAAATTTTCTTTTTGTTGCAAAATATAAATTATGACACACAATATTTTTCTATCCATTTGTAAATTTTAAAAATCAGAATAATCGTGCACCAACCTAAACAAGAAAAAATGTAAACAAAAATTCAGATTGAATGACCTAAATGTGACAGGATTGAGGGACCTTGAAATACAATCTGTTTTGCTCAGACCAGAGGAAGCAAAAATTATGACCAGTTTACAAGCATTTAAATGTACCAACAATCACTGAGGATGATATGCTGGTAGTTATTCTCTTTGTTAATAAATATGAAAGAGAACACAAAGACAGAACAAAAAGAAAAAAAAATAACCAAGAAACATCAATCTGTAAGTGTGTATTATCTGGAGAAAATAAAATAAAGTCTGTAAGTGCTGTTGACAGGGTCATGGGAAGAACACCTATTCTATTTGCTTTGCAAATAAAGCAGTAAATCTGTATTCCAAGCACCTCAGACCAGCACTTTTATAAGTTTTCAATTCAGGAGAGCAATAGATTAAAAATAAATGGGGTCTGTAGCCAGAGAAAAAGAGTAAAAGAAAGAAAAAATATATTTTTTAAACTTTGTTGGTTAAAAGAAGGATCTTGACAAAATGAGAGTAAACAAACAGTCTTGGCATAATTTCAGTAAATATAGAAAACATTCAACAACTTTAGAAGCCCAAGACCACTGATTGGTTGTTAACACAGTTTTGTTTTTCTTCTCCTGTACAAACCTTTACATACATCCATAACAAGCCTCAGGTGAGTGGTATAATTAAACCTGAACTGAATTTTGTGCACAGAAAAAGGCATTTGAATCACATCGAATAGCCTTAAATCTGAGTTTCCCTGAAAAATCAGTGAAAAGTGAGTGAATGCAACAATTTGTCATTGCAATGAGCTTTAGACAGAATGTTTTATATATTTCACTTTTGAAATTTCACTAAATTCTGATGATGCTATTTCGAGTACCCAGACTCCAGGGTTTGGAATGGCTGTTCTGATGTAAGGTTTTTTTTCAGTTTTCTGAATTTCAATGATCCAAACTCTCACCAAAAAGAAAAAAAATCTAAACATATTTTTAATGCCAGCTACACAAAACTATAAAGCAGGTGATAGAAGGGCTGTTTCAATTTCCCAGCAGTGAGTAAGAGTCTTCATAGGAACAGAGCAAAGGTCTAAAGAGGTGCTAAGTGTGGTCGATTAGTGACAGCTGCTCCTTAGCTGGCTAGGCTACTAACCTTATTTCAGTGCTAATCATGGAGTTTTGAATGCAGAAGACCCTTCCTTATCACATAAAAGGCTGCAGCACCGCTGCACTGATTATGTTGCATCCCCTGGGTTTTTCTAAATTTAACTTAGAAAATAGGAACTGCTTGGAAGTAGTCCTTAAGTGCAATTAATTGCTCTGCCAGTTATACCCATACTCTGTAGGGTGAGAAGTAACCTACACAACTTTTATTAACTCAGCTGTTTTCATGTTTATAACTAGAGTTTAAATTATTTTCCTAGACCTATTTAAAAACATGCTTGGCATTTCAATGCTCCTTTGGAGAGCAAATCTTGACAGCACAAATATCCTATGATACAACATATTAAAGTCATCATTATTTCAGTAAAGCAATCTAATAGAAGAATAATTGACTAAATCAGGCATCATGATAAAAACCAGAACAGAACATTATACAATTAGGCCATATCACAACCTCCTCATTTTAAAACCCTCTTAATTTAACCAGCAAATCTTCACCTCTTGTACCTGACAGGCACAAAAAGAACTTTAATACCTGGATCTTTCAACCTGCCCCCTAGGAAAAAATCCATGCCTTTGCTCTGCTAAACTGCAGAACTTAATTAGGCAAAAAAGGACATCCCACTGCCTATGCTGTTGTCAGCTACACTTCCCAGAGTTGAGAGCCTTACTGGCTCTCAGGCATTAAGATCCAAGAGATGGTCAGGGAAAGATCTGTCTAAGCCTGAGCTCCAGGGGCTGTTAGTGTTGCCATGGTGGTTGTGACCTTTGAGTGGGCACTCGATGTGCTGGGGAAGCTGTGAGAAGAGAACAAGGCAACTTTTCTGAAAGACGAGGTGAGATCCCTGAAGTCTGGGGGAAATATATTTTAATTAAAGCACAGAATATCTGAAATCCTTCGTTGCTCAAACTCCACAAGCCTGAAGAGCAGTTAACTGAGACCACTGTAAGTCTGGGGAACAATAATTGCAAAAATGGTCTTGTAAAAAATAACTAATGACAAAACCAATTTGAATGATGGTAAAAACTTTACTAGCTACAGACTTTTGCAAGTGTAAAAGCACAGGTATGCCCTTCTTTCAAAACCATGCCTCTTGAAACACTCATCTTTGAAAAGCCTGCAGAACACCTTTTGTATTAAAAAATATTGTCAGCAATACATGTTTTGAATAAAAATATTTCAGTGAATTTCATAACTTGAAAAAAAACCCTTAACTTTTAGTTTTTGTGCAACCTATTAAGGATAACTTTTGCAATATCATCCTTGTAATGAGATTATTTCATTCGATATCTTTGTGTAATAATGTATTCAATGTACCGCTTTGAAATATAAATCAATTATTTTCAACCTAGTATTAGCCAGAAGCTATGCTTCTAACTAACAAATGAACTAGAGGATTCCTCTGTTACTGCTAATTAAAAAGTTCATTGCAAATGTTAAAAACTGAGAGCAGACATAGCTATGGCATTGCTACAAGGATATGGCAGCAGAATTCCATATGGCAATGATTATTCAAATTTTCATGTGTTAGAGATTTTTACTGGCTCCAGCCCTCCTTGTCTCATAAAAGTCTATTAATATTTCAGAAGACTGATACAATCTTGCAGCTGTAATTTTGCCATGGACTAATTCATTTATTCTGTTCTCACAATATTTTCTGTAACAGTAAAAACAATTAGTGCAGTTGGTACAATGGTGGACAGAATTATAGTCAACCAGTTACAGAAGGCATGGTAAACAAGATAAATCAATGAAACTAATTCAATTGTGACAGTGGAGAATGCATCATGAATGGAAAAGAAAGAAGTTGTGTCAGTGGGAATGATGATAATCTGTTTTCCCTCACCACAAAACTCACATAAAATAAGACCTCCATTTCCCCTGTCATAAAGCAACCAAAGAGATTAAAAAAATAGAAGGAAAGAGAATGGAAAACAATCAGCTAGTCCAAATGTTTCAGAGGAGGCACAACCAACTGAGCAACAAAGATTTTGTGGGAGTACTATAAAGAGGAAAGCCTTTTTGTCACATCAAAAAATGTAACAAAGGCCTACCAAAAAGCATTAGTCAGAACCTCAGTACTTTTTATCTGATTTTCATGAAATTATGACGTGGGCCACTGTTAAGTGGTCCAAGTAATTCAAGTAATGCAATGCTGAGAGAATTTGTCTTAAAACAAAAGCATGTATTGGCAGTGCAAAACCATACATTACTCAACAAAGGACTGAAGGAGATGTTGAATGCGCACGTACTTGTATAAATATAAGAATACTTCCTAGTTTCAGACTTTCTCTTCCTCCAAAGAGGGCTCCCAGGAGAGCTGTGATGAAATGGAATGTGGGTTTTAGAATGTGCCCTTGGGGCGTGGTTGCACAGAATATGGGAAAAAGCAGCGCGGAGGACAGGCAGCGACAGCCACACAGTCATTAATGTCAACATTGCTAACACTGATTTTCCATGGTATTGCAGAATCCAGATCAAAAGCAAACTCCTTTCACTTCCACAAATCCCTCAGTACTCTTCTTACCCCACATGATTCCACACAACCAGTGTAATATTTTATATCCTCATGATCAGTGAGCTCTACCTAAAAGCTAAACATAATATGGTAGTATCAATTTTATCCAATCTCTTAATGATTTGTGACATCATATTTGTGTTTGCTGAATACAATAAAGCTGGTAATCAAACCATCACGGCAGTGATGAACACATTCAATATGCACAACCACATTAAATAATAGTGCCTCCTATTTCACAGGAGATATCTCCTATCACCCTGTAGTCTGTAGTCTAAAACAATTGGGTTCATTACAAAAGTCATCCTAATTGATTTTCTAACACAATTACATACAATTTGGAATGTCATTGGATATATGAAAGAAATCATAAAAAGAAACTGGGAGCACATATTCAGTGAAATACAGATTAATACTCACTTAACTCTCCAGAAACTTTGAAAATACAACTAAAGCTGGCTTATTCCCTTTTGAATAAATCATGATTCCTTGAAGCTCTTCTGTTTTAATCAGTGCATTGTAATTACTCTATGTTGCACCTGATTTCTCCTAAAGTATTTACCTCCTACTCCCAAAAATACTCCAAAGTTCATACTTACAACCAAAAAGATCCAAGACCATGCTATTTTGTCCCCAAGTGATCATTATGTGCATCTGGAGCTTGTATCTTCAGAGTGGACAAAAGTGTGACTGTCTACTCCCTCCCCTGTGTCCTTGACCCAATTTTTCCTTTGTATTCTCAGAAGGCAGCTTCTGCTTTCTTCACTTTTTCAGTGGGAAGCATATGGATGGTACTTTTTTTCCTTTTACTAAGTTGGGGTACCTAACAAAGGGTAGCTCATGGGATAGGAACATTTATGTTAGCATGAGATGTGTGCTTCTCTGAAATGGAAGTAGTTTAATTAATAAAGGTAGCTCACTTGCTTAACACTGACTAACTTTAACAGCTGAGCTAAATATTTGAAAGATTTGAAAAACCCAGTTATTTCAATGAAATTCCCCTTCCAAGTGTTAAGTTTCTGGCCAACACATGTATGTGCGGAAAGTACCCAAATAAAATGTCTATAAAATGTAGTAAGACACTGTGGTTTTCCATAAACTTCTAGAGAAAATTTACAAGAGTTGGATAGAAAATACTAAACTGTGTAAATGCTGAAGGCAAACATGATTATAGCCTTAGCTGCCTCCTCAGCTTATGAGAGAAGACACAGAGTTACTCTTTGTTGGGGGGGGAAGTAAAAACTATTTAATTCAGTAAGCGTATTTACTCTTTACATATACATTTAAACTTCGAAATAGTTTTGAAATTATGCTTGATGCAAGGTTCACGTGGCTTTAAATCACGCATGCCTTTAAATCACACAATCTACACAAAGACTATATTGTGGCTTTATGTTGTATTTACAGGATGGCCAGGCTACAAGTGTTACTGTTTTCTGTGATCCAAACATACCCCAACATTCACAGCTTCCACATGGTTGCCTTGGGCTAACTTGCTCTGCTTATCATCCATTTGCTCCCTGTTGACTCAGATGTCAGGTCCAGGTTCTCTCTTGTTAAGGATGTGGTTGTGCTTTCCTGACTTAACAAAAAGATCAATTCCCATATACCAACCTCAAATGATTTAGCTTGTATCCCACTCAGATCTGTTTTAACTCCCAGCCCTATTTGCAATTCTGTGCATTAGCTCAGGGAGAAGTTTTTTTATTGTTGTTTTTCCTTCTTCATGCTCAAAGTTCAAGCCTGTCATTGTATCACCTTGGAGCCAGGTCTTCTTATACCACCACAATTCAGGTACAGGCAGAGCTTGATTACTGAGAGCTGGGATAGCTCTGTAACTTAGAAAGCTGAGTGATACAGGTACTCAGGGGTGACAGTGCAGACACACCCGAATGGCCCTGCAGAGTCTCAGTCTGGCACTGAGCTAGGAAATGTACACCTAGCAAAAAGCAAGCAGGAACCTGCCCAGGCATTTGCAAGTCTTTGCTATGTTTTAGCTTCCGTGGTTTTTTTCTTAGATGTATTTCCATTTTTTATCATCCATTTCTTAGATGTATTTCCATAATTTCCAGATGATTTCTGGGCAGTACCTCAGCTCTTTTTTTGTGTATTTATGCCAATCCATGAGTATATGAAAATTGCCAAAGAATTAAAACATACTGCTCTGAAATTTAGTGAGGTTACTAAAGATCCTATTTTTCCTCCTGGGCACCTGTTCAAATGTTTGCATTTGCATTTGCATTTCTCTTGGTATAATTCCTCTTCTAGGTTTCCACTAATAGGAATTTTGGATCTTTGTTGCAGAAGAGAGTAGACTTATTCCTAATACTAGATATATAACAAAAACTATGCTTATCTGCGTATGAAATTAAAAAAAAAGGTTCTGTTTCACTACAGAATATGAAGAGTTACCAGAGAGATTCATGTTAACTAGTGTAAATATTGTTAAAAATATAATCAATGTTGAAGAAAATTTTAAAAAACCTTATGAGAAATTACAAGCATGTAAATTCATGTAATGAGAATAAAAAGTAACTTTCCAGGGTGGATGCTAGAGCCAACAACATGAAATGTACTGTATTTGAAGTCTGACAGTAACATCACATATTAAAGATAACCCTGCTCTTTATGGTGATACTTCATACACAGGAGAACTGTGAATGAGCTATCTTTTTCTCACTTCTTATGTGAAGCAAAAACATTATGACAGCTAAATAATAATATTTAATACATGATGACCAAGCTGCTAGAATAAAAAAGCTTATGAAAATATAATGTACAGCTTTGTACAATAAATAAAATTATTCCAAAGCATATTTAAACATACTAATGGCTGTATAAAATTCCAACCACTGCTTGTAGCATCCTTTAAACAAAATATAATTGCATTTTTAGGCCAATGAATATCTGATAATATGGCAGGAACATTGAAGGCTTTGGGAGTCAAGAAATTGGCAGGCTTCAAGCTGTCACGAAACAGAAATAAAGTTACAAGATTACTTTAGTCAATAAATTGACCTGCTTCTAATTTTGTATTATACACAAGGCTAAATTTCAAGTTCTTGCTTCTTTCTTGTTCTAAAGATAGAATTCTTTCCTCATCCTTTCCAGCTTCTATGAAAATGAGTAAGTCTCTTGTCTTAAACTTGCCATGGCAAACTCTCCACATTTTCTGCTTAAGTATGCCTTTTCCCATTGTGTAACCAGGGCAAGCAGTTTCAGGCTGAGCATCTCCCTACTTCTTCACCAGGAATCTGGGGTCACTTTTTTTTTAACAGGTGCACAATACAAAAAAGCAAAGCTTCCTGGTTAAACATTATGCCTGGGGAAACCACACAGCTGGGGAAACATCAGGATCTGTCCAAGCTATTGCCTCCTGCCTCTCAATACCACTCATGTTCATGTACAACAGCCTCCCAGTCCAGATGAATAACAACAATAAAGGTGGGAACCTCAGAGCTGCATGCATTCAAATGCAAATAGTTATATAGGCTAGCAGTCTTGTTACATTTTAATCTCTAGCACTACTAATAAATATCTGAATTTGAAAGACCTTCCTAGCTTTTGGATCTGGTTAAAAACCCAGCCTATGCTACAACTTGATGTGGGTGACTGCTGTCCATTTATCGCTGTCTTTCTGAAGTGCCCTGGTATCCATTAAATAAAAAGCTGGGCATACAGAAGCTCTATAAAATAAAGTCCCTGTCCCATCCCTGTCCCACTGCCCTATACAGAATTTGGAGAGAAAGTGTGATGCACAATACTCACAGAATTTCCCTAGAAGTTAGGCACAGACTTTTTGCTTTGTCAGAGCTAAGAAGTTATTTCTGCAAATAAGGCTTTTACGTGCAATTGAGTTCCATTAAAAGTATGCTTTTTCTGCTAAGATGAAGAACATGGCATACAGAAATGAATCTCCTCACAAACAGACTGTGAAGGCGATCAGACAAGTGTGGGAACTGATGTAAAAAGCCCAGCTTCTGTAGAAGAACAGAAATTACCAAGTAATCTTTCACTGGCTTCTGAAAGAACCTGTTACCTCTTCACTCGCTTATCAGATGGAAAGTACTGCATTGCCTTGATTGTAAATGACCGAGCTCTTAGCTTTTGGGAAGAAGAAATGCCCAAGGGAAGAAGAGATATTTCCATCTCAATACCTCTTACCAGGCAGCTCACATCACTGGCTTGTTCCTGGCTGGTGAACCTGAAATGCAGTGTACTTCACCTTAGCTTTAGCATCAAAATGCTTAAATAATCTTATGAGAGAGCTAGATCATGGCTCCATTATGGTTACTTTCCAGTGTTAAACATCCTTTTAAATATCCCTTAAAATATTATAAAGCACCATGAGAGCTTTTCAGGTGGAAGAACAGCTAACATTTCCATGTGGCCAGAGGATGTGGGTATTTAACACATTTTTTCAGAAGTCACTTGTGGAGACAAGATTTATGTAGCACCTCCCTGTTGACAGGTACAGTAATAGGACACTTAACCGAGTCGTGTGACCACGGAGGGAAGATAATCAACATTTCTACAGCACCTTCTAGTTTTTAAGTCTTTTTGTGAAATATTTTATTTTTGCAAAACTTTTTATTTTTGTTATCCGATAAAGGCATTTTGTCCTGAGACATTAGGAAACATCTTGCAGTAAGATTCATGACAATGCTAACATAAATGCTTTTATTGGTTCAATCAGTGTGGTTTTGTTTCAGAGAATGAAGAAGGGTTGCCCAAGAATGTAAGCTATTTGAACATGATATAGTTGGAAATGTTACAAGAAATTATTCTGTGAGATTATGCATGTGTCTGTAAATGAAGTTTAGGCAATCTAAAAAATTTGCATTACTTTCTGCCACAGCCTTTTGAGACCACAAATTTATTATCATTTATTGAGGCTCGGCCTAGAAATCTTTTACAGGAATAATATGTTCATGCATTTTATACAAGCCCAACAAATATCACTGTAATTTACATCAAATCTTATTTTGATACTCTTGTAGGGCTAATTCAGAACTTTGATTTTAAGCCAGTTTGGCCATAGAAAACCCCACATTATCTCAGCTTAAAATAATGTTTGGGTTAGTTTCTGTATACTTAATTGCTGTGTCCAACATCTTTGCTTCAGTTAATTATATCAAAATTCTGTACCCAGCATGTCATATAAATGCTGTTAACCCAGGATGGTTTTTAATGTTATGCAGTACATTTAGTGCTCTTCAGTTCTTTCAGAGAATTTCAGTGCAATTATGAATTTTTAAATGTTTATACTAGACAGACTAAATTTATAATCACAAGCACTGCTGGAGAACTTCCATATTATTCCAACGAAACACAGTTTAAATCAAGATAGTTGGAGCAGTGTAAACCTGGAAGAGGTGATTCAGTCCCTTCTTCCACACATTTTATTGAGATTGGCTTTCAAAATGGCATTAGATGAAGGCCTTAGAATTTTTGTCTGCTGAGGAAAGGAAATCTTTGTTTTATCCCTAACAAACTAGAGATAAAATGCCAGCTAGGTATCATGGAAAAGAGGACACCTTCAAAGATTCAAGTGAAAGTTATTTTGCTGATTGTTTAGGATTTCTCTGGAATGTGTTCAGGTACAAGCTCGATAAGCTCCCAAACTAGAAAATGCTTGAACTCTAGTTATAAAATAGAGTTACAGCAAAAGCAATCACTAGAGAAAACACTGACTAGGAAGTAAAAGGAATTTTGTGAACATGTGGCAAAAAATCTATTGGAGAGAATAAACGAACCTTCACCTTTAGTGTTTTGAAAATACAGAACCATCACAATGTAGCTGTTTCATACTCTAGTCTTCAATCTGATAAAGAACCTAGCCCAGAAATTGCATCACTATGCTTTTCAGAGATTTCAGCACAGGAGATACTGTCACACAGAAGAAAAAAACAACTTTCTTCTGTCAAGTCTGTGTCAAAACAAAAATCCAAAACTCAGTTCTCTTTTTTTACAGTCCCATGCCATCCTTGTAAAAGAATTTCATAAGCACACTAGCATGTGCCATTGCCTAAATTATGATATCTTTCTTGATTTAGAATAGACATGTACACAGCTGTAGTCTCCCTGGAGTCATGGCAGTTAGTTTAATGGGAATATATAACAAAAAACCAGGAGAATTTACACTGCAATTAGAGTCTTTTGTCACTCTCAGATCTCTGAACTTGCCAAGGTGAAGGTTTTGACAATTTCACTTTGCAGATGGGCTTCTCAAGGGCTGCGTGCAAGGACTACTTGAGTGGTCCATTTATGTCAAGCAAGCTGGAGGCAGCTTTGCCTTTGTAACAGAACTCCCTTCATTCACATGTGGAGCTCATATCACTGAGTTCTTGATGCGTGGAGAGACTCCACAATGAATTAAAATTGTATAGTAGGTATGCTTTTTAATGGATCGATTACGACGCTGGACACACAGGAGGTCATCCTCCAAAGGTGTGCATACCCCGGCAATGCTCAGCCTGGTATTTATCGAGTTACGAGTTACATATACATTAAATTACACAATATGCCTATACATAGTCATCATCTGTCCCTGCTTTGTATTATAATTAGCTTAAAAGTCATTAGCATTTTAATGTGCCTGCGCACTGCTGCCTGGTGGTCGTGGGCCGGGGTCTCTGGGGTGAAGTAAAGGTTCTTCCTCAGGCTTGAACATTTTACCCCGCTTCCTTGTGCACACTCTCTAAGTTCTTGGTACAAGTCCAAACTCCAGGGCTGGTTCTAGCTGGTTCCAGGATCCATAACCAAGATCTGTAGTCACGGTCTCTACCCCTTATCAATGGCCCTACATCCTCCCCCTACTGCTTGGCAAGCATAAGTATTGAGCAAGCAATATACGTTGTCTAACAAGCAGCTGCAAAATTTAGCAATACCAGTAATGCCCACAATAAGCAATTAACCCTTAAATCTTAAACTCCTCAGTATCATTCTCACCAAACAATTCCATGAACAAAGATGTAACAGTACTCCCTTTTACACTTACACAACAGAAATTATATCTGCTATGCCTACTTTACTAATGAAAACATGCTTCTTGTGGTGGGAAGTATTTGGTCTTATTTTACAAAAATGGATTCAACATTTCTAATAATATGATTTAAATTTTAGTGGCATTCTGGTCCAAAGTTGAACACCAGCTATTTTTTGGTGTTAATTCAGAGTTCTGAAAGACACATATATGTATTTATCAGAATACTCAAGCAATTCCTCAAATAATTTCTGTCTTCAATTACAAAAAATGCACTTTTACAGACCGGGGCAAAGATATTTACACAGTGGTTTCAATTTTACTTTGGTAGATAACATTATAACACCCTATACATCACAGAAAATATTGAATTTCTAGCTTTCACTAAAACCTCATGAGCTTAAATCAGGCTTGTGTATCTCTGCCTAAGATCTTAACTTTCCACTGTCAGCAAAGAGAATTGCTGAAAACCAAAGACAGATATATATGCCTACCAGCATTAAAAAATGCTTTCAATACATTTACAAGCTTGAAAAAACTCTGAGAATATTTATCTTTGACCATGGCAATTGACTATAAGAGAGGAAAAATAGTTTGATGTTCTTCAGGATTGATGAACATTATGTAGGTAAATATCATTATTCATATATTATGGTGAGTATTTACTAAGTCCTTCACCTACAAACAAAATTATATGAAACAGCTTATTTGAAAACACAGCCCAGGTCTCTGTTCCTTCAAAAGCTGAAAATATACATTCTATTCCTTCAGTTTTGACAAATATTTTGCCTGCTCTTAGATTCTTCTTATTTGAGAACTGTGCTTTAATCCATACAGATAGTTGCTGTATTCACATAAAGACTGGCCAAAACTAATTAGGAGAATGTGAGGAGGAGTCTACATACTCACACAGATCTTTTCTAGGAGCTTTGGTAGAAAAGAGAAAAAAGCACATTGTGTCTTCTCAGAAAAAAAACCCTTCAAATTATTACACTGCGACTATGGAGGAATCAGTATTACTTTTCCAGTGAGTGTCTTCCCTCCTTTGTAAAGAAGCCTGGTTAAATATTTAAAGTTACAGTAATTCAGTATAGAGCTTCAGTTCCCTTCCTCAGCACACAATATCTGAGCTTCCCATCAGAGTAGTGAAGACCCATATGTGATAGTTCTTCCATTTTACCTTTCCATTTAAGGCCCAGGCTCCTCAGGTGCCCAGCTGCCCATAGATAACCTTTGGCTAATCTTGTGCAGGAATTTCTACATAACAACCTAAACCTGTGCAAGTTAGCATTCTGTCAAAGCCACAAAAGCACATGTGCTCCTGCAGCTCAGCATTGCCATTCGTAGTCCAGCATCTTTATTTTGATCACAGATGAAGTTTGACTTGTGCCAGTAAGTCCACCATGGTTCAGTGACTGCATTTCACAGCTCTTGTTCGACTTCTGCCATGTCTGCCACAGCAGCAACAGAGAACACTGGAGAATTGGGGTGGCATTAATGTCAAGTGAAAACGTCTGTACGCTTCAAAGCATAGATATCTTATGGACTAGCTGACTAAAAAATTTGGTCTGAGCATAAGATCAAGCCTTTGTGCTGACAAAAAGAATGAAGAAAACATGCAAAAAGAACTCTTAGAGAATGGATGCCTACAGAATATGACAACATTTGCCAACTTTAACTTATTGGTGCTTGATGTGACAGATAAAAAGTAAATCTAACAGCGGATGAATTCATGCCACTTATATAGAGATGAAAATAATAGGAATATTAAACACAGAACGGAAAAGAAGTGTATCCTAGATCCTGTGGAAAAACAATTTTAATTAATTATAAGTGTATTATCCTTCTAAAAACCCCATGCCTACACGAGTTTCTACAGTCAGCTATGCCAAATTTGATTACATGTTAGGTCATCCTCTTGGTGGTTTGAGACACTTTCAGATTCTAATTCATAACAAAAATTGGAAAAATTTCTAGGGTATTTTTGCTGGGTACTCAAGTTCATCCAACATAATTATTAGTTCAACTGTACCTTGCATAAAGCCTAGTGATCTTATACAAGTCATCTGAAATTTGCTCCATGGAATAAATTGTTTTACACCTGCAGTTTGTCTGTGCTTTTGCTCTTTCTATTAAATCTGGTAATGCTAGTAATAGCTAAAATTAATGGTCAAAAAATATCAGGAAAAAATGCCCAGAAGAACACAGAGGACTAAGTCCATTTTATCAACAGCTGGGTACAGTGTACCAATGTTTTAGATGTTCGTTAAAAAAGGTCAACAGAGTTGTCATTGGGTAAGTTCATCTGTTGAAAACAGTGAAACATCAGGACAAATTTTTTAATCCATTGGAGCAGAAGACACAAATCAAGGACCCACAGACTGAGGAAGATATGCACTGAAAATCCGTGGGCTTCTAAAGATTAAGGGCAAAACATATCCAACAAAATCTAGCTTCTGAGAAAACTCATTTAGTTTTCAAGCAAGCAGAAATTTAATGCAACATTAACACTAGACTGAAGAACCTAGAGGAGTTACCAGTCACTGCAAATGTTTTGCTTAATCAGTAGGTTCTTTTTCTTCCTTTCTTTCTCATCACAATACATCAATAAAGGTTCCTAGGATGAAGTTTGCTAAGCTTAAGCAAAGATGAAAAAATAATGGGTCATTATCAAGGATAGCAGTAATATTCATAGTACAAACCATAGCAATAATCAAGTTCTTAAAATTAATAATAATAATACACATTGCCAAAATAATAAAAATACATCAAGGATCTCAGATGAACATAAGTGACACAGCTCTTCAATGAATCTGGTTTTGTGTTCTATACAATGGTTTTGCTTCTGCTGGGAGCATCACATTTATTTCTGCTTCATAGATGAGAAAAACTGCCAAATATTTAGGAGAATGAAATTGCTAAGTATAGTAACGTTTCAATGTATAACTAAACTAGAGTATCAGTATCATGACATCCAAGTAGCATAACAACCAGATTGATGCCAAATAGCATCACAATTTGAAACTAAAAGATGTCTCAACTTTTGTTCTTCACCTAAAAAAATTTCTCCTAGCTTGCTTTCAGGCTAACACTTTAGTGTAAAAAGTTATGTGTTTTATAATCTTGGCCATGTAAGAAAGGCAAAAAAAAAAAAAATTGTCGCAGGTAGTCCTGATTTGAGTTCTGTGATTATTGCTTACAAGGCAAAAGATTTCAAATAGCATGTTGGGAAAAAAGGCCCAAGGGTAAAAATGGGATGGTGATTTAACAGCAACTACATCTCAGCAGTGTGGTGCTTCCCTCATGAGTTCACAGAGATGGATATGGTCTCAGTTTTTTCATTAGTAGCTGGTGTTATATTTGAAGTTACTGTTAGTTGGGAAATGACAAATTAGGGAACTTTTACAGTTTGATAGAGGGAATGGTGTAGGTCTGTAATAAGTGAACAAGAGAACAGCCACTCTGACTCTTGTTTGCCTGAAGTCTGTGAAAGCAGCTTCTGCAGGAGAAAGGGCATCCCAGCATCCATATAATATAATCTGTCACAACCTCACTGCTAACACTCTCTGACTAGTTTTGCAAGTTCTGACAGAAATAGACTAGAAGTAGCAAAAATGGTGACAAAAAAGAGACAAGTCTGTTCCTGTCCACCTCCTAAACCCTAGTGGGCTGCTAACATCTGCAGAGCCCTTCTAAGGCTGCAGGTTGTTCAGCCAGAGCCAAATCCTGTTCACTGCCGACTGTACCAAGTTGCATCTGTCCTTTATGTATAGACAGGTTATCTACACCATGCTGAGTGTGTGTACAGCACCTGCAGACACATCCCTCCCTCAAGACTTCTGCTGCTACTGTGCTTTAACAACACAGTTCACACTTTGGGCTTTTCTCTGTGTGTGTGTGTGTTTGTATTTGTGTGTGTGTGTGTGGAGAGGAGGCAGCGGGAGAAGAGGTATAAGGAGGGAATGTGTAGGTACTTAAATGAAATACTAGCAAAGATAAAATATTACCAAGTCTAAAATAGTGTGATTTAGAAATATTTCTTCTATGAAAGAGTAATTAGGCATTACTAGTAAATTAAAAAGGAATGATAATGATACATAGCAGAGGATCTGGTAACTCCTTCACTAGGCATTGAAAGTAGCATGCTAATGAGCCATGTCTACAACATGGTATAAGCAAACTGAGTCTGATTGATCATATGCATGATCATCTTGCAGAGATAGTTTATCACTGTTGCATCACTAAGTTCCCTCACAGAACGGCAGAGATTAGAACAAAGACTGCGGGAAAGAAAAAAAGGATCTATTCTGTTTATGCAACTGGTAAGTATGCCAGTGCTTGACTTGAAAGAGTTGGGTTAATGGGTGAACAGGAAAGAACACTTTGTATTCCCATTGAGCAGGCTGAAGTTACTAACAGTGTGGGCCATTGTTTCACATTTAAGAACATTTTCCAACGTGTGTGTTTTGCAAAGCTGCACAACACCAGTGACTGACAGAATGGCGGTGATAAAACCAAAGCAATGTGGATGGCAATGTTTCAGAAGAATAGAGAATTTGGGAAAATCTCCTGGTAACCCAGAAACCTTGTCATAGCACAAGGTCAAAGAAAGTGAATTAGAGGCAGATACTGTTCCTTTTCTCCAGTGTTGAAAACCCAAAAGTATTCATGAGGTCTTCCCTGTTGCTTGTATGTGATTTCCCCTTTTGCTTCCACTGCCCTCCACATCCACTGTGTGCTGGTTACCCACAGAAGTCAGTTTCAAGAAGTGCATGGCTTTTCACAAGAGCTTTCGCAGACAAGTGTTGTCACTGGCAATGCAGATTTTCATGCATCCTGAACATAACTGAGACCTGACTTCATTTCTTTACAACAAACCTCAGTTTCTGCACAGACTCCCCAAAACAAAGAGCTTACTTGTGTAATGCAGTATAGCGCCTTTGTGCTCAGTGTCACTCTTCTTTGGGCAGTTACTGATGACAGGCAAAACTCTTAATTTTGATAAACAATAACTGCATCTGCAAGAAGTACCTGTGCAGGCACTTGTTCTGCTTTTACTTGGAAAGTTACCTGTGTTCTGGATGTTCAGCATGATCAACTTAGCCTGACATAAACTGCAAGATTAACAGAAGGAGGTCTATCCAAACACGAAATAAAATATACACATCAATAACATTCACTCCAAATTCCACAAATTCTATAAGACTTAGGACGAATTTGTGTCAGAGCATACTTTGATTTTCATCTAAAATGATATGTAATATATTTGGAAATTTTAGCTATTGATTTATGCAAAGAATGTTTACATGCTAATGTCTTAATTAGTATTTTAACTGGAAAGACATACAATAAAAGAACTATTATGTAATTATGTACTAGTCAGCAGGTAGATTTATATATGCAAATAGCAACTAGAATTATCTAGATTAAGTTATAAAGCCTATTTATAAAACATAGAAAGTAACACACCTACTAGTGAACAGTTATTTTCAATAGAATATCTTCTGAACAGTGCAATTAGCTCATTAACATTTATGTTTAGAACTGAAATGCACGAGGTGATTGACATGGAGCTCAAGAACTATGCAATTCAAAAAGTCTTTTGTCACAAAAATAGCAACAGGGAGACAGATTCTGGAATCTACTTAGATGGCAGCCAGAAAGAAAAGGCTATTTCTTTAATGATAAAGAAAAGATTCAAATTAAACCTGCTAAAGTCAAAGGGTTTGGTTTTGCTGTTGATTTTATTTCCTTTTTTTGAAATTTTGTTTTTCAGAGTACCACACACATAATAACCACCAATGGATTTCCATGTCTATACACAAATGGTTTTGGAACAAAAGGAATATCTTGAAAAGTATATTTGTAATGCTTAAAGCATTTCAGAACCTTAAGTTCCTTCTTATAACCATGCAGAAGACAGGTGAGTCACTTGACACAATGGAGACAAGATCTTTTGGGGACCCTGAGCAGAATGATGATAGCATTAAGTCGTAGCTACCATTAAAGCTTTATTTTTTAAACAGAATTTTATTCATAGCATAGCATAGAATATTTTGATCAGAGAAGCACAGAATTTTTATAAGTGGAATCAGCACCATTTTGTTAGTAATGTGGCACAGAATTTATAGCACAGTTTGGCTGGTGGTTCTTAATCACCTGGACACTCTGCAGATCAGATCAGATCAGCTCTCAATACTTTGCTTTCCATTATCAATATAAAAAACATAATCTGGATTTGAAAACACATAAAAGGGCACAAGTTGCTCATTCATGTGTGAGGCTGTGCCTATTTTGTTTTATGCCCTGGTTGAAAGGAGAAGACTTTCCAAATCTTCTGTTGCCACCTGTATCTAGGACAGGATGACTTGTTTGTGGGTATTCTCAAATATTTTAGAACCCAAGCTGCTGGAAAGTGGACCTGGAACAGCTTTATTATGGATTTGTCACTTACAGTGTTCAGTATAAACAGGACTAATCAAGTTTAACAAAGAGAGACTGAAATGTATATTAACTGGAAAACAGACTTACCTTAACAGGGCAATATTACTAATAGAGAAGAAAAATTACCACAACAAAAAAATAACAAAATCCAGAACTAATACTCATGAGTTGCTCCAGTGCTTTGCTCTTTTGAAGTTAGGTAATTTGCCTAATTAAAATCCAATTAAAATAGAAGAAGAGCAGCAGCACTCACTTCTTCTGTCCTGCTAGCATAATTTCTAATTAAATATGGCCAAGACTGATGCGGCTTATGTGAAGTTTGTAGCTATCTGTATGGATTAAGCATGTGCAAGCAAACTATCAGATTGGGTCTTTCTCAGGTGACCTAACTGGAGGAACATCCAGCTCGGGGGTGGTAAGTAGCAAAAGATGGGAACCTAGATGCTCTGCCTTTTAAAGACAGCAGATGGGCCTTTGAAAAAGCACAGCTTTATGTAGTCAGAGACAATTTTTGGTAAGAGCTTGGTTACCAAACAGGTTAGGCGATGATGTGGAGTTTTTCCTCTTGGGCTTTAAAATCTCAAATTGAATGTATGTAAGCATTAGAAGTTACATGACTGAGTTAGCTTTTTAAAAAGTAAATTATTTCTATTCTGTTAAGGAAAAAAACACTTTTTGATAACAGGACATGGTTTTGGAGTTCTTTTCCCACTTCAAGGGTTGTCTATGAAGCTTGTGGGATAGACAGTACTTTCCTACTATTTTTAAACATTGCTCATTTACAGAGTTAGGTAACTTAAACAGTTTGAAGGTACCTGAACTCTGTGAGATTACAAGTTTGGCTGAAAAATCACCAGCACCTTTGAACTACCATGATCTGTCTCCCTCAGGATGCTTGAAGTGTAACATACGACAGAGCATCAGCCGCACAAAGAAACCAAAGCAGAGTACTCCTTCTGTTCAAAATAATCATTCCACTTCTCTTTCCTTTATCAATAAATTCTTTCTGTCAGCATGAATGAATGCATTCAGGCATGGGACAAGTATGTTTTCATTGCATTCATTATGAATATACAAGATTCTGGCATGGTCTGACTTTTGAGAGACATGAAATAAATACAAATGAAGATGACTCCTTAAGCTGAAAAGACATTTGTAGATACTGAATCCCAGTCACTTTCAGCATTGACATTTTTAGTCCATGACTAAAGATCTAAAAGCCTTCTGGGCAGAGGAAAGATTAGAATTTCTATATAATAAAATTAAAATTTTACCCAGCATAAACACAGCCTAATTCTACAGGGGTCTCTGTGTATGTCCAGGCGCACAGTTAAGAAAAGAGGTCCAGTTGCCTCTTCCACTTTCTGCTGTTCTGGCAACATTGACATGAACTAAAATGTAAAACTGGGCAAAGAGATTTAGTCTCAAGTCCTACAGCACAAATTCCTTGTAGCATCCCAAGTAATATACATAATAAGCTAAAAGAAGGCTGTGACACATGCAATTACAGCAGATGAGACCAGGGACTTCAGCAGAGGATCAGAGTGCCCCAGGGTATTGAGTACAAAGAAGTCTGTCTATTAAACTGTTCATGCTTTGCTATGAAAAAATGTAATTGTCCAGACATTTTAATTTGACTGTGCTATACTAAAACCTTGATTTTCTTTGGAGAAGCATGTGATTTTCATTCAGGCAGTAAGTGCTGAGATTGTGTGCTGGAGAAATGCTATGGAATATATTTTATGGGTGAGGAAGGGGGGAGCAGCTCTTTTTTCGTTTGCACATATTTCTGTCATCATTTAATTATTTTCTTGGAAATCGATAACTCATAACTGACAGCAGCAGGAAGGTAGCTGTTTGCTGCTTTTTTTTCCTCTTTATCCATCCTGTAGAGTTGCTGAATATTTGCTTGTCAACACTCGTGGTGAAATGCATTGTTCTCAAACAAAAGAAAAGAAAAATATATCTTAAAGTAAGAACCAGAACAAGAAAACAAAACAAAACAAAAAGTTGCTGCAGCATAATGTTTCCCAGTGCAGTCAAACTCTCAATCTCAGTACACATTACCTGGAATATCACTAGGAAAAAACTCTGCAGTCACTTCTCTATGGGTTTATAAGGTAATTGTGTTTACTGTAGCAAAAAAATAAATGGAGGAAAGAGATAAATTTAACATAAGGAAAATGTGCCTAGGAGAGATTGTAACATAATCCATTCCTCAGAGGGATTGGAGAAATCTTATTCGTTACAGAAGTCTAAAACTGAAGCAGATGAACATGAGAGCCGAAGGCTCTGCCCAGTCATATCTTTCAGTATTTCAAGGACTGGACAGAAGGAAACAGAACCTGAGGTGTATTTGAGGAGTATGCAGAAAAGCAAACTGATGACTTTTACTTCCAACACATGGTCAGAGGTTAATTCAGGGCTCACACATTGGATATACATGTTTTAACAGTCCAGTATTTGAATATCCCACTGATTTAATAGACTCCTTAAAATATTTTAAGTCTGCATGTAAGTTCTATGTGACTTTGGAGCTTATATTATCATGTTTAGAGCTGATCCTAGAAAGAGATTAGAATAACATAAGAACTATATCCTGAAGAATTTTAGGACTGTCTATTTCAGTCCCAGAAGACCGAATGTACCAGACTTAAGAAAATACCTCAACTATTTCCATAATATCTGGGTCACTTCAGTTCAGAGAAAAATAGAAATGGTTTGAAGTTTTCCTGCAATGCTTATCCCATACCTATTTACACGATAACGTGTTGTGGTTTAACCCCAGCCAGCAGCCAAGACCCACCCATGTGCTTCCTCACGGCCCCACCAGCGGGACTGGGGAGAGAATGGGAAGGGTAAAATGTGGAGAACTTGTGGGTTGAGATGAAAGCAAAAGCTGCACACACAAGCAAAGCATGACAAGGAATGAATTCACTGCTTCCCAAGGGCAGGCAGGTGTTCAGCCATCTCCAGGAGAGCATGGCCCCATCACACAGTGATGCAGTGTCTTGGGAAGACAAACATCACTCCAAACGTCCCCCCCATTCTGACTTTTTCCCTCCACTTTATATACTGAGCACGATGTTATGATCACATAGCCCCGTACTAGCCACTGTGAAGAAAATTAACATTATCTCAGATAACAATGATCTCATTTCCACTAGATCAGGAGAACTATGGATTAATTAAATTTTAATTTAATTTGTCATTAATTTTAAAGTATTTATATTATAAAAAACATATGCAACTTCTGTCTAACATTTTCCTATTATAAAAAACATATGCAGCTTCTGTCTAACATTTTCCTATTAGTCTAAGTGGGATCTAGAAGCTGTATGTATTCCCTCAAGCTTGTGTGAACTTGAAGCTGTCTGAAACAAATCTGAGAGGTAAAAAAAACATTGAAGCATCTGTTCTCCCTATCAGAAGGCTGGAATTTCAGGGGATATGAAAAGACCACAGATAACCTCTGTCATTCTGGAATTAAAAAAAAAATGGCGTGAATAGCCCCAAAATGTGCAGAACTGTTACTTGGAAACAGAAAAATGTACTAGGCAGGTCAAAGCACATGGGACATTTTTAGACTAACTGCTTTGAAGTATTACAGTAAGTGGGAGAGAGGTGGCAAACAGTGGGGGAAAATGTGTATTTCTTTGAGTAATACCTGTAAATGGTGAGTCCAATTCAGAGCAGGAAAACAGCTAGGGGGCTGAAGCTGGTGGGGGTTTGGGAGGTGTTTTGTTCAGTGTTTTCCAGCTCTTGTGTGCTGGCTAAGCAGCAGAGAACACCTGGAAGGGATTTCAACACTTCTGTTCTTATGTTTTCGATTTAAACTTGCCATTTGCTGAACATTTGTTACACTAGTCTACGGCAAATAGGTGCTTCAAAGAGGTTTACTTATTTAATTATTTGTTTTGCTGTTTGTCCCTGTACTTTGATGATAGTCACCCTCGTTTGCCCCCTGACATATTCAAATGATTTAAACTATCTCAGGATCTGCAGTGTTTTACAAGTGCACAGCAGTCTTAGATCACTTTTGCTCAGCAGAAGTGTCTCTCTTCCATCCTACTGAGTTTAATTAATACAAGATGAAAAAGCTTTCAACTGAACAGCAATCTAAGAACCGAAGGATTAATAGAAAAGTCCTTTAGAAATAGATAAAAAAGTTGAAGGACTTATGAAAGTCAATTGTATGCTGCAAGGGCACAGCTACACATTACAATAATACATATTTAACTTTTCCTAAAGAAAGAGAAGGGTGAGCAAAGAGCCCATATGAAGCCATTCTTGTATTTGCTGATTACATACCTGTAAAAAAATAAAGCAATATTAGCTGTGTGAAAGCATTCAATAGTGGTCTTTTATTCTCAATTGGCTAGAAGTGTATGTGTTATTTTCTTTCTTTCATGCTCTGGATTTTTATGAAATCTTTCAAACTGTTTTCTCAGTGCAATAGCCCCTAAACTGTGTCTTCATATGGTATGAACTCTAACACTGTTTTCACATAAAAGGCTTTAGGCACAGTTACATTTAAATCCCATTGCTCAAGAGTCACACAAGAGTGTGTAACATGGATAAACTTGAAATGTATATTTTCCCAGCTGGGAATCTGAACTGTGTCATACATAGGAATGTACCAAACCATGAAAAACTGAACAGAAGATTATCACAGAGGAGTTCTCTTGTTTAGCGAGCTGAAACAAGTTTACCACAAGTCTCCTGGCCTGAGTAATCAATAGAAAAAGTAAATAACTACAGAATACAAAAATGTAGCCATCTATAAACTGATTTTTCAGAATGGTTAAATATGGCAATGGCATTTTGAGTAAAATAAAGGGGCAATATCAGAACTAACAACACTGGGAAAAATATTCACCATTGTTGCCAAAATTGCTTCAAGTTTTAAGCCTTTTAAAAGTAAAGAAACCCATATTAACCAAGCGTCAAGGAATTAAAACAACAAATAAGTATTGAGGCATATATTTTGTAATCCTATTGGGTCAAATGTTATTATCTATGTTAATTGTTATTATTGCTATTGCAGCAGTTCCTGGGAAACCTGTCAAAAGTGAGGTGACACTGTGTCAGACATTACTCAAATGTATAGAATGACATGTCCTTGCCCTGAGACCTTTCACAATCTAATTTAAGTCAAGACCCAACAAATGGATGCAATCACTGAGAAAAGAAGAAAGTGACAATAGGAATGCTACCGAACAGCCATCATACAATATTTGGATTAGCTTTTTCCTGTAGGCAAGGTTACATTTTTGTAGGACATTAATTTATTTGGTTTTATGATGATATTCAATTATGTGTGACTTGCCTGTGCTGACTATAACATGCATTTCCTCTGTGCTATCTTCTGGTTTTATTTCACCTGTGATGACCTTTGAGAAGCTGCCACCCAGCAATAAAAAGAGTTGTAACTGATTTCATAAATCTAAGATATTTTTAGGAACAAAAAGGGTTTACGGAGGAAAATCGGAGTTTTGTTTTACTTACACAGCAGAGATTCAAAAGAAATACTAAGACTGGAGAAGGAAGAAAGAAGGAATTCTGAATGGAAATGTGTGTGTGTGTAAGTATGGGAAGGAAAGAAAAACTCTTTAAAAGAATGGCCATATAATAAGGGACACTGTTCCCAGGACACTGTTTTTGTCAGCAAAACCGAGGAACATGTTCTTGATGTCAAAACAAAAAGGCTGCAGTCTGAAAAGCAGACATCTCATCAGCAAAGGAGCCAGCACCCTGGCTCCAGCAGGGTGGCAGCAAGGCTGCAACACACGACGTACACCATTCCTTCCTGTTTGCCTGCCAAGAGAGGGAGACAGGAGACATGTGTTCCACACATATGCCAAAATAGGAGGAACAGACAGTGGACAGTGATGTGCCTTAAGATTTGTGGTGGCTGAAATAAGCCAGATCTGAGGCGGAGATCAACCCCAAAACTGCTGATGGCTCCTGAAGGAGAAGAAAGGTCTGTCTGTCCATCCAAAGTCTGTCATTGTCAGTCGAGAGGAGCTCTGGAGAAACAGAGGACTTAACAGCTGTTCCTTATCTTCTGTATTGTGCACAAGTGACCTTGGTCAGGCCGTGTGGACACACACAGGCTGCTTCCCACCGGTATGTGAGCAAGAGAGTGTGAAAACATAAAACTGACTTGCTTTAAAACCTTTAAAATAAACGTATTTTTCCAATCCAATGGATCTTGAACTGAGCTTTATTATGCTAATACCACTGCAAAGCAGATGTCAATACAGTAACTAAAATCAAGATACTTGATATGTGCTCTGGCAGCTGAAAATTGTATAAGAATAGAAACATATTTTTATAGTAGACCTGAAAGAAAAGTCTGGTTACCAAGCAGGTTTCAAAGGGAACCTCCTCTAGTGAAGACAGCATAGGAAATTTTAATATCAAACTTTCCACACTAACTTTAAACTGCCCTGGGTACTACTGAACAAGTCTATTGCATTATTTCCAGTAATTTGTTATGGGAAAACATATTTTTATATCTACTGTGAATTGTACATGCTTATGAAATTGTATAGCACATGGACTGTGACAAAGAGTTTGTTTAAAGGAGGTTGAAAAGTACAGTATAATGTCAGGTGGTCTCTAATGGAAAAAAATAATAGAAAACAGTCAGCTACTGCTAATGCTGTTGGACTTACTAAACCTGCAGAACTGCTGCACTTTCCCTTGAGCTTGCAGACTTGTAGCCCAGTGCATGAACTATTTCTATACCTCATAAGATGTCACTGCATTTGTATTAGCTTTACACTGTCTCAGGGTTAAAGACTGTCAGGCTTGCTCAGTCTGATCCTCTACTGGCTGGTCTGGAGTTTTCTTTTAGCTTTTTTGTCTGTAAATACAGGTTGGGGTTTTTTTTCCTAAAATCCAGGTGGCTATGCCTAATTTGCTTTACATTTGCTTATCTTTGTAAAGTATAAATTTTCTCTGTAGAATGTAGTAACAAGAAGTTTTTCTACACATGATGAAATATTTATGTCCCTGTCTTAGTGGTGAGGGGATTTGACTTTGTGCAGAGGGACACAGGCCTGGTGTTACAGCAAAGACCTTGCAAATGGGGACACAAGGTGCAGTGTAGAAGAGAAGAGATGTGAGGTGATAAGACAAAGGACAAGAGATGACAGTGAAGGTCCAGGGCTGTGAACTACTCATCTCTAGCACAGAATTCAAATCCTAGAGCAGAAAATGGGGCAGGTAACCACAGGTGCAAATTTAAACCGTACTGTCATTCCAACAATTTCCTCTATGTAATAAAGCTATTTCTTTCCCTGTAATTTGTATTTTCTTTCTCTGTAATGTAATAATAATAATCGTAATAATAATACTAATAATTATAATACCAATTATAACTAATTTTCATGCCAGTGATAAGATTTTAATTACAATATCAATAACTTCTTGGCTTTATAGGAAATTACTTTAAGTCAATGACAAGACTTTCTGCATCATGATATCTTCAGGAAAAGATCAAGTTTGCTCTGCATTTGTTCCCATTTAATGCGGCACATGGACTTACATCAATGAAAACACCATCCCCCTAAAAA
>VZRQ01003225.1:1098297-1167901 GCA_013397975.1 Machaerirhynchus nigripectus | reverse complement strand
TTCAGTCTATAGCTCCCACTTCCTTGCAATTAAATTTATTAATTTAAGTTCTATTCTGGATTGTAGAATTTAATTTCTTGGCTATCTACATAAAAATCCCTAAAGATACTGGCCAAGGTTAAGTCCAAAATAATTCCTTTAAGCTATCTCCTTCATTGTAACAACACTAGATTTGTATTGACACAGCAAAGATCAGAGTTTGTCTCAATAACTTATCATTTCCTGTTGAATAATGATCTAAGTGACAGTGAAAGGCCAAAGGGACCAGGTTACATAGAGTATATTTCAGAACTGTTGGTATGGATTAGCAAGGACAGAACTGTAACTGGAGAGCTTTGTACTTTCTCGGTGCAGCACAGAACTGTCTGCCACTTCTCGGCTGGTATTCTGTAAATACAGGAGCTGAAAGAGCATACCTTAAATAAATCCTCTTTAATTTCTATTAATCCTCCTGTCTAATGCTGAAATAAATACTTTATTCCAGATTAACTGTGTGTCTAGATTTTGCCAGCCTACTGACCGATAGAGCTTTGGAACAGCAAGAAGGTTTCTACAAAACAGAGGGGTCTACATTGTCTTTCATTAAAAAAAAGAATATCTTTCAATGTATGTACAGTGGCACATCTTGGGTCTCCAGCCACAAAATGTTAAATATAGCCAAAAAGAAAAGATTTATTTTAATTGAAATAAAACGTGAGTTTATAAAAGTTAACTGTTGTCTATTTAAGTGACATCCAATATGGCATTAAAAATATAATAATGGCAGCTTTATTCCAGTCTGTCTACTGGCAGTGCCAGCTTCTGATAGCAAGAGCTGTGTCTATCTCCAATCCCTCAACACACAGCCAAAGTGTCTAGTCTGGTCTCTGGACAACAGCTTTTGTTGGCAGAATGGTAGAATGGTTCTGGCTTTTTTTTTCCTTTTTTTTTTTTTTTTTAATGAGTGCTAAGCAAGAAGAACAATAAACAAGGGCAATGAAGTTGTAGTTTGTGCAAAATATTAGTCAGTATTCCTCAGAGTAGGTACGCCAGGCAATTTTAGGAGCTGTCTTTTACATTTCACAGAGAAGACTTTCTTCTTGTTTACACTTTCATTTGGTTTTGTGTTGTTTTTTCCATCCTATTGGATTTTGATGAAGCAGCAATTGCAGACAACCTCCAGACCTCCAGAGCCTTTAACAATAAACTCACATCTTTAATGATTTCTGCAAGTGACACATCCTCCCTATGATCCTTCATAGACTTAAGGTTTGTGTTTTGGATTCTTGTGTCAAAAAGAAGTTTGTTTATTTAACATGTTTAAATGGTAACTCTCAGTGGTGTCTTATGAGAATGAGATAGCTGTTAGCAGTCACATAGGTTCCACCTCTACCTCTGACAAATCATATCTCAGACATATTTGCCTATGTTAGTACAAATTATTTAAATCTTTAAAGCAATCTTTTCACCCAATGTAATTTTCTATGATGTTGCTCAACTATAAATTAACTCCTTTCACACCTGTGCCTGTCACCAAGTTGCTTGAAAACCTACCTTGAAACCCTTTTCTTAGATCTGATATTTCTTAATAAAACCTTATATTTATTAAGCTTTTATTCAAGTCTAATATATTAACACAAAACACATCAAAAAAGTTGTCAAAAATGCCAGCTGCACTATATGAACATGCTGGGGAATTTGGTAAGAGTGTATTAGGCATGAATGAGTAATAAGGAGATTCAATTTCATCCCTTTTTATTCACACTGGGAAAGTAATTCCAGAACTAAGAAAAAAGGTAAATGAGGGGATTTAAATATGCCCCTTAATCAAAACCACCACCAACAACAATGACAAAGAAAATAAGTAAAATATAAAATATTTTATATACTTTATGAGGCAGAATGTTAAATTTTTATAAATAATGTGAATGTCCTAGTTTCATTGCTAATTTTGCACCATCGCATAATGACATGCACTGAAGAAAAAACACAGTGTACAACAAAACTGTAGGAGCACCATGCTGCATTTTCAGTCTGAGAAACCTTAAATGAAATGTTTTAACTGTAGAAGAGCTGTCTCTGAGTGTTACTCTTTTTTCTAGCTACACACAGAATGTTTCATTCCAGACATCTGAAAAGAATTCTAGCAGAAACAAATCTATAACATATTTTCCATTCCTACTTTCAAAGGCTTTTCATCTACCTACCAAGCCCCCTACTCTTCCCACACCTGGAAATGAAAATCTTTCAACATATCCTCAAACCTATAAACAATTCTTTCAGATGGTATATACTTTTCAAAAACTTCTGTGTGGAATAATGAAATGTGAAGACAAGAGAGTGAACTGAGAAAGAAAAAAATTAACTGGAAACCAGATAATGACACAGATTCATATGAACTAAAGTTATCCTCTTTAGTAAGTTTCAACCGGAGGCACTTGGAATTAAACTCTTCTATGAAGACTTCCACAATAAAATATTCTTCACAAGGTGGAGTCCACGTACAGCTTGGTGGCCACTAGATGTGTCCCAGACAAACAGCCTGGAGCACTGACAGCCTGATGGCTTCCTCCCAGCTCACAGCAGCACTCATCTCTGCACACTGCTTACGACCAAGCCCCAGGGGGGAGAGCCTGTGACCCTTCTTGTGGATATCTCCAGTGAAGGAAAGGGTAACATGGCTTACTGGGCCCAGATGCTTTCTTGAGAGAATGAGAAGCAGCAAGTTTGAATGGGTCAGTGAAACTCAGAGCCCTTGTGAGGACTCCAAAACATCAACTCTCAGCCAGCTGGTAAGTGAAAATTTCATTAAATATTTTAGGGAGTCCAGTCTGAGATTTTTCTCTCCTTCTACAGCTGCTGTAAGTGTACTGGAGAGAACAGACAGAGAAAGGAAAGATTCAGGAACAAAGAAGAGACCAGGATTTCAGTCCATCAGGGTAAGAGGACTGCATCTATACTGCGTAGAGGCAAGAGGAAACAGGCTACATGTCATTAAAAAGCAGGAACAAGGGGTCTGCAGGTCCTCCAGTTTTACTTCTTGTGAAATGAGTGTTGATACATTTAGTCACAGAAAACTAGGTGAACGAAACCCCTTACCTGAACTGAAGCCCTAACCTGAACTGCAAGCCAGCTGTTCAATGCACTGCCCACAGCTACATTTAGTCCAGGGCTTTGTTGTACCACATCTTCCTGAGCCAATTAGACTTGACATTTTGCACGCTCCCTAATTAAAATGCAAATGAAAGGATGAATTATGTACAAAAACAGATTATGCAGGTTAATTAAGAGGAAAATATACCTAGACCCCAAGTTCACTTTTAAGTGAATTTTAAACATAACCTGCTGACACAGCTGAATGCAGAGTTAGGACACAATATGGTGCTTCAGTGGAAAGGCGCTTTGTCTTTAGCAAAAGTTGTGAGGTCCCCAGAGGATTGCTTCTATAATTGTTCCAATGCATTTGAGATAAATTAGTGAACATGTATGTTTTATTCCTACCTTTAAAATTATGGCTCATTCTTCTAACATACATTTCTCAGATTGGCTATCTAAAAATTTTTCTGGCAATAAAACATTTCCAGTAATTGCACTGCATGTACCTTCAGTGTATCCACCCTATCTGCAGTTTTCAGTCCTAGCAATCAGAGCTAGTTACTGGACACTTGAGAGGTTGACCTGCTTCTCTGAGCACTTTCCTGATCTCTTCCATGACAGAAAATGATAAAAAAATCAGCTGAAAGGAAGGCAGGTACAATAGAATGACCTTGTGTGTACTTTTACAGTGGTGGGAACGGAAGAGATCACGTGAACGCATTTGTGTTCAAAACTTGGAGAGGAATCAGACAAAAACAAAATGAATGTGTAATGGAGCTTTGTCTGCTCTTTTCCAAGGCAGTATTTCCCTGTCTTCAAAGCAATCCATTTATAAGCACTGTGCCATGTTTAATTTTTAAATGTACACTTGAAATTATAATTATCCATTATGCTTTTAGCAAGCAAGTACAATTAGACCTTTTAAAGATTACTTGCAACAAAACTAGCCCTCCAGAATTCATACAAATGTACCTCCACCTTCCATTTTCTGGGTCTAAGAGGAAGACAAACTTAAAAAGGATTAGTGAAGGCAGGGAAAAGAGTGCAGCCTGCAGGGAACTTTGAGAAAGTGGTTCAGGACTGCAGGAGGAAAGATCTGAGAAAATGATCCAGCACTCCAGCCTGTCTGAATATTAGCTTTAATTGCAGAAGCTCACATTCATAGGCTGTGTATCATCTGAAGAGTCATTTACACACCTTTATAGAAAGATAAGATGATTGTTCAAATACCTGATTTAGAGCTTGGTTCCTAGTTTTACTGCAGATTTCCTGTATAAGCTGGACAACCAATTCCAGCCCGGATTTTTAAAGCCAGTTAACTCACAGTTGTATTAACGCATAGACAGGTGCTTTTGAAAACACAAAGGCACCATCTGCATTTTAGGTTGCTAAATGCTTGAAAATCTGGCTCACTATTTAACTGAGCTGCAGAGCTATCTGATAAGTAGGAAATAATCAGGTTCCTTTCTTCCTAGATTCATTTTGTCCATTTAGAGATGTTCTTTCATTAGACCTGCCTTCTCTCTCTCTATATATATATATAAATATATATACATATATATATGTATGTCTCTAGTATGACAGATGTTTTATTTTAGTTGTGGCATCTAGTCACTACAGAGAAAAAAAATATATTCTCTGGAGGATACATATTGGATACAAAATACAAATTTGGATACAAAAATAAATGTGTAAAGTGCTCCTCAGCATAGGACATTTATAGTTGTGAGAAGAGTCATGTTCCAGAGAATGTTCTTAGTAGATTTCAGGATAATATTTGAGTGATTTTAAACTGGGATGCCACTTTTCTTCATCAGCAGAACAGTGGATTCAGTGACCCACAAAGTTGCTCCAGTCCTAGGCCCTGTGTGCTATGGAGTATTAGCCTTCATAACACATTTTGACTAAATCCTAAGGAACACTCAGTAGTGGCCAGAAAATTAGAGTAGAGAATCATTTGACATTTACTATTTCTACTTGGATCTGTATTTCTCTCACAGTGTGTAATGTGAAAAGCAGTTGGCTTGAATTATCTTGCCAAGACTGTTCCCACTTGTTTCAGCTACTATGTGTCACTAGATGATAAACTAGAGCTTCTGAAGGTTTGGAGCATAAGAAGCAATGCAGAGTTTTGAGCTGAACTTCAGCAGCAGAATTCGTCCAAACTTTCAAGTTATCAAACACACCAAGCAGATAACCACCGGGGACATATGTGAATCATATGACCCTTAAGCTCACAGGTAGGTCACTGGGCAACTCAGAGATGCAAACCACAAAACCCCTTACAGCAACCAGCTTTCCCAACAGACTGGATTTTCTCAGCATCTTTGAGTAGCTACGTGAGGAGTACAGGAGCAGAAAAAAGGATTTTTAAGTCTTCTGGTGATGTAATAACATGGACTCTTGAGCACAGTCCAAGTTGCTTCTGCTAATGCTGCTAGGGAAACAGTGGCATGAACTCTGTCAGTGAAAACCCAGCAGTGAAGCTGGAAGGCACAGCCCCAGCAGGCTCATGCACTGTGAGACGCTTTTTATCAACCACCACCACATTCTATTGGAGAAACATTTCATCTTCTCAGACTTGAAAACATCTCCTGGTGCCAGAGGTTATAATTTTGCTTTTATATCCAAGCATGAATTGTGGAAACAGGAATCTGGTGCTCGTTTTTCTTGCTTGTTTGCTTATTTACTTATTTTAAAGGAAAAAAATAAAAAGAGAATATATTATAGGGGTAAAGAAAGGACTTTGGTAACTTTCTTCACTAGAGACTTCCCAGTAGATATGCACTTCATTAATTTGAGCAATACATTGTGTCTGGTTTGATGATGGGGGAATGAATAATCCCCTCCACTGGTGGATCACACCTGAGAAGCACACAAACACTATTATAATGCTAGGATTTCTTCCCAGCACCCAATTTTTGAACTCCAGGTTTCCCCATTCCCAGTTAACTCCTCTTCCAGCTTCTCAGAAAGTACCCTTGTGGCAAGTATTATCTATTCATGTTCTAGTTTTCTCCATGTCTAATGTACATTAGACAAATGCAGCAGTTCTGAGAAGGTGATGAGTTCCTTGAATCTCATTTCCACCCTTTATGAAAACCCCTCACTGCAGTGCACATAGACTGTGTTAGAAATATCACTTCTTATTAGTGGGTGTTCAAAAACATTCAAAATTTGGGCTCATTCAAAATTCTAAAACATTTAGTGCTTGGAAAGGAGAAATTTTTCTGAAAGACAGACCCTACATTTCTGGAAAAGCCATGAAAGTGCAAGGTCTGTTCCACAAGTCCTTTATGAAAAGACATTACGTTGGAAGAAAATATCATTTGTTTTAAACGGAAAATTCCTTTTCCACTAATGATGCCTTCATATTTATTTTCAGTAGCATATACATACATACATACATACATATAAATATATGTGCATATAAAGTCAAAGAAAATTAATAGGCCGTATTTGCAAATACTAATATTCAGAATCCCATCAGAGTTCAGTGCATTGACATTTTACTCCAGTCACCAGCAGTGAAATGTCAGATGTTCAAGGAAACTATCTTACCTCTGCAAAAATATATGTGGCTTTATTATTACTCTAGTTACACTGCAGCAGGGTGGCTGCTGACTGTGAACAACAAGATGATGACTGCATTAGTAAATCCATTCAGAGCCAACCCAGGGCCTGACACTGTGCTGTAATTGCACATAAATGATCTCACCATTCCTCAGAAGTTTCTGTTCTTCCTGTTAACATTCTTTCCAAGTATAATCAAATATTACATTTACTTTGTCGAAAGCATGAGAAAGAAGATTTAACAGAAGAGAACAAAACTCTATGTGATTAAATTTGGCACAAGGAGGGAAAATGTCTTTCATCCCAATAACAATCCTCCTTGCAGCAGGGATTCTCAGGTCTGTGGAAATCTTTTAGCCTGGAATTTTAACAGTCATTAAGTGACTTATATCCTCACTGTCCACAGATATTCACTGGCTGTTAGCACTTTATTAAAATTGCTAGCTTCAAAGGCCTGGTTTATTTCTCAGCTTCCTGCAGCCTGACAGCAGCGATGACACACTCCATGCAATGAACTCCAAGACCAAATATGAGTTTACAAAGCCACAAAAATTCTTTACTAAAAGAACAGCAAAAGATACAAAGTACCAGAATTAAGGCTAACACATTCAAGATTTTACGCAGGCTTCCGTCCTTCCCTCACACAAGGAACATTGATGGAGTTAAAACTCCATCAGTGTGTGATGAACTCTGAGCTAATGAGTAATGGGGTTCCATTTTACTTTTGTCATAGAACCCTACCTTATTCAGGGAAAAAGAGATTCTGTGATTAATTGAGACTGCTCAGTGAAGATTATTTTTTGTTAGTTCCTGGCATACGCAGCTCTTTGCCTCTTCCTTTCAAGTGCTCAAGTCTGAGAACATACAGTTCAATATAGTTTTGTTTTTCATGTAAGCAAATATAGAAGCATCTCTAGCCTTTAAATAAGGAAGTAAAAACTAAAAACTATATTGGAAGGGCTTAATTTAGGGAAAAAAACCAAATGAACAAACAAAAAAAGCACCACAGTTAAAGGAAGTTCAAAGCCACATTGAGGAGAGAAGCTTGTGTTGGAGGTAGAAGTTTGTGTCTCGTGTTTTGTGAATGGCTCTGTAAAGTCCAGTGATAGTAGAACCAGCCCAGAGAAGAGCTGGGATCTGCACCTGTGTTGAAGAGGTAAAAATTTGTATTGCTGCCAGTACAGTGTGAGACAAGGCATACTTTTGCTACACCTTCATGAAGTAGCTATGTATCTTCAACCCAAATGTTGTAGCATGACTGGAGAACAGCAGTTTGCTATATTTAGCATCATTGTATTGCTGTGTGTCCTAGGTTACAATATAGATGTATTTAAGTATTCTATTACCACCAGCTGTGGGCCATTAGCTGTTATCTCCTGCTATGACCCACCCCTGATAACAGACAATGGGCCATCAAGAAACCACTGCATGACTCATGGACTTATCTCATCCTATTGTGAGACGCTCTGCCCAGGAGGGAGGAGCCAAGCATTCCCACCTGGATATAACCTGCCCTTGGAACTGCCTAAGGCAGCCTTTTCCATGGGATTCCCAGAGGAAGACCAGACACTTCTACACCACTGCTGGACCTTCAGAGGAAGACCAGACTCTTCTACAGGATCACAGCTTCAACCCAACCATCAGTCCAGGAGGACTGCAGCCACCATTTAATCGGACTGCTACCAAACTCCTGACTGTCAGGGGGTCAGGTTTGTACTCTGACTCTGTCAGTGGGTTGGTTTTTTTTTTTTTCCTTACTATTGCTTTTATTTTATTTTTCCTATCAAATTGTATTTCTGACTTGGAGTCTCTCAGTAGTTTGCTTTCAAACTAGCACACTGTGAGACAGGACAGTGATTTTGCTACTGTTCTATAGCATGCATCTAAAGGAAGACTGTGTAAACTCAAGTGAAGGTACCATAATCAGAGTGGTAACCTTAACCTAGTCATGTCAATCTAGAAAAGATCACCAAAATTACACAGGAAGCAGAAACTCAGGAGGGAACTTGAACCCTTGTGAATGCCTTCAAAACCAGACAGTACCCCTATGACCTCAGATTGTGAACAGCCCATCAGCTTCACACATTCAGCTGGCTTTCTTTTTCTAGAAATACAGCTTGTACAGAGTATCACACCTTTAAATGCTACTTAAATGTGTTTACTGAAAATAAATTTAGCAATATCTAATCAATGCCACCAGTCTAACAGTGGAATAAATTGATCCCCTGTCAGTAAGTCTCTGACACTTCCTAAGTGACTCTCTAAATCTCTGTCATGTCAAGCCTTTCTTTTCCACTGAGGAATACAGCTGGGGAAACACTGCTTGGTACAAAGAGTACAGATGAAGAACCCACTGTACATTAGTACATCAAGTGGCTTGGGGGCATCTAGTTTAGCATTCCCAAATGCTTAAAAAATTGAAAGAAATCACATATAGGATGAAGTGTAAATAAATATGTAAATAAATGTCAGTCAGCTTTGGACTGGCAAAGTGATGTAACACAAGAGAGGATATGAATAAGAACAAAAGCATGTGCCTAAAAACATTTCATCATATCTTGCCATTTTTTTTAATTTGCTGTACACTCCTAAAGCCTGGCTTTCCTAATCAAAATGTAAGATTTAATAAGAGCCGCAGCTGAACAGAACAAAATTACCGCACTCTCTAATATTGCAAACATAATTAACTTTGAATTATGTGAATTAACCATGCCTGAAAAATTATCATTCAGCTCTGAAATTAAATTCTTTCATACCATTAGATTTGTTTGTTAAGCTCAAGTAAGCAAAAGTAGTATTTAATAAAGTAATAACGATGCTCTGCTGAGAGTGTTTTTGAGATATATATGGATTTATCCAAAATAAATCATGGAAGTGCTATTATTAGTTCACTTGCAGATACTGTATAAAACTGGATCTGCATAATAATATTATAGAAAAGTTTTATGTCACTACACGTTACTCTATGTCTAACAAACTTATTTTTCTGGTTATGTCTCTATGTTGATCTAGTAAAATCTCTGTTTATCCATGCATGCAATGCACAGTATAAATATATTCAACACAGCACAGCATCAGCTCCTGAAATAGTTATAATCTGAAATAGTTGGGCAACTTTTTACCACTTCAGAGTTATTTTTAAGAGTATGCCGCATTGATTTGCAGTCCCATGGGTTTTGGCTATATAATTTTTCACCCTCTACCTTCAAACTGACAGTTTGATCGTTATCATGTTCCTCCTTCTTCCTCACTAAACTAATATTCATGAGAGAGACTCTTTGCAGTGTTTTGGAAACTTATACCTCAAAAGGATGAAACTAGGACAAATAACAAGGTTAGAATTCTAATATATCTCCTGAAGGATTCTGATAAGCCTTCTAGATTTACTTACTAAGCCAAATACTAATTTAACCCAAGATCCTTTCACAGTAAGATTTTCCATATTCATTCAGTAACAATCTCATAGAAAGAAGGTGCAGATGAGCAGAGAAAGCTAATTGGCAGCATTACAAACACAGTATCTCTTCACTTTGAAGAGTTTCTGATATCAAACTCAAATTAGTAAATTTCCTATCTTGAGAGGCTTGTGACAATCTCACAGTAATCTGGCAGCAAATGCTTCCAAAACAATTTTTGACAGCTACCCTTCAAAAGAAACAAAAAACCAAACAAACACAAAACCCAACAGAAAACCAACCAAAATAAGACCATACATCTTCATATTTCAAAATCTCTTCAAGTTCTTGGATTTTGTTGCTTACAATGCTTGTGAGAGTCACAATGATTCCCTCTCTTACCCAAGAACTGTTGAATCCCACATCCCTCTACTCCTTGTGTGATAGCCAACTCTTTTTGGCCCCTCATTTCTCACTCATTGCATCCCATTTTGTAGTTAAGGGAGACTTCCAGGAGTCTGTCTGGTGCTGCATTTTTCCCACTCATGAGAGTGTGGATCTTTTTGGATCTTTTCTGCAGTAACTGGCATTAAAGGGTAAGGACAGGGACAAGCATTGGATGTTTTCTTCATCAGTCATACATTCTGAAGTAAATGGAAAGGCATTCTTTGCACATTGATACTGCTTAGAAGCATAGGAAGGAGTTAAACCCTCCTGAGGCTGTGGACCCCACAGAGTATCCCAGAGTGTACTGCCCTGAGAACCTTTGTAATTTGTATCTGTTGAGCTGGGCAACACTGATATAAAATGCCTTCTGTTACAGTACTTTGTTAGATCTGTTACAGTTTTGACACCATTTGATGTACTTTTCCAAGCATTATGTAGAAGGGCTGTTTTGATGAACCAATAATGAAAAGCTGTCTGTGCCTTTCATTTAAGGCTTTTGGCTCTGCGATTCTTTTTTTTTCAGGGTGCAGTAATGAGCAGGGAAATCCACTGTTCAGCTTAACGGTGAAAGAGCTATGCTTTTTGCTACATGTTTTTACCTCCACCTAAGCCTGTGAGACTTTTTCAGGTTTTCTTTTTTATTCTTGTCTAGTAGATGATTGCTTCCTGAGGAAGCTGCCTTAATCAAGCAGGAGTCAAGAGAGAGAAAGAGGGGAGTAACTTTTTCCTGTCACCATCCAAAAAAAAATCAGCAAGTGTTCTTTTGAAAAAGCCAACCAGCCAAACAACCCGTAAGTAGTTGGTTTTTCCTTTTCCCTTGATGCTACTTGAAAACATAATGCAAGTTATTTAAATTCTGTATGTGTCTTGCTAAAAAATTCCAGAGACAAGGGAAACAGATATATTGTCTCTCATATTTCTTCATAATCAGTCTGGAAATAGAAACATTGAATTCTGAGATACATGGCAGAAGAATGACCTATTCCACCCATGCAGATTTCTGCTTTCAGAATTAATGTGTTGGTTAAAGCAAGAAATATTCACCAATGTTCTAAATGGTGGGATATATCAGTCATAAATGATTGGAGTTCAGTATCATTTCGGTGTGTTCGAATGTGTGTTCGAACAGCAGAATTTCGTATAGGCATACAAAAGTACATATCTGCTTATTTAACAGATAATGATGTAGTCTTTAAGGTTTTATACTTATTGATTCTTCCTGAAGTTAAGAACAATTTATGTTCACAAGAACATTTAAGGGAAATATTACGCAACTTGTTGCTGTTGGGTCTTCAAGTAAAAGTGACCTACACTAACTCTCCCACTCTCATTTGAATTAAAAAAAAAAAATTTAATTTTTTTGTTAGAATGGAAGTAAGGGAAGTTTAATTTGTAGTGATCATCAGATGACACAGAAGGACACCAACTTCGGTGGACTAATTTAGATTTGTCAAAACAGTTTCTGAGTGCCAAAGCACAAAAATGATTTGATTAAGTGTGCATATGGAGACCACCAGAGATAGGCTGTCAAAGACAGATAACATTTCAGTTTGAAATAGATCATTGGATTAAAGTTAGTACTGATATAATCTTGTGCCTCAGGTAAGAAAGAGAAAAAGGTGAATGTCTAATTGCAAGAACACTCATCAGTGTTAATGCTGAAGGATAATACCAATAATGGAGTATTTCAGAGCACAGTGGTCAATGAAGAAGTATTTCCAAAGTTCTATATAAAATATTCCCTGACTAATCCAGAACCTGTCTTTCTAAAAAGTTAATTACTAAACTATCTTAAATTGTAATGTAAATTCAGATAATGCCCACTGATGTAATATCTTACTAATAACTTGAGACATATTTCTAGGATGAATATAGAAATGGTGTGTGGAGGTTTCTTACTGAATAACACAGGAATATAATTTTTTTTCCGTCTCATTTGATGCACTATAAAAAATTTTTCTCTAGCTGGCTTAAGTCCACACCTCTGTAAAGTTCTTTATAAAGACGATAGAGTCCCTGAGCTTTCATAAGCAGAAAAAAAGTTTCAAAATCCTTGCTAAAATTGTTTGCCTAAAGCTACCTGCAGCCTTTATTACATTTATTCCTTGGTACAGAACAGTCAAAAATAGAATGCATACCTTGCCTTGCTTTTTTGATTTTTCTTTTCCTTCTCATAATGCTTATGCAAAGCTAAAATAGCGTTGAGTGGGGAGATTCTTTTAGAAATTCCCTTTCCAATCTCAAGGACTTGTAAGTTTGTCAGACAGGCATCAAGCAGTATAAATTTAATATAGTGGTTTGAAATTATTGTTCACAAAGGAGCATTGTTTATTTTTGGATCCTTTTTTTCCCTTCAGATTACATAGAAGGAAGAGGTCATGGGAAAATTTTATTTTCCTTAAATTTTTTGTAGTAAAATCACCAGCAGTTTTTGGGTAGGGTAGAAAATTCCTGTACTTACTTTTGAGACTTTGGTGGGGAAGTCTGAAAGGCAGGGAGACAGGGTCTCTTGGCTCTTCAGAATACTGGGTGCTTCCCTAGCACAAAATATATTTCCATTTTTCTGAAACAGAGTCTCAGCTGGGGCAGTGCATGGGCAAGTCAGAGTTCATTATCACGCCTGTTTGGGGGTGGGAATGGACTGGGTTGCTTTCTCAGCTCCTTTCCAACCTAAATGATTATGATTCTGTGTCTATGATTCAGACACTGTCACTTCACAAATATAGCTGTGCCTGCCAGCAAATTTCAGACCCATATTTAGAGACCGTATCTTATTTAGATGCCAAATTGGGCTCTACAAATAATTTTGTCTACTATTTTATGAGTTGTAAGAGGCTATACAGGAAGTAAATGATAAGAAAAGCTCAAAATGACAGACTCAGTACTACACGTGTATCTCACCCAAACTCAAATGCATAATCCACTGCAGCTAATTTAGGTACTGCAATTATGTAGTTAGTGGCCTCTAGGAGATGCTATCTCTCACTCCTTTGAGACTGTAAGGAAACATCTACAGATAAAAAGATCCAAGTAGATGAAGGAGTCATTTAACTTGGGTCTTTTGTGTCCACTTTGTCAGAAGAGTTTCACAGTTAAAGAACTTTTCTAGGAAGCTGGGGACTGAAATTTAAGTCTTGTTCTTCCTGAGGAAAAATCAGCCTACTTTTTGCAACCCAGATTTTGCAGTAATCTGCTCTGTGTACAATAATGGTACATCTTGAGTGAAAGCAATCTTGAGAGAAAATAATTATTCTTTTTCTTTCTTCTCAAACTGGATTAAACCCTTCTCTGACTCACCTATGGCCCAAGCATAATTTAAAAATCAGGTAAGAAATAAGGCATGAGCACTGGAAAAAACAGACAAAAAGGAGGAGAAGGTGTCAACTTCATTTGGGGAGGATTGGTAAGAAATGGATTAAAAGAATTTTTAAAAGCTAATTTTGATAAAACTGGAAGACTATTACATATACTATATCAAAGAACACATGTTTAAACATACAAAAGCTGTAAAAATTGATCAGGATGAGAAAAAAATTATTGACAGAATTCTGAATAATTTGAAAATTTCTGGTGAAAACACTCCGAATCAACATGGTCTTGCATAAATGCTACAGATTTCCTTTTTCTCACTTAAAGTGATTTACCTGAATACTTTCAGACAGAGGTAGAGCAGATCTTGTTATTAATGACATACAAGTCTTGCTAGGCACACACAAGTTCAACTTGCATCTCACTGCTGAATGGCATTTTTGGAATATTTTCCTAGTTATGTTCAGAGCAAAACAGTTCACAAAAATGCTCAGATCAGAGTGCGTTGACACAAATAAAGCAGTAGCAAATTGGAGCTAATAGTCTATTAAGCAGCACCTAAACCCCAGCCAAGACAAATTTTGAGTATTCTGCTCTGAATAGAGCCTGTCACACATTTCTGGATTTTTGTTCAATGATGGTTTATTTTTAAATGGTCTTTCAAATAGTAGTGAGATCTATATATGTCAGACCACAAAACAGAACAAAACACCATGTGCATGTTAATGAACTATAATTACATAATTATTATTATTATGCAAAACAGAAAAGCAGATGTCTTTTTTTTTTTTTATTTAGAAGAAAGTGTTTCTGAAAACATCTAAGCTAACTTTGTGCAAGATGGATAGAGGATACCTCATATACCACTCCTGCATATAAAGGATCAGTAAGGACTTCTCTGCAACAAGAAATCAGGATTTTCCCTTAAGGTGAGAAAAGAAATACCCTTGACTTAGAGGGAACTTACCTAACCCTACCCAGCTATGAAGTCTCAAATACCAAAGTGTAGAGAAAAAAAGAGATTAAAACTGACACAGGAATTTTGGCATCAACTAATCACAAAGGCTGTTGAAGAAGCTCCAAAAGTGCTGTAAATCTTAAGAAAAACTGCAGTGGCATATACCCCAACACATTTCCTCCCACAAGAAGCAAGAAAGCACACTGAGGGAAGGAGAATTAACAGCTGAGCATAGACTGAATGGCAGTGCTGACATAACTTCCCATTTTCTGAAAATAAAATGTTTGGGAATTATTAGCTGAAGATTTTTCTCTTCTGAAGAAGTCTCTTGTTTCTAAGAGTTCAAATTTTTCTTCAGTCACTTTGTAATTTGGGTGCCATCTAAAACCTATATGTTTATACATCAATATGTGACTTCAAACAAGCTTTGATGATAGGGCAATCTATTTTTATTTTATGGAAAACTTTACTTTTCCATTTCTTACCCTCGAAGTTTGTCAAAATCCCATTTTAAATATTGTTATCACCATACAAATCAGGCCTTCAACACCATGTTCCTCTTCTGTTTGTGATGTTCCCACTCCATTTCCTCCAGGTTCTGAAAACAGGACATTAGTCCTTCCTCCTCTCTTGCCTCCATACCATCAGTTTGTGGGACTTAAAGTCTTCCCCATGTCCCAAAATCACACTCTTTTAGTGATGGCTTAGTGGTGGTGGCTGCAGCACTCATGTCTTGCACCTGCAAACCTGAAGGGGATGATGCACTTTGCACTGAAGACCTACGGTGCAATTTACACTAATTACTTAATGGTCATGGACTAATTCATATCACAAAACTTCATTCTGAGTGTAATGGAGAACAACTGTGACTACTTGCACCTTGTTAAGTTAAAGGAATTCCATACACGAGTAGAAAGCAAGCAAGTTCAGCAGAGTTTCTTTGGCTCTGGAAATCATGGTTGCAGAGTCACTATTGCCCTGCTGCCTGTAACTGTCTGCACTGGCAAAACCATCGTCACTGCTTGAGCTGGTTCACAGGGTGGAGAGCCACTGAGAATAATGTCTCAGCTTTAGTTCAACACAGCTCCTTCCCTGCATTGAAATTTACTTTTTGTTGCAAGTACAAATATGAAGGAACGTTTTCTTCATTAAAAAATCAGTGTTTTACTCTGTTTTCAGGGTCAAATGGTATTATTTTCTCATTGTTTTTTAGTGTAGTCATTCAATTTCTGCATAAAACTATTCTGATGCTGATCTTAAGCTCTGTATCTGCTGCTTTCACACTCTAATTGTTCCCTGGCACTCTGTTACCCTGTCCAATTACTGTTTCTATCCACTGCTTATTTCCCAAATATGCGCTCTTCCCTCATCCTGTCTTCTAGTGGTGTTTTCTGGTTGGTTGGTTTTTGGGTTTTGGGGGGCTTTTTGGGTTTATTTGGGTTTTTTTTGGGTTTTTGGGGTTTTTTGTTTGGGTTTTTGGGGGGATTTTGTTTGTTTGTTTTTGGGTTTTTTTTTTCTTTTGTTGTTTGGTTTTGTTTGGTTTTTTTATGTTTGTTTGTTTGGTTTTTTTTGTGTGTGGTATTTTCTTGTATTTAAATAACAATTTTTCAGGGAACACCTGACTCAGGAAATAAAACTCCTGCAAAACTACTAGCAGCTTAATCTTGAATACTAAATCCTCTTAAGCAATCTTAAAGTTAGAAAACCCTGCCTTTAGTGCATATTAATTCATGTCCCATTTCCCTTTTCACCTATTAGAGAATTTATAGGGTTGGGTTTTTTTTCCTTAGGTCTAGCTACCTCAGACTTTTGTTTCAAGTAAATAAATAACCCAGAACCTCAGCTCCTGTAAACCCAGAATATCTCAGTGATGATAGTGTAGCTGTTCCCATTAGTGTAAAGTGAGACCCACATCACTGATTTCCTAATTGTTTTATAGACATGAGAGATTAAATTAAAAAAACTACATTGTCTGAGGCTGCCATTTCAGTGTTCTCTCTCCATTTACTATACTGAATTTTCCTAGTGAGTTTATTTGCAGATAATTTCAACTGTAAATAAGTAGAGGTTTCCCAGAGGGCCTACTCGCACAGTATTTAAAGTGTGAAACACATTACTTGTCCTATCAATATTGTACTGTCTCATCTAATAAAGAAAAAGTCCAGTATCAAACATTTTCCTCCTTTTATAACAACCTGAAGTCTAGTACCCAATAATAAAATGTGAATATTCATTTTTCTTCCAAAAAGATATTTTGAACTGAAAGGAAACTGTAGACTCACCCCAAGAGGCTTAGGAAATGCATGCTTATCTCAAAAATAAATATATCAATAGAAATACTGGTTTGAATTTTGAATAATAGTAAGGTAACAAAGCAGGGACAGGAGTTTCCTCTTCTGTCACCTGGAACCAGAGGTTATTTTGCTGACTTTTAAGAAACATTATACCTTCAGAAATGTAACAAGAAAAGAGTGCTCAAGGGAGAGCTGTCTGTTCTTCAGCACTTTTGGATTACATTTTAGATGAAAAGATTTGAGAATCACTTTCTAAGTCTGACAAGCTCCATGATACAATTAGTTACCTGTTAAAATTACACTTTTTGGAATAATTATGGCCCCTTGATTTTTCATTGTTACAAACTTACAACATAAGATTATGGGGAAAAAAATCCCCGAAACTACATCTGTTAAGTCTTTAAAATATGTACTTCATATGTAAGCAATATTCAGCTGATTGTAAAAATGATTTTTTGCAAGTCCTACTCCTTCCTGCTTTTTAATTTCTCATAAATATATCTCCATGTGTCTGGAATAAAAAATTAAATAATTAGGAAGAAAATGGACATCCTAGCTTGCTTTTTTTAAAATTATTTTTTATTTGTCAACAAGTAAATGTCAGACTCCAGATGACTGGGCTAATATTTATGCACATTTCTCAATCACCTAGAATATTGTGATCTCAAAGTATTTCCTTGAGTTTTGAAATAAAGGTCAAGCCTAGATTAACATAATGATTTACTCATGCCAAAAATCTAAAAACATTCTTCATGTCTTTTTTATTTTTCTCCTGATTAACACATAAAACAAGTAATTTTTTTTTCAAGTTGTTAACTAAATTTAAAAAGTTAACTTGCCTGTTGTCTAGGTGATAAGTTGCATTAGAAGAAAAAAATCCATACTCTTAGTAAGGATACAGTCACATTTTTACTGTAAAACGTATGTTGGGGTATTTTTTTTTCACCTAAATGTCTTCTTCCACTTGATTTTGAAACCAGAAGGCACCATTTCCTAATGAGAAATTACTGCACTCAGTTACATGTAGTGTGGACCCATGAACATTTATTGTTAATTTGGATACTTTAGGACACCTTGCTTAGCTTCCGTCTGCCACTCCAGGGGTTCCTGGTTCTCACAGCAGACCTATGTGGCCTCTATTGGTCTCAGGTGTCCTGGAGTGTCTGCAGTGGCTCTGTCTTTATTTATAGAATCACAGAAACATAGAATGGTTGTGGTTGGTAGGGACCTTGAAGATTACCTTTGTCAGGGACACTTTCCGCTAGACCAGGTTGCTCAAACAGCCTCTGAATCAAGATTCTTGCGTCAGAAGGTATGACCCCACTGTAAGTCACCTCAGTGTAACAGAGAGTGTGTCACATAGCTAATTAACAACATCCTTTGTGTTTCACCTCCCTTTGTTTGAACTCATCAGCTGAGAGATTTTGAAAAATTCTCTATTATAGCTACTGCTTTTTATGTTATCTCTGAACAGTGATTCTTACTGTTGTATTATCTCTATGGAGATACTATCACAGATTAGTAAAAGATATGTTGGACAATGATTAAATACTTTGAGTAATCTACATTTAAGTGAATAATACTGGACAAAAAATTGCAAATAATGCATCAGAGATTTATAAGATTGCATTTCTCAGTAGTTTTCATGCACTCTATTGATGTTTTTACAATTTTCGCTGACTTCTTGAGCTACTGTCCCACAGTGAGCTAAAGTTTTGACTGTGTGATCTCCGCTGTTGTGGTATCTGCCCAAGCAATGAGATATATATTTTATGACACACAAAATTCGGATGATTTTTCTTATGTACAAGCCCTACCTTCTAGGCTGTTCCAGCATGAAATTCTTTTAACAACATTTTCCAGATTTTTGCTTTGCTTTGTTTTGATTTTGGTTTTGTTGTTGTTTTCTTTTCCAATCTTAGCTTTCTGTCTTAACAAGTTTCTAATCTGTGCCAGTATTTTAGTTTCTATTCCATGACTAATGAATTTTTCATTCACCTCAATAACCATGAAATTTGGATCACATTCCATTAAGCAGTGTCTAATTCTACAACAAGCCCCACTAACTTATATGACATCAGCTTCAAAGCAAGCCTAATATTCAAAATAAATAAGGAGAGCAAAATACATCTTAAATATATACCGGACCCATGTTCATGGGTCATTTTACTGTAGGGCAGCAGATTAACAGTTTCAAATGCAGAACTCCCAACTTTTCCATTAAATCTATACAGTTTTAGGGTTTTTTTTGGAGAGGGTAAATTGTAAAAAAAAAATAGAAAATTTGACATTTTATCTGTGAATTTCTTCATTTGACAAGCCAATAAGTAAAAATATAATAAATAAATAAATGAATATATATATGCCCGTACACTGCAGAAAGTTTATACAGAAAGAAGTGGTATTACTACCTATCTAATGACATATAAATATAGTAGGTTCTATCTGTAAATTATTACACTCAACAAGATTGTTGTTAAAGATTACTTATAAGTTTTTTGCTTACAGTGCTCATCATATTGACAAGACTAATGTAGTTCTTCACTAATAAAGCAGAGATTTAAAGGAAATTAAATTCTTAAAATTCCAGGTAAGACTCAAATTTCTTCCCTCATGAAAAGGAAAAATTGCATTTGTATCTGATTTGTATCTACTACAAAAATATTATGATCACTTGTAAGTACTTGAGCACAATAACAGTCAAAAAGTGAATTACTTTTCCTTCTGCAAATTCATTTCTTCCAAATACTGATAAGGTTTAATTTTTCCCTCACTACTTCTTTTGTCAGGAAATCAGGAACAAAAACTTTGTAAAAGTCTGTTGTCTGATCTCTCTGCCACTGCTGCAAGTGTAAAAAGAAGCTTGGTCCAGAATTAAGTCCCACTTGGTGGCAGCTAACTGGAGTTGAGAAATCTATGGAGAGATGCCATAGCACATACAAAATGTGAATGTTACCTTCTTGAAATGCCAGTCTGTTTGGCAGCACTCATTTATATTCTTTTGTCTTTTCCAGTCATGAGACATATTTCCATCTAAACAAAACTGTGTAAGATTAGACAAAAAATAATACATTGCCAAGTGACATTTTTGCAATGATCTTGGGTTTTTTCAGGAACTATACGAATAACATTGATTGCCACGTCTATTAACTGAACAAATAACGCCAGACTCAGACTGCTTACATTTTACTTACATCCCAGGATGTATGTAGTTAATTTTCCTCTCTGGGGAAACCACTCCTCTCTTTGATGCTCTGTGTCCATACAGTTGATCTGGAGTGGATCCTGCAGTGAGCTGTTCTTAAGACCTTGTCAGGGTTTTCTTTAACGAAACTTATTTTTTCACTCCCAAAAGACACCGACAATGACCACGGAGATATCTTTGAATCCACCAAGTAGTAAACTTTTAGATATGAAGGTTTAACTGGAATTTAGTTTGTGTGAACTTGACTACTACACTGGCCACAAGTACCCATTAAGGATAATAATATTAAGAAAAAATGTCTTCTACAGTTTTCTAAACAAAACCTGCAAGATATAGTAGAGATTTTTTCCACAAAAAATGAAGCATGCCGCAATTTTTTTATTCCCCTCCACATAGTCAAGGCTCAATTAAATATTTATACAAGTTCTGTCAAAGAAACTAAAACTGGTAAACAATAAACAAAATAAACAAGTGTTTTTTCTGTTTACAACAGCCTGGTTAGAAACTGGAGGTAATTTTCAGGGGGTAAAATCATCCACAAGTCCAGGTATCATCCTAAAAATGAGGAAAGGTATAATCTTTCCCTCTGGGGACACAGCAACAAACTCAGCTTTAAAATGACATTGTAGCCTAACATATACAAGAATACACTCAATTTTCATCTGCACCTTTGCTTTCCAAACTTCCCCCTTTCTTTCCATTTTTTCTTGGATGTATCACATCATTGCCCAACTTTATCTGACTGAAATGTGAAGAAAGAAAAAGCATTCTTTCCTAGTACTTGTAAAAGAAAGTAATAGTCATGAACATCAGGCAGATGTCCCTGCACAGTGGATACGGATCCCCCAGGCAGCTGTGATGACACTGGCACCAGAATGCAAACACACATTAGACATGGTAATCTACACAGTACTCATCCCAGGACATGGATATTTGAAGGCAGAGCAAAAAGCCATTGTCTGTCTAACCCAGTTTTTCACAGATCAAAGAAGCTTTCCCTGGTATTTTCCTCATTAAAAAGCTAAATTCTGTAAATGTCTAATAAATTTTATAAAAAGCATTTGAGGTTTATGCTGTCCTAAAATGACACACAACTTCCAACATTCAATGTGGAAATACAAGTTTCTGTCTTTATCTAGCCTCTATTCTTGATCATATATATTTGTTGTTCTCAAAGTTTAATTCAAATGCTAGCCAGATTTTTAAATGTTTTCTCTAAGAGTAATGATCTAATTCATACAAAAATTTTCCACACTGAAATGACATCTTCTATCTGTGTACTCACTGCTCACTGCTGTGTACTCTACTAACAGTCAGTAGAATTATGTCTCTATTTATAGGAAATCTCTGGATTTTCATTTGTGTGGGGGAAGAGAGAAATATGGGCTTTCTTTGTACCTTTTACAATAAGTTCCACAACTCTTTACATAGTACATCCATTCTTCTCTTTTATTCAAGAAAAGCTTTTAGCCAAGAAAATGTGTATATTGTGCACAAAAATAGAAAGACTAAAGTTGTAAGCTATAGGAGGAGTCTTTCTTCCTTTGCCTTGAAGTTTGATGTTTCACCATTGCTCAGCTCCTATCCATTTTTCTCCTATCCATTTTATCCAACAAGATTCCCAGCTACCACTAAAGGTCATTTAACTGTGTTCCATTTTTCTTCTTTACAAAAGGATATGTTTTTCTGATTATAGCATTTTTTCAATTAAGTCTTATAACTACAGACTTAATAGAAATCTGAGCCAAAAAAAATTGGGTATTAGTGTAAGTCTAGTTGCCCAGGAAATTGAAAGTGAAAATTCTTGTGTTTATACAATGTAATTATATGCCAAGTGTTAAGTTTAGCTTTTAAAAGATAAGATTGAGGTGCATTGTGATAAATAACAGTGTTGAATGTGCCTCAAATAACTTGTTTTAACTGATGACTGTATCACAACCTGTAGCACAACATGACCCCATGGAACCAAAGCAGAATTTGTGATAAAGAATTTTGTCAAAAACCCATAGAGAGATGTATATGCACACAATGGCATATCTTACAAGTTTCATATAAATTTGAAAAACTCAAAGATGTTGCAAAGAAGTAAATGCCCAGGGAACCTTCGGGGATTATCCTCCATGGCAGTAGAAGACGGGCAATCAAAACAGTCTGATTTACATGTCATTTTTATGCAGAACCTATCTTCCTTCCATGGGAATAGACTTCACAATTCAAATGTTTTTGCCCTAATAGGAGGCCTTAAAAACCCAACATAATAAAAAGAGTAGTAAGAAAATTAATAAAATCTGAGGGGCACAAATTAGACATAAAATCCACTAAGTCTCATATCAATGAGAAATCAATGCTTGAAAACGCAAGGAAAAAAATCAGTTCTCTTATTGCATAAAATACAGAATAACCTTGCAGTATTCAATGTAACTGACACAATTAGGAATTGTTAAGTTGTATTTAAGGAGAATAAAACTCTGCCAAGAAAGGTATTATTTTCTACACTATGGCTAACTCAGGAAAACAGGACAATTAATGTTTATGGATCCGTATCTTAATGGATAAAGTATGCATGAAACTGACAGCTCAAAGCAGAAGATTATGTATGGAAAGAAGTACCTCTCAGAGGGAACTTTAGTCCAGGGATATCTAGAGAGAGGATGTCAAGTTGGATCCAGGCTCTCCTCAATGGTGCCAAACGATATTACAACAGGCAATGGCCAGAAACTGATGCACAGGAAACTCCATCTGATTTTGAGTCAGAAGTTCTTTACTGTGCAATGACTGAGCACTGGAACAGGTTGCTCACAGATGTTATGGAATCTCCCTCGCTGAAGATCTTCAAGAACTGTCTGGACAGCATCCTGTGCCATGTGCTCTAGGGTGACCCTGCTTGAGTGGGGAGGTTGGACCAGATGACCCACTGTGGTCCCTTGCAACTTCACCTATTCTGTGATTCTGTGGTATGTATTAAGCATTTCAGGCTGCCAACATCAAAGCATCCATGAACTTTCTAAATATGATACAACATAATTTCTTAACTAAAAATGAAATAAGAAACCTGTGTAAATATTCATCTGTCTTCCAGCTGTCAGAATTAACAGAATGGTCAGCCTGAAAATCATTAATAAAGAATTAAAGATTGAAATGTAATTAATGTGTTTTGGAAAAAAACCTAAGCTGGTGTCATTTCTTGATTAAAATTTTTTCTCACACAGGTAGTAGCTAAATGTAAATTACTACATGTCATTTTGATAAATAAAGTATAAAGATGCACGTCTTCAACATGGTACTAGTGGATGCTCTCTGGATGGTCCCTTGCAAGCAATTTCAAGTCATTTATCATGACATGATTTATTAGAGGAAGGTCTATTATAGTCCAAGATACTTATTTGCTATGCGCCATCTATTTTTCTTCAGTAACCTCAGAAAAAAAAAAAAAACGTCAATACTGCCCAAGTTTGCAAAATGGGGCACATTTTAATTGGCACATGAAATGGGAGCAAGCAAATAACGTACTTTGGTTGACCACATCTAGAGACAAAGTAGACTATTTCTTAGTTAGCTCATGCTGAAAATAGTGTCACAACCCCAGCAGGAGTTCAGTTATGGCTTGGCTGAACCTTCTGCCTTAAATGTAGCAGCAGTGGGCAAGAGGGGCACGTGAGGTGAAAGTTCAGTGATCACAAGTAACGCAGGATTTTCATACAAGGTCCTGGCCAGATCTAGAGAGATAAGTGATGGGGGGCTGATGCAGGGGTGGAAAAAGAAAGCTTAGCTCCTCAGTTCCTTGTCACTTTTAAGACTAAAGGAGATCGAGCAGATACTTCATAAGACAGAAATGTTTGTACAGTTTTTAAATATAGCCAATAATATCTTCTTCAGTTTAGTAAAGAAGGCACAGGGACATGAAATGGAAAGGAAATAAATTCCAAGCAAAAATACATGTCTTTACCCTCTCCCAGAAGCATTAGACCATTTGCACATTTTAGCTAGTTTTGCAATAAGTTCTCCATCACTTGAGATTTTAAGAGCAGAAGCATCTGTTTTACTTTGAATTCCATTTTTCTTTATAAAGGAATTTATTTTTATAGACAGAAGGAGAAAAGATAACTGCAGTGGTACGTCTTGACTTCTAGGGTAAAAAACATTTAAAAATCATATTAGACTGCATTAAGCATGTCTAGGAAGATTTATGAAAATACCCAGATAAAATACAGTACAGTTACAAAAATATGAAAACCACTCTTCTGAGAAGTCTTCTCATGGAAGATATTGATTTACTGCCTTGTCATCCTCTCAGCAAGGAAGAAGGGGGTGCTTAATAGATAGCACTTCCAAATAGCCTCCGAAATACATTTGTGCGTTTGTGTGCACTCACCATTGCAAAACTTCAGAAGGCAAGAAGATCAAATTACTTAGTATTTCTGAGCTGACACCCAGAATACCGAAGAATCACTGAAAGAATTGGATTGACTTTTTTCTCTTCTGCGTGACAGTTCTGTATGGCTACATCTGAGAAATTGTACAGGTATGAAGCCTTTGAATTGCATTCAGTGACAAGATGGAGTGCCAGAAATTATAATCAAAATTTTATTTAGTGTTACAAAAGATATTTCAACTACTTTGGAAGGCTCTTCTCATAAGTAGAAGGAAAGTAGGTGTGTTTTCAATAATGTGCTTTAATATCTTTATTACTTTATTATTTCAATGTAATTTATTTTTATAAATAGTTGATCTATAAGGAAACCATTTCAACTTTAAAAACATGTAATAACTTCTTAAAAGGATGCTGTTTTGGTTTTAACTTGTCTTGAAGACACATTAGTATTTATGGTTCAGATTTGACTGAAAGGCTTGATGTGATTTAAGGGTTTATTTGGGTTCCCCACCCCGGCATCACTCAGGACTATCCTAACTGTTATAATCTGAACTCTGAATTAACAACCACATTAAATAATTCTGGCTTTACTTTCACCTCCAACCTGCTTGTGATAAAACTGCTCTTTCAACAAATAAAAGCAGTGAGATTCATTGTTCTGTTATTTTTAAAAACACTGCCTCTGACCTCTGAAGTACAAACATTCCAGAGAAAGAAAAATGACATTATTTTAGCAATAGAATTTTTTTTTGTACCTTTCTCTAAAAATATGTTAGATAGTAAAATCACATCACTCTTTTGCATGCGTAATTCACAACCTTTTACAGAAGCTGTAATGCCTTGTAACAGGAGAATTACACACTAATTAAAATGAATACACTATTCCAAGGAAAAGAAAAAAATTAACACCTTGCAAGAATGGAACTCGAATATCAGAAAACTAACAAAATGTGGCAAGACACCAAAAATTAGGGTCTTTTGCAGTCCTTACTTCAGTTGGGTGTACTTTTTTACTGAGTCTTAGAAAGGCCAGACTGAGAGAGTTGTAAATGAGGGATGAAGGCTACTGGAGTGGGTACATGAAGAAACAAAGCAGTACAGTGCAGTTCAGTTAATCAGGATGCACTTAACATGGAAATTTGCTTAATTGAGATGTGTCCCAAGGAAGCAATTTAGGACTAATGATACCTAATAGCAATAACTGCTGTTTAATAGGGATGGTAATTCTGCTTAATAGGGATACCATCAGGTAATTATGGCCAGGTCTAAACTGCTGACTTCTGTTGGCAAAGCTCTTACCTGTCGGGCATCCGAAGAGATGTGATCCTTGATCAACAACTAAAGAGAGGCTTAAACCCCAAATGCAAACTTTGCTGTTGTGACTCTGGGTTTTATAGGATATCCCATGCTGATCAATAAGAAGATGTTGCCCTGTTGCCCTGATGATTTAAAAATAAAAAATTCATGTTATTTTTTAGATTTATCTTTAATTTTTAAAATATGCATTTTAGCTTAAATACTAAGGTCTTTCTGTGTTTATCTCTGAACACATTGTACCCAGCTCATTAGTTGGATTTTTGCACACAACATGCCAGGATATAAACCCAAGTCCAAACTTAGAGCAAAAAACCCTTCCAGAATTAAAGTGCTTTAAAGTTTTGTTCCAAATTTATGCTGATGTTTAGTTATTTTCTTTTGGTTTTGGTTTTTTCTTGGTTTTTTGGGGTTTTTTTGTGGGTTTTTTTTTTGTTTTTTTGGGTTTTTTTTTGTTTTTGTTTTTTTTTTTGTTTGTTTGTTTGTTTGGTTGGGTTTTTTTTGTTTTTTTTTTTTTTTTTTGTTTTGTTTTTTTTTCTATTTGTTTGGTGTTTTTTTGTTTGGTTGAGAGTTTTTTTTCCAGGAGGGTTGGTGGCTTTTTGTGTTTTGGTTTTTGTTTTGAGGGGGTTTTTTGTTTGTTACAGGCTTTTTGTTTGCTTGTCTTCGTTGGGTTTTTTTTGTTTTGTTTTGTTTAGATTTTGTATGGTTTCTTTTCTGTTGTAAAGTTACGCCATGTCGGCGATGGCTTTTAGCTCTCTTGTTCAAATTGATGATGCTTTGATGCACAAGTTGCTCAAGCTGGAACTTCCAAATTCTGTGCCCTACAGTTAAAGAACAATTGACTGATAGTGTGGCAGTCTTGCTGCAACCTCCTGGAGAGAACATTAGGCATGAGGATCCTCCCAATACAGGATACTGTTACTCTGCCACTCTGTCCTCATTAATAAGATCTGCTGTAATTTATCCTAGCTCACACGCACGCTCCTTGGGTGTTATTACATACATAATATGTAATATTCCCTTTGCTTCCCTTTGCTAAGGCAGCATGACCTTCATAAACTCTGCTTTCATTCTGTGCTCCCACACCTGCCAGTGTTGTTCACCAGCCGCCCAGGATGAGAGATCAACAGAGAGCAGGAAGCAGTAGCTCTGTGCCTAATACCCACCAATCAGCACGTTCGTGACAGTGAACTCCTGAAAACATGAAAAATGCTCACTGAAAAGTAGCAATGAGAAACACAGGGATAAATCTGTAAAGCTCGACAAATACTCTCTATTTCCTTTGAGGTCACCATACTCCAAAAACTTTCGGGCGTATTTCACTTAAATACAGTCTCCTCTGAGGGGGGTATAATTTGTCTAAGGCAGAGCAAAAAGGTAGAAGGGTGCTTCTGTATGGAAAAGGTGGAAGGGTGGCTAGGGGAATGCAGTCTTCCAGCAAGTTATATTATTGTAGAGAAGGACAAACAGGTATAATTCACTACCTCAGGCACCAAAGAGTCGCAGGAGGACCACAGAAGAAAATAGTTCGACAATCTGTAAAACACTGACTCAGGAAAATGGAGAGGACAACTGACAGTTTATACAGCAAATTTAGACATTTACTCTCATCAGTCTGAACTCAAAGAGGCTATAACTTATACAGGCCTATGAAGAAACTGTTTAATAGGATATATTTCAGTCCTCGCATTGTTGGCAAATTGTTCACACAGTAAATGCTTCTAGTAAGTAGGAACGCTTTACTGTCTCTCTAATTGAATGATATCCAGAGTAATGTTCTGGAGATACTCTCAAGGTACTTTTCAGCATAGCTTTTCAAATCCTTTAAATAAGATGTTTACAATCAAGTATTTATATGTCAATACATATGTGTATATGTGTGTGTTTTGTATGAATGATGTGTTCTTGAAAGAGCCATCATAAAAAAGGAAAACAAATTAAAAAAGATTAATCAGAGGATCACAAATGACATATATGTCAAGAACTCTTCACTGGTTTTCTTCCAAATTTGGCCAGAGTACCACACATCTCTCATTACACGACTGACTATTTTAGCATCTAACTGAACTCAGCTGTGCTGTGTGGACAAGTATCTGGATAACACCTGGAAATGCTGGCTCTTCCTTGGCAGTGAGAGAAGCTTGCTGGTAGTAAGTGTCTTCTAAACAGTAAATTTTAAAGAACATATTTGTAACCTCCTATTCCAAAATATATTTTTTAAATGATCAAGTTTTGGAGCAGGAAGGCATTATTTATTGTGTTACAGCGAAGCTGCTAAATGAATCCCTGCTATTACTGAGGGAAAAAAAGAAATGTTCTTCCTATCTACAAAGGAACAGAAACACTGCTGCTGCTGCTGCTTTCCCAATTACACTGTGTGCCCTGTGGCCTGCCACGGATATGACCTCAGCTGAGACTCTGTTGACACTTCATATTCACTTCTCTTACACAAGAAAAGAAGAATTTTCCACATTATTGCTGGTACAAGTTTTACACTCAGGAGCCAGCACTATTCTCTATAACAGTGTGAAAAATAAGAAATTGTGTTTAGCATAAATTGTAGGAGACACAGAATGATGAGAAAATCTAGAGGAATTTCAGACAGGAAAAGGGAAATTAAAAAAGAATGGGAGTCTTATTTCCAAGCTATTTATAAATGTATTCTGTTTACATGTATTTTTTAATAAAGAGACTATGCTGTAAAGAGTAATAAAAAACTATAGAGGTTTCTACTGCCTCAGGGAACAAGAAAAAAATCTAAATAAACAAGAAGATATAGAAAATCTCCCTCCATATTCTAGATATGACATCTGTTATCTAATGCCTTTCCGTAAGAGACACGTTTATTAAACAAATCACATAATAGGGGTTTTTTTAACATGGTAAAAAAGAAATCTTCCAGACATTGTCCCATCTGACGTTTTACTTTAAAATTATATGCCTCTAATAATCCACATTCTAGAACTCTCTGCAGAATGCTTTGCCCCAGAAGAGACAGAAGAGACTTCTAGCTCCCAGCTCCCAAAGTATTGCCCACAGCAAGTATCTCCAATAAGCATCATCTCCAGGTCATGCACCCCAAAGTCAGATATCAGTGGAGGAGAAGTGATCCCCAGCAAAACAGCTTCTATTTGAGGCAGCAAGTTCCATCACCTTGCTCTGGAGCCGGTGGGACCTTGTTTTGAAACAAAAATCTCTTCTGACTACAAATTATGGATAACCTTAATTTTCAATAAGAGGTAGGGCTTTGCTTTAACTTCTAGAGCACTGAAAAAGATGGGGATGGAATACAAGCCCTGTGAGCATCAGCTGAGGCAACTGTGATGGTTCAGCCTCAAGAAGAGCTGGCTTCAGTGACACCTAGAAGCAGATTTCCCATACCCGCAGGAAGCAACAGACAAGAAAAAGCCAGGTTATTCACAGAGATCAACAGAGGCGAACAAAGACAATGGCCATTAAAAAAGCCAGAGTTTATTCAAATTTCATATATTAAAAAAAAAAAAAAAAAAAAAAAAAAGAGAAGAATAACTTTTGACTGGGGAAGTAATCAAGTATTGCAATAGGTTCCCAATACAGTCTGCAAAACCTCCATCAGTGAAGGCTGGAGACATAAAGCCCAGGTGTCTGAATTCAGTGTCCACCTAGCTGTGAGCAGGAGATTGCAATAGGAACTTCCACTTGTACCTTCCAAACAAGATGATGATTTTCTGAATTTCTTATTTGCTCAAACACAGCTCTTTCTTGTTTTCTACAAGCCTAATCTTCTGCAATTTTGAATGTATCAAAACATTATGAAAATAATTGTTGAAATACTTTCATGGCTAGTAAATAAACCAGAAAGAGAAAAAGTGAAATAGGAAAGTTATAGGAGAATAACTGAAATAAATACAAAATATGAAAGAAAGGTGATAGTCTGGTAAGAGAATTGGGAAAAAACTTTTCTACGAAGGATAGGAGGAAGGAAGCAGTATGTTTGGGTCCTAAGCAGCACTTTCACAAAAGCAAAAATGGAAAAAGAAAAATGTGCAGTGGAAAAAGCAAAGTGAAAATTACATCAACAAATTATCTATTAGTCTAACTAGCAGTAGAAATACACAAAAGTTTACCCTTTATTTAATTGTGGGAATTGACTCAATGCTTTTTAAATTTTTAGAGGAGGATGACTGCTGTTTGAAGTCATTTTAGGTGAAAGAGAAAGGGACAATACACTTGTATGAGCCCTGTACACCATCTCTAGTGCCCAGCAGCCACTAGGTCGAGTAACAGAAAGAAGAGGTAGGACTGCCAGGTGCAAGACAGACCCATCACTGGCCAAGGCCAAGCCTTTCAGCAATGGTGGTAGCACCTCTGGGATAATGTATTTAAGAAGGGGAAAAAATCCCTGAAAAACAGTGACTGCAGCCAGCGCAGGGGAAGAGTGTGAGAAGTCCTCCCTCTAAGGAGGAAGAAGTGGCAAAGACAATGTGTGATGACCTGACTGCAGCCTCCCTTTCCCATTCACCTGCCCTACTGGTGGGGAGGAGGTAGAGAATTCGGGAGTCGAGTTAAACCTGGGAAGAAGAGAAGGGTGGGTGAAAGGTGTTTTAAGATTTGGTGTTATTTCTCATTATCCTCCTTTGATTTTCTCGGTAGTAGATTAAAATAAAAAATTTGCCCAAGTCAAGTCTATTTTGCTTCTGATGGTAACTGGTGAGTGATCTGTCCCTGTCCTCATCTCAACCCACAAGCCTTTTGATATATTTTTTCTCCCTGGTCCAGCTGACAAGGAGAGTGATAGAGTGGATTTGGTGGGCACTTGGCATCCAGCCAGGGTCAGCCCACCACACCTATACACCACAAAGGAAATTTAAAGTGCCTTATGACCAGTGGTGAATTTATTTTTAACAACAAAATCTCTATAAAAACAGCTCTGCAATTTTCTGCATCATTCCATTTCTAGGAAAAAGATCTGGGAAATGCTCCCACAGGAAGAGGAGGGCAAGGCAGATTTATTCAGTATAAATGACTCTCCATTTGGCACATGTTCTCAGAGCTCCCTTTTGAATCTTATCAAGGGGGCCCCTAGCTTCCGAAGCTAGAATCTTTACCTGTAGTTTACAGTAGGATCGTGGATGAGGAAATGCACCTCTTCCTCCAGCTACTGTGAGTGAGATGTGCCATTCAATAATTTTTTCTCACATCATATCAACATGCTTTTTAATAATATGTGTCTGAATTAGTCCCACACAGATGCAGCTATTTTAGTATTAGAGTTTGAATCCCCTTTGCATTTTCCAAGCAAACGTGTTGATCATTTCTTCTTCCTGTGCTTCCTCTGTCTCCACATTGTGAACGAATCTCACAAACTTGATGTATTTCTGATGAGAGGTAAGTGGAGATATCTGCTTAACAAATATATTTAGGATACTCCCACTGCTGTTTATTAGACCACTCTATTTATTAGACCAGATTGGTGCTTGCCTGAAAATAAAATTTAAAAATTAAAAAATAATCAAAACCTCGCCTTGATAAAAAAATCCCACTCTGAATATCATGTACATGTGAAGTCTTCAGTAGGATTGGTTTTGGTCTGTAGAACTGCTTCCATTGTTCTGTCCTATACGGTAACACACATATAACAAATTAGTCCAGAATTAGGCTTGCTTTAAAGCATTAAATTGCCAAGTAATATATTAGAACTAAAAAGAAATTAAAGTCCTTGGCATAAAACCTAAATCAAGAAAGACAGAGTAAAAGATTCTTAACTGTTTTGCAATACTAGATTTAGCAAGTGAACCATCAAAAAATTTAAAAAAGCAATTCATATGGGATTGAAAAGAACCAATCATCATAAATTACTAAGTTGTGGAAAATCTAAGGGCATGAGCCTATGGATCAGATCACATCCAGGAACACTGTAGGAGGAGGTATAATGCTGTTTCAAGGCACACCAACATATTAATATATATTTATATTTAAAAAATGCAGAAAACCCCAGCAGTCACTAATGGTGATTTGTGTGTAATTACCTCTAAAATATCTGGATAAGTTTGAATCATTCAAGCCACTGATGTTGTCCATGAACAACCATTCTTAATAAACATACATGATCAGGAACTGTTCTGCTTTCTTAGTAGTGAGCTTGTAGAATTATCTGCAGAGACAAAAGCAGTAATAGGAAGAGAATATAGCATGCCCTGTGGAGTATACTAGGCAGTACATTTATTAAACAGCTCTTATGATGCCGTAAATGCTTTAGTCATAAGAACCAGACATAAAATCCCAGACTTCCTAATGCTCCAGTAGGGACTACTTTGCTTTTTTGCAATATACAGTTCTTCTTTTGAGAAAAACATACCAGTACCTATTTCTTTAATGCAGCTGTTTTTGCTATGGAATATGTTCAGAATATCACAATTTTATATCTTTTATTATAGTTTTTATACATTGTTTTATACATAGATTGTCATGATAGGACATTTAAATCATTCACCTAATTAAAGCTATGCTAAAGAAATATCTCATGACATTATAAGGGAACAGAATTCTGAAAGGAATTATGGAATTGCAATGCTGTTAACAGTCTGGAGCTGTTTTGAACATAGTGTTGCATGAAATTAAGCTGTTCTCATATTTTACAAAGACAATACAAAAAATACCTCAACCTGAAGACTTAATGGGAAAACACAGCTGACTCACAAAGGAATTAGATTCGTCTCTTGTCTAGAGAACAGGTGAGTGGTGACTGAGGGAATAATGATTTAGGGGACTATGTATACAAGGAGTACACTGATCTGTAAGAAAGAGCATGTAATGGACCAAACTTGCATAGATTATCTCACCTAATACTTATTTGTATTTGTAGGAAATCTATAGTCTAGAAGAAGCAGTTATGCATGTGGTTAACCACACATTGTACACTCAGATTTGACTACTACATATGACATTTCTATTAGTCCTTTAGGGTGTTCATTTATAAATCAGTTACCACTTATAATTAAAAAAAAAATAATAACTGACCAATTGAAATGGATGAGAAGTGTTTAGACTTTGGAAGTATATAAAATAAAATCAGCATATAAAATATAAATATATAGATATTAAAAATATTTTTTAAATGTGTGATATATAAACCATATCTACTCATCCTGAAGTTTTGTGTAGGTTTTGGCCTAGCATATAACAGTCAGTTTACATGTGTCTGTACTGACTTCTGAGATCCAGCAGCTCTAGTCCCTGATCCCTCTTCTAGTCCCATCCCTTCAAATGGGCATGTCCTTCACTTTGGGAGTGTGGATAGTAATATGACTGAAGACAGTAAGCCTTAATATCTGTGATTGTATGCATTAGGGAGTTTAGCCAGTGCATAAAGAAAACACCACCAAAAAAGCTATGAGGATTGCAGGACACAGTGTTATTCAGTACGCATGACTTCTTCCTTCCTTCCTTCCTTTCAAACCAAATGCTTCTGTTGCATTGTTTTATGATTTCAAGTCAGGGTCAAGGTGTTTTGTCTGGATGGTTTGTATTTCTATTACTCTTTCAGAAGGAACAATAGACTTAATTGCTTTGAGGGGTTTTGCATCAGCTGGAAGCAGAGGTTATAACATATAGTCATATTAAGCATATTTTGGTAACCGTGGAATTTACCATATTTGTTAGAATATGAAAGATTAAGAGCTGGAAATTACACAGCTTGAAAAATCACTATACAGAAACAGTAATATTAGAATTTTCAATAGATTTGAATAAACATTTTAAAAACATATTGTAGTCCCTGTTGTAGGATGGAACTGTCGATGCCTGTTTCCAAGGCTTTCTCCAATAATCACGTTTTTTCTTCAACCTGAAAGAGATATATCAAGCAGACAACTTCCCCCAAGAGACATTGTTAAGTTAATATTCTCAACTGCTGTGGGAATCAGAAACTCTCCTGTTTTTCCTTGCTTATTTTTCCTCTGTTCCTCTATATTGAGCAGACTGGGTGTTCATTACCAACACTGGTATCTTGTTAAGGTTTTCACAGATTTTAGCTATAGTTGAGATGGATTTATGCTTCCATTCTTTTATTCCAAAGGTGTCATCTGGTATTAATTCTTTTCTGGTTGTACCTCATGGGTCAGTCTTTTTAAGAGATTTTTTTTTTTTTTAATATCAGAGGGAAAAGGTGCTGCAAATCAGTTGTCATTGTGCAGATATCTTGTATGAAGAGCTATTTGGAGGAAAAAGATTATGAAACCTTGCTCAAATTTTCTCAATATTTTTTATAAGATTTTACAAACACATTGAAAACTGAATAGTTTCACTATGTTTCACTAGACATATTCTAGCTGATCAACTTTACACAAATCTCTCCTTTAGAACATGGGAAATGTTTCTTGAGTATCTCTGGGATTACTGGCATTATTTACCCTATCTTCTCCTCTGGGCCTTACCATTCCCAGAAATCTGCTTTCATATGGATTTGAGATCTTTAACATGCAAGCAAGATACAGATTGGCATATCAGTTCTAATAGTATAGATGTGAAATGATACATTGAAAAGAAAATCTCTACAATGTATGCAATTGTCACTTCTCAGTGGAAGGGCCACAATATTTTAGGGCAGTGGTCATCGCTGAAGGCCCATGTCATACCTGTACACTGAAAAAACCACAAAATTACATGTGTCTGTGATTTTCTGATTTTGAAGGTTTTCTGGAATACTTCCTAAGACAAAGTTATTGCAGATTGACACTCTTTTTTCGTACTTAAATTTTATGATTTTAAGAGCAATTAAAACACTTTCTACTCTTTTATATATTTTCATATATAATATTTAAATTTAAAAATAAGAATTTTTTTACTATATGAATTTCATAGAATAGAATAGAATGGAATAGAATAGAATAGAATAGAAAGAACTGAACATTTCAATTCTAAGGGACCTAACACGACCATTTAGTATACCTGCCTATTTATGTATAAAATATGTCTGTATGTTTGTCTCCATTTTTTATTTGCACATAAACATTGTTTTCAGACAGGATTATCCATAGTTGTTTATTCCTGCTTAAATGATACAATACATTTCTTTTTATTATGTTCATTTACTACGAAGAAAATAATAGCCAAGTTTTGTGACTAAGCTCTCTATTTTCAGGGTTTGTTCAATTGGCTGCAGCGTTTATTTTGCTTCAATAAGTCTCTGTAAAACCAATAATAGTTGAGATATTTCTTCACCCACACTCTTAACTAATGTAATGTTATCACTCACCAATTCTCTTCTTTTGCATTTAGAGTGTCTTCATCACTTTTGTCCTTTGGATGCCTAGCAAATAGTAAGATACAGACAATATTTGGGTAGATTAAGAAGAAGATAACCTGGATTTGGTAAATCTAGAGAAAAGCAGGAAGGCAAATGCCTGGTCTTGAATTTGAGATTTAATTCAATTTAGAGACAAAACTCGGCTTGAGGCCAGAAAAACAAATTTCCAGGAAACGCTTTAAAGCACTTGGTAGGATGTTGAAGAGAAATCCTCAGTTCTGTGAAGAGAGAGATGAGAGTGCATAAGAAATATAGTAAAATATATTTTTGCTTTCTTTTGACAGAACACTAATTTCGAAAAGATAGAAAGAGGGTGGCAGGTTGTTATTAAGAGCTTTAACACTAAGGCCTGGTTTAAGCCATTTAAAATGTAAAGGTTAGTCATTGGACTTTACCTAAAAGAAAAATAACTGCAGCAATATTGAGGGATACCCTTGTGAGTCTTGTGAAGGGTGGCTGGAGGACCTGGGAGTGTTCAGCCTGGAGTAAAGGAGGCTCAGGAGTGACCTTATCACTCTCCAAGACTACCTGAAAGGAGGTTGCAGTCAGGTGGAGATCGGCCTCTTCACCCAGGCAACCAGTGAAAGGACAAGAGGACATGGCCAAAAGCTGTGCCAGAGGAGGTTCAAACTGGATATCAGGAAGAATTTTTTCACTGAAGGGATGGCTAAACATTAGAACAGGCTGCCCAGGGTGGTGGTGGAGTGACCATGCCTGGAAGTGTTCAAGAAATGACTGGACATGGCACTTGGTGCTACAAATTATTTGACATTGTCGTGTTCAGTCAAAGGTTGGCATCATTCTTGGCAGTCTTTTTCAACCTTTATGATCCTATGATTCTATTCTATGAAACTGAAAATTGAGGTCACCATACAAATTAATTAGAAAAAGGACAGATGACGGAATTAACTCAACTGCGTTAAAAAAAAAAAAAAGTGATTATCATATGAGATAAGAGGAAAAAAAATGGAGTTTGAAATGGTGTCAGAATAACAAGAAAAAGGAAATTAAAGATGTATATTTAGACATTGATCAAGACTTAATATTGGCACATGTCCCGTATGAAATTGGCTGTGAGTGGGAGAAGGAATAGAGTCTCAAAACACATCACATTTGAACAAAAATAAAATTGCACAACAAGGTATTATAAGCCAAATAAAAAATGTCTCTCTTCTATTAAATATCTTCATATTCTACATGCATTTTTCAATTATTTGTAGACTCTACAGAGGTTAACTATCCTTGCTCCAATTTCCCCTGCCAGGTGTCTGCCTTGAGGCAACTTTACTTCATGAGGTTTCCAAAAATACACTCTGACCATTTCTGGAAATAAGAAAATATGTTGTTTTGCTATTGATAACAAATTCTTACAGTTATTTATTGAAAAAGCTTAACTTTTTCCAAGCTCTGATCTTCCATGCTATGCACCAAAATTTTGCAAAAATGTTTTTCTGCAAGTGGTATGGTCACTTTCTTTTTTGCTGTGAAAAAAATGATCACATTTGGACTTGCCATAAATTTCTGGAATTGTCATAAAAACAATGGTTCATAAGGGAAATCTGGTACAGCAAATTTAGTTTAAAACTGCAAATCATGACTAGAATTTCTGACTACTGAGTGAACAGGAATATCTAAAACTGGATAAGACTTGATGAGCCAGAAAACTTAAAATGAGAGCCTTTAAAAGAAGGACCTGAAAGGGCAAATACAATGAGAGAAAAAGGTGAGAGACAAAACCTGAGTGAGAGGACTATGGGACAGAACGGTTCAGGTAGGAAGAGGGCACCCGTTAAGTAGAGGAGAGAAGAAAAATTGGAAGAGATGTAGCCAGACCCACAGCCTGTTGCAGAAGTAACCTAACAATAACTGAAGGGAATAAGAGACCTGAATATCCTTTTAATCAATCTCCCTGTATTTTTATTATATATTTTTCTCTCAATGGTTTTCTTTCCTGCTTGCATTATAGAGGTTTTACAGGTAATTGGAGGGTTGCAGAAAGATTACAAAAGCAACACAAAAGTAAAACGTGACGTAATGCTATAGAAGAAAAATTAAAAGAGTGAAAAAAGAAGAGAGCAAATAAAGAAAGGAAAAGGAGAGAGGAAGGCATGGAAGGACTGAAATGGGAAATCTGAGAAGAAAAAAATGGAAAGAGTAGTCATAAGAGCAACATAATTATTTAGGATAGAAAGGAATTTTGAAGATCACCTCTGCTGAAAGCAAGGAGAACTTTGAAATTACGGCAGGTTACTCAGTGCTGTGTCTAGTTAAGTCTTTTAGATCTCCAGCAATGAAGGCCCAAAATCTCTCTAGGAGCCTGTTTCTAGACATAACCATGTTCAGTGCAAAAATATCTTTTTCTTTATATCCAGCAGGAATTTCCTTTGGACAATTTCCATGGCTTCTTTTCCTGGCTTGGATGAAGGACCCCTGAGATGGGTGCGGCTTTTTATTCCTCTCTAAATCCCTTGTAGATAGAGGACATTTATCCCCTTTCCGCTGCTCTCCTCTGATACCATGTGCTCAAGCCCGTTACTCATCTCAGGATATTTTGCTGTATTTGCATTATCTCACTTGCACTGCATGGACCAAAGATGGATGTAGTGCTCCAGATGAGGCCTCATGAAGCCAAAGTGAAGGATAATAACATGTCATAGAATAATTTATTACTGTGCTTATGTCCATAACATAGTGTTAGACATGAGATTCTGGAGGAGTGTCAATACCACTGGAACTCACTATCAAAAATAGTAAATAATCACAATGAAAGGACCCTGAAATTGAAAGTTCATCCAAACAAGTATGAAAAAATCTGCATTTAAAATGTCAGAAATAATCCGTTTCACTGCAGATTATCACACAAAAATCAGATTCACAAACCAAACACAAAAATGTTTTGAACTAATCTAAATTTTGTTTTGGTGACCCCTATTCTATCTGTGAGGAAGAAGAAAGAATTTGTCTTCTAGACTCCAGGCTGAGTCTGCAGAATTTATTCAAAAAGAAACATAGGCAAAATGGGAAAAAGAAATTAGCAAAGGGCAATGAAGAGGAACAGTCTCTTCTTCTGAAACACATATTAGAGGAGTTTTGAGCAGAAAATTGCTGGGTCAGAAATTAACCTGGAGTGCCACAAAGCCATTTCTTGAAACATTGCCTTTTATTTTGGGATAATAATTCAAGTACCCTTACTAGGAGTGACATAAAAATGAACCATGTCAGAATAAACGGCAGTGCTGAGGTTCGCCTGATGAGCAGAGGCTGAGCAAACCAAATGTTTACACAGCGCTTCACAACATTGTGGACATTTAAAGTCTCTGACAGCTATGTATTTAGAAAAGAACAGACTTAAATTTCACAGAATATTCAAAAAGAAGAATAACATGGCGATATCAGCACACACTGCAACAGGCCAGCTGGCCTTTGTCTCTTCCTTTCCTGTTTTTGCCTCATTGTCCATTGATAGTGTCACATTTCAAAGGAATTGTTTTAATTCAAATACTTGAAAAAATGAATAGATATTCCCTGGCCATGACCCACCAGCAGAATTCTAATTTCCAAAAATGTTTCTCCAAATACATCCTTTTTATATATTTGAAAAATTACTAGAATCTAATACTTCTTGAGAGACAACTGACAGCAAGCACTGAAGCTTAAAGTGACATGACAAACATGGCAGCACACTGTGGTAAAACAATTGAAGCTTGTAATTAATTTCTATCTTTAAATTCCCATCAGTAATGCTTTGTTGGAAGACTCTGACAGGGTGGAGCAATCAAGAGGGAGATTTTCAGTTGCAAAGGTTACAATACTGTTTGCATATTCACTATGGGGACCACCAAATAATGATTCAGAACAATAAGCAAGGAATACACAGAACTGTGTATTTAATGAAATCTCCACAGTATTAGTATTCCTTATGAAATATATGTAATATTAAGGGGGGCAAGAATCACCTTTGTGTTTCGAGTCAATTGAAGGAGCGAAAAACACCTTGTAACATTCAATTCAGTGGTATAGAAAGAAACCATAAATAGGTCACTGTAAATATTGTTCTAGGGATTTCCTTCATGAATCTCATCAGGCTGCAACAAGGCTCAAGTGAAAACACTCTGAAAAAGGAGGCAAATATACCGACAGACACAGAATTTGAATTTAATTTCTATTCCACAAGAGGCCAGCTATGAATGATTCCCAATGTGATTTTCCTTGAACACAATCCTGCTCTTTACCCTTTATAACAATAGGGAAGAATGTGAAGTCAACATTTTGTTCCAGGTGTCAAATTTCCCATGGCAACGCCAAGCAAAAGACACTAATCAAGTAAAAAATCCATTCTATTTTCTTATTAGAAATGTTTGGGTTACTATTTCTTATTTATTTTAAATGGTATAATTCATAATGTAAAGGAACTTCATATGTATTCATACTTATACATATGTTTGTGTGTTTATATACATGTATATCTAAACATACAAACCTTTTAAAAAATGCAAATACCCACTTAGAGGTTCATTTTATTTGTTCAAAACTGAAGATGTGAGGAAATAGTTGAAGTTTCCATCTACAGTTTTTTTGTTTGCTTTCTTTTTTTTTTTTCCAAAAGAATGTGGACATCAGAGCTCATATATGTCCAAATGACAGCTGGAATTAATGGAGTCTGGAGTCAAAAAGGTGATAATACAGTCTTTTGAGCTTCTTTGATCCTTAGGCATCTTTGTGTTGCATATTTACGTCTATGCTGATAGCGGTTTCAGAATTGCTGTAATGATGGCTGCCTATCAAACACAAGAGGTGTCACAGTAGCCAAGATTTAACAATAGGACAACCTGGTCCTGTATGTGTGGTTTTTCTGGGGAGGAAAGCCAGTGCAGACTTTCTCAAGTAAAGTTGTGACATACAGCATAGCTTGATGGAGCCTTCAAACCCAAATGAGTCTTTTGCTAGTATTGCTTGTTTTTGTCCATCATGTATAAAGGTAGTTTGAATAAGAAGCTCCTACCCAAACGCTGGTTAAAGTAGGTTTAGCAAATTTCACAGCTGGAGCCTTGTACCACAAAATTGTTCATGCAGGATCTCCCCTATTCTGGTACACGGTACCCTCCTTATTTTCACCCATTTACATTTTGGAATATTTAAGATTACTTGCTTCTACAAGTCTGTTGGAAGGTTGTTTAGAATGGCGTTATCCATTACTCCCTCTCCCTATTTTCCATCCAGGCATATGTTAATGCAATATGTTCTTGAGCACCATCTACTGGTACTGTTTCCACATCTGAAATACACACCGTCCTAATATAAGCAAGCTTATAATATTTCCTGTGGACTCAGTAATCTGGTATTCAGCTACCTTGGTGCAACAGAGTGATGTGGTATTTATGGAAGTGATCTGGTCTGATACAGAAAAGAGTGCTAATCTTAGCTGGAGAATGGGGAGAGATAATATTTCCTAATACATAACTGTTACAATAAGAGAAAAGCTTACAATTAGCATCTCTTTATTCATCTCCTGAAATGTAGTAGAATTCATCTTCTATTTAAGACTACCTGTGTAGCCAAAAAGGAACTGCAATTTAAAGGTCATATTATTAAGGACACCTAGAGTTTCATTTCAAATAGGTATAGTTTAGTTCAGGGAAATAAATATTAAATACTTTTCCAACTGTGAAGGAAATTATTATGCCAGCTTTATAGCAAGAGAAGTGATATGCCTGTAAAAAATGCTGATCTTAACCTGTTGACAAGTCTGGTTAAAATGTGCTTTTAGTATAACAGTCAGTGCTGCCCCAGAAGACCTCTGCTTGTAATTTATTCATTCTTACTTCAGAAAGGGAGGGAGTCTATGTTGAGAAAGAATAATACACTTTTTAAAATTCTGTCTCAGAGCTGCTAGCAAGAACTTTGATTTATTAAAACTGAAATAAATTCAAGCACCTAATTTTGGTGCCCTCAGCATTTGTATGACTTGTTACTCCCATTTTAGATGCCTGTAATGTTGAAACTATGCTGGCTATTTTCTCATCCCTACGGCTCTGTTCTCACACTGGAAGTGTGAAACTACAAATCCAGAATGACAAATTATTTGTGATCAAATTTTTGGATAACTGTCCCTGCCATATTTGTACATGGTTAAGTAAAATATACAGCCCATTGCTAAAAAAAAAGCTGAAGATCTGTGGTTTTAGTGGAGGCTTCTTCACTTCTTTGGCACAATGCCACTGAATCATGAGATCATATGTTAAATACTGTATTAGTGTTCTTACTGATAGTAAAAGCATCTTCTTACAGGATCTAGAATGATATATTCAAAGTACTTGCTGCAGTCCCAATGTATAAGATATCTCATATATTACCCTGTATTTAGGGTTGAACAAAAACTCCATCTCTCTCAGTAAATAACAGGAAATTTTTAGAGTTAAAACAGGATATGAATGAAATGATACAGCTTAGAGTTTTTAAGAACTGGAAGCTGCATCTGGGACTCTGGTCTTTGTACTTCCTACAGAAATATTTTTCATAAATTTGCCTAGGTGTTTTTTGAATCATTTATGTTTTGGCCTTCATCACTTTTTTTGGTATAGAAATCCAAAGTGCAATGGGTTAAAATCCTGCTTTTCAACTATTTTATCCTTTTTCACAGTAATTTCTTCAGTTTTCCAGTCTTCTACCACAAACCATTGAATGAAAACAGCATGTTTTTTCTTTTAAAACCATTCATAATTTCACTGGTTTCTATGGCATACCCATTCCTCATCACTACACGTGAGATAAACATTACACATCTGATGATTCCTGTGTCCTTTCCTGCAGAACCTCTTGTGGAAACTTTCCTTCCTGCACTATACCCTGAGCTTTCTTTGTGCGCAGACCTACTCGGCGTGTGTTTTTCATATCTCTGCCTGTGGGCTGCTGCATGATTGCAGTAACATTGTGATTCTCCAGTTTGCACTTTTATTTGTGTATCACACATTCACATGCACTGTTGTAAAATAAAGCTGAACAGATCAGCAGCTGTGCAGTTTACACATGTGAGTATTAGAAAATTGAGTTTCTACTTCCCCATCTTCTCCGATTCCTCTCAATCTCATTTATTTTGTGTAAAGTGTTTCTCTCACGGATACATTTCTGGTCGTGTTGCTGGTCAGTGTGAGTTACACAAAGGTCCTAGTTGCCTGTAGACTAAATCTCAAGTATCATTACATTTAAAAGGCCACAGACTATACCTGCAAATATACCCTTCCACTAAGAGGTTGCCATCTTTTCATTGCTCCTACATTTCTGTTACTAGTACTCTGTTGTAGTCCTATGAACTTTTGAACTTTGGTTGGCTAAAACCTAACAAAGCCAAAATTCATCTTTTATTCATCTTTTTGTGGATCATAAAATCAATACCATAGTTCAACATGGGTGGGGGCAGAATTTGTTCTGCTGAAGTCCAAGCAAAATTGAATGTCAGCTGCAAATAAGCCTGTCCCTACGGGAAAAAAAGTATGTTTTTAAAGGGAAAATCAGGATGACGTCTCAACATTTTCACTCAGGTACAGCACTCTACAGAGCACACACAGCTACTGGAAAGTGCCCGACATTCATTGGCACTTGATGGAAGACTAATTTATCTTTAACTGGGTGTCCTGGTTGTTTGGAGGCCACTGACATCTGTAAATCACACTGTGCAGAGCAGAACATAGATGTTTTGATTTATTTCTTGTGGCTGAATATTTTCAGCAAGCTGGGAAAAACAATGTCAGAGTAATCTTTATATGCTTAACTAATTTGTAACACTGATTGATAGCCATGCAACCAGGATCTCCTAAATGTGAAATGATATGTCTCAGTGGAGTTTTAACCTGTAAATAAGGCGAAAGGCAATTAATGAATTAAATTTGCATTCTGTCCTGAGAGAGTGACTCAGGTTTGTTAAATTCCATGTCTATGTATACTCCTGTTCAAATGCAGATCAAAATAGGCCAATTTACAGTGCTCAAGACTATTGTTCCCTGTGGTTTTTGTATCATATTTAGGAAAAAACAGTCCAACTCCCAAACATTTAAAGCAACATTGGAGGACATTTATATGGAGCCATATAAAATACTCATATGCTTCTGTCAATTATTTCCTAATGAGAGCCTTAGGATATCTCTTTTTGATTGTTGTTGGAGAAATAGGATATTTATTCTCTGTGAAAGCTGTCACATTTATACTGATAACATTCTTCTGAAATTTTACAAAATGTTTCCCAAACAAAAAATGCATATTTTATTTCAATTGTTACTGCTAATAGATTTTTGTCAGTTGTGGTGGATGTCTCATTGTCCCATGACTTCATAAATGGTCCCTGAATTCTGTGCCCAGATCTGCTGTGGATGTTAGTAACTCTTGGAGGCAAAGGACTTACTGAACATTATTCAGCATCACTTCACATCACAAGCATAAATTTGAGTACTTTAATTACCCTCAGCATTTTCTTAGTTGTTTAGTTTTGGTCTGAAATGGATTGGGAATGTTTACAGAGCCAGTGACAATAGAGAAAAGACCCAAGAATCAGGCTTTTATTGTTTCTCTCCTGTTAGTTACTGCCTCTCTTTTCATAAGCACTACCTGCAGAATATCTGGAGTTGGGTTTGGTGGTCCTAACATATCAAGAGAGAGGAGAAGTGAAAAATGTGTATTATTGTCAGACGTGCTCTGGCTGCACTGGGACCACAATAATGATCACATAGTTATGCAGACATGTTTATATTCAAACAAAGTGAAGCTGACTAAAAAACCTGCCTTAAACAACAGATCTAATTCAATTTTTGATGCCGGGAGTCTATTGTCAGAAAACTTGAAGTGCATGTAGAGCATCAGGTGAAACTACTTGTCCTATCTTGGTAAAACTCACTCTTAGCATGAGCGCTGATGAGAATAATGATCAATGCAGCCACTATTTTCATCATCATTAATTGATCTATATCCTTCCTATCAATGAACATCATCCCTAATGATGTCCCCTTCTGGGACTTTTTACAAGGACATGTAGTGATAGCACATGGAATAATGGTTTCAAACTGAAAGAGGTTAGGTTTAGATTAGGTAGAGGGATGAAACAGCTTTTACTTAAGGTAAGGGTGGTGAGACACTGGAACAGATTGCCCAGAGAAGATGTGGATGCCTCATCCCTGGAAGCGTTCAAGACCAGACTGAATGGAGCTTTGAGCAACCCAGAAGGTGTCCCTGCCCATGACAGGGAGGTTAAAATTACATGACCCAACCATTCAACCCAAACCATTTTGTGATTCTTCAGTTTGATGGGGTTTCTGGCAGGCTGCCCTTCACAAGACACTCCTAGCAACTGTTATGGCAGAAGGGCAGATGTTCTTTGTGTTTTGCATCTGATGCAAGAGGTAGGGAGATAGCAAGTGATTTGCAAAAGATCTCTTTCAGCTCATGGGATGAGAGAAAGTCTCTCAGTAACTGATTGCACAGAGTCTGGTGAGAGTCTCTAGGAGAGGGACTGAAGTGTAACTGAAATGTTCACAGAATAAAGTGAGGGGAAAAATACTCAGCTTCATTTCTTTTCAAGTGTTGTGTTTACCTGCTTCATAGAGATTTGTGACTGGCACTAATAATTTCTTGAGGCAGCTGACAGCTTGTAGAGGTTTTAGAAGGGGTTTCCACCGTCCCTAGTGTTGATTAAGGTTCAGGCCCAATAAAGCAGAAAGACAGCTTGAATCAGTGAGAGGTTCAGCATGGGCTAGGAATCCTTGCTCTTTGTGTGCTGAAGGAGATGGTATAAGTGGGTCCACATCACTCCTCAAACTTTTCTAGAGCACAGGAGATGCAGGAGACCGTTTCCTTCATGGCACCGTCACTGATGGCTGATGATGGACCTGTTAAGATGTGAGATTAAAGGCTCGTCTGCCCAGGCATGAAGGGGTAGAGGCACAGTGCCATTTGGGGGAAGCCAAATCACCCAGTCAGGGACACAAGTTCCTGCCCTGGCCAGCCTAGGCCATCTTTGGAGGCCATCGTGCACTGGGGGGTGACACCCACCACTGAGAATCCCTAGGGAAGGTCTCCTGAGCACCTACAGACTGGGAGTCACTCATTAAGGCTCAGTAGATTCACTAAGGGGTGTTTAAGGAGATGTCATAAGACTCATTATGAGGTGAAGAAAGGGAAGGGTGGGGAGAACTGAGTGTGGAAAAATAGAAGGAATGAGTAGGCTGTGAATAGCTGGCAGGTCGATACACTTGTCGGGTCATGCCCTGTGCCTGGTGCCTGCAGTCGGTCCTTGATTCCCTCTAAAATCCATTCTTACCTCTCTTCCTGTGTGAGGGGTTCTGTTTGCATATTTTTGGGGGTGGATGTGCGCGGGGTCTATGTGCACGGCGGTCTGGGTGCAGCCCCTGGAGCAGGACCAGGGCTCATACCAACAGTGCACACAGAGTGACTGGGGAGTATGCACAGCATAGGCCAGCCTGTGGTTGTGTGTGAGACTGTCTCTGGGAGAGAGACAATTGGAGGAGCTGGACACCAGAGGGACCAGGGAATCCTGGCTGACGGACAAGGAGACCTTGGGGTCTGGTGTGTTGACTAAGAGGCACTTTTGCGTACATCTGTGTATCTCTGTGTGTGTGCACTCACGTCTTTGTGGGAGCCCGTGGCTGAGGATCCAGGGCAGCTGCTGGATGATGTGTGTGTTTAAGCCTGATTAGATACTGCATGTGTGGGTCTGCACGGATGCCTGCAGCCTGTGAGCTCAGGAGCTGGCCCAGATGTCAGCAGCCTGGGATACTGGGATCCAGGGACAGCTACTGGACAGATAGTGTCAGCCCAGTTGCTGGAGGGTCCACGCTGTATGTACCTGCTGTATGTGTGTTTAAGTGTCTGTGCCTATGGGCAATGCAACCTTAGCCATGCTACTGGTTGGAACTGGACATTTGGAGCTGCAGCAGCCCAACTCCTGTCAGGGTCCTGGACTTGGCAACTCCTAACAGTATCTATACAAATGCATAGGTACAAATGAGAAACAGCAATGCCAGGAAAGGGATGTGGAGTTCTGAGTACATCCATCAATTTTTGGCAGGAAATAACAGGACTCCTTCAGCCCTAGCAATTCACAGCACCTAGAGAGCCTAGAGGTATGTGAACAGATCCTTAGGGACATGTCTTCAGACCAGCTGATGTAAATTCTGCATAGTAGCCCCCTTAGAGAAACAGACCTTGGGTTTGAGTTCAGCTGCTCACCTTATCTATCTATGAGAGGCATCATACATTTTTCAAATCTTGTTGCAGCTACAGAAATAATAGCCTTTATCCTATCCCTATAAATGCAATCTGTTTGTTCCGTTTACATTGTATACAGGAGGTGATGTAAACCAATTGTCTGAAAAATGTGTGGCAATTAGTCTAACTGCTACCTCGGAGAGATCCATACACATAGTGTAATGAAGGTTCACAGTAAAATTACTGATTATTTCTTTTATTGCACTATGAAAGAGACAGGCCAGCACTTTATCTGTGAAGATTTTGATTTTATGACATTTGTGATGTGCAAGTAGGTTGTAAAGGCTGTATGTGGAGACAAAAGCACATTGAAAGTGTTTCTTTTTGCTTTTTCAAAGGAACTTCACCTAACAATTACATACAGTGCGCAGCTTGTGTAGATGGAGGAAAATCAAGAATTCAAGGCATTCCCATATGGTACAAGAAAATGTACATTCTTGCTACTTTGTGCCTTGCCAAGGCAATTACACACCATGAATTGAGTTTCAAGGTTGGTCACCTCCTGCAATTCTATCAGAAGCGTTGTGGTATTTGTCTTCTATTTTTTAAACCAACTCCTACACTCTAATAATTATATGTGAATCTCTGGTTTGATTTTGAAACATATGTCTTTTGGCTCACCAGACTGCAGCAAAAAGTCTGAGCAGTCAATCTCATTTTGGAACAGCAAATACTCACTCAAGGAAAAGAGTCCAAACTTACCAGTAGGTCTGCCTTTGAGCTCTGTGATTTGAGGGACAAATCTTATTTGGAAAAAAACCAAACCACCACAACCACCACCAAACAAAACCCCCTCACATTATTTAATATTCTCTTCACAGTAGCAAGTTTTTTATACATGAGGGAGTCCATGTAATATTTACATAGGAAAAATTTCACTAACAGAGTCATGTTGTGACTATAATAGGACAGAGCAGACCACGACGTGTACATCTCATGACTGCACTATTTGCTTCTTGGAAATACTTGCTGTTCACAGAGTGACAGTTAACTGCAAAACCCAGCCAAGCAGTTCAGAGGTGGTGAAAATGTGTCCCTTTGTCCAGTGAAACTGAGCACAACAGCGATTTTTAAATAAAAAGATGGAAATAAATAATTCCTTTATCCACTGGACAGAGAAATAATGGCCTGAATTTTAAGAAAAGGGATGTTTAATTTGTAGACAGACACTATGTAAAGATAGGAATATAATACCTTATGTTTCTGTCTCCAGTTCTTTTATTTTTACCTCTCTTCTATGGACTATTGCCCGACATCAGAAGAGAAGGACCAGAAATGTGACACCTCCTCGAGCCCCCTGATTCAGACTAGCTGCTTGCTTCAAACTACCTCCTAAAAATGCTTGGCTTTACACCATGGGTTTTTAGAAGGTACTTAACCCAGCTATAGTCTCTCTCTACTCTGACTCAGTTGCACTGATTAATTGGAATAAAGAGTTTTGGCTGATAAGTCCCAGAAGATTTAGTTGTTGGACATGTATCAGCCCCAGAAAAAGGCATTACTAGAGTTTCTGCATTAACCTCAAAGTTCCCACCAGTGTCCATCAGGTTGAACTGCTACAAGTCTGTCCTAAGTGATAACACCTTCAACTGCTGTGAGTAATGTGCCCAGGCTCTGAGACTTTTAATCATTACATTATGGTATCAGCAACTCCAGACAGACACGCTCAGGTTGTATTTGCAGGCTTTGCTTTGCTACATGGAAAGGCAGAAGAATTTTACTTTCTGTAGCAAAAGGCTGCTGACACTCTAATCCTATCCTGCTGCTGCAAGAGCTTGGGCTCAGGAATCTAGCTCTGAAGATGGGCCTCCACGAACCTGTGCAGTTGACACAAGCTTCACGCCCTCATGCACATGGTCTTTCCTCAGACTCTCCCAGAATTATGGTCTTGCTTGCACATATTCAGTACAATGCTGCAGTGGCTATACCTCTACAGCACGCACAAATGCCATTAAACCTCCTAATCTGGTGACTGGCTCTCCCTGGAAGGGGAGGGATCATGAAAGAGGGGAGTGTTCATTGCCCGCTATTGCTGCTGAGCCCTGCAACTTTTTCAGGGATTTCACACTAGAAGGAACCCAAGGGACATCCTCCAGATGCCCCATAGTTCTGTGCATCCTTATTATTGTATAACTTGGTGTGCTAGATCCATCACGTCCTTTACTGCACGCCTCGTCGCACATCCACATCCTCAGAAAGTGAGGAAAATAGAGAGCTGGTAAATATTTCACAGTGTTCTGCTGACAATGAGACACAAAAGCAGTCTCCAACTCCCTTCTCAATATGTAAGACGGCCCTTTACTACTGATGTGAAAAAATATATATAGAACTACCAAAGATGGCATTTCATTGTCTTTTACACAGTCTTCAGAAATCAAAATGCAATGATTTTTTTAAACTTCAAAATTACTCCAGTTCTTATAAGACACATGTAAAAAGAAGAGCTATAAAGGTATTGCCTTCAACATAAAGCATTTGTTTTCCAGCTACAGTACACTCATGGTTTTTTATTTCAAATATGGGTGAGAAACTTTTTGCACGCTGCTTCCTGTCAAGTGGCCTTTTTCCTCTTCGAACAGAAATGTTGTGTGTATTGGAGGATGGGAAAGGGAATCGATGGCTTGATTAAAATTTTAATTATTATAGAAATCATTGTGTTTGTACAAGCTTCTCCATGCCCCACCCTTGGGCATTATTTGTTCCTCTTTAAAAGTACCCTACTAATGCAGCTTTGGGGATTCATAGTATTTTTATGGCAGCTCTTTAAGCAACTCAACAATTATTACATTCTGGTGTGTGAGAGATTCAGTATTGTCTCTTAGGCTTTTACGATCTTGTTCCCCAATCAGAGCTTTTGTGTAACAAGCCAGTGAAATTAGAAGTATGATTAGAAAAATGTGACTACATTATCTAAAACTTATACACACTTTTGTATTGCTTCAGCTTCTTAAGTCCCAAGGGAACTGACAGCGATTAGGATCTATTTCTTGTGAAGGTACTGTTGGGAATAAGGCTGGTTTGAATAAGTGAATCAACCTTATTATGACAGAAGCTCCAATAGAGATGTGCATTAGAGTATATTGAATTCCACTTTTAAAACCACAGGAAACCTTTGCATAAGTACTCACATTTCTGCCTGGACTAAGCAAATAAAGTACTGCAAATAAAAAAAAATTAAAAAAAAAAAAGAAAGCCAAAAGTCCTTCCTATCTCTATTTTTATTCTAACACCTTACAGATAGTATCACACAGTCAAAGCAATGTTTTTTCTTTGTGAGTCTGATTAGGACTGGTATAAACCTTTAGCAACATGGTTATTCTCTTGTAAACATCCAAACAAATGTGTGAAAACAGTGTCTTTTTTTGCAAGGCTACAAAAAAATACAGTTTCTCTTACTGTCGACTAAAGTAAAATAATAAAAAAAACCAAAAACAAACCCAAGGGAAAAAAAAAAAAAACAAAACACAAAAGAAACAGGATGCAAATTCTACTCTGACTGTTTTTCTGCTACAAGCAGGCCGGGCATCAGGGGACCACAAATATGGCCATATCCACATGTTTGCATAACATGGTTCACATATTTTTAAAATGCTGATATTATTTTAGCAAGCATAAATTAATTTTAGCATGGATGAAGGGAGAGCAGGAAAAAGCAAAAAAAACCACCACCACTAACACCAAAAAAACCCCCAAAAACAAACAAAACAAAACAAAACAAAAACCCAAACAAACAAACAAAAAAAACCCCAAAAAAACAGTATTCCTAAAGGGTCCAAAGAGAAAGGCTGCTGGATTAAGGACTGAGCCAAATACTCTGAAAAGGAGTGAGCATGGCCTGGCACAGATACTAAGTCAACAATGGATGCTCTGTTGAGAAAAAAAGGTTCATGATTTCCAACAGCACAAGACTGACAAAACTGGGTTAAGCCAAAAGTCCACCTGACCTTCTGGCTTGATTGGGCATAATATTGTCTCTGAAAACAATATAATAATGAAGACAAGAAAAGAAGAGTCTCACTGCTGGCACATCTTACATGTTTCTAGCAATCAACATTTTATCACCAATATATCTTTATCATGATGTTTTATACCCACCAGTATATAATGATGTAAATTATGCATATATCTTCCATGTATCTTCTGAAATCTCTTTCCAAAACTAATTATCCCTTTGGCCCTCACAACATCCCAGAGCAGCCAGTTTCACAATCCGTTTATTATCTCCTTCTCCATGCTGCAAAGGATTTCATTAACTTTCTCATATTCCTTCTCAACTGCCTCTTTTCTGAACTGAAGAATTATTACCTCTTTTTTTTTTGGTGGAAGATGTTTGTACATCCACTCACACTGCTCTGTTCCTTCCTCAGTTATGTCATATTCACCTAAAGTTGTAAGGACCAAAGCTGCAGCATTAAAAAGACACCTGACCTTTAGTCTGGTACTGTCTTGATGATTTATACTTTCTAAATAAGTTGCCAGCTAGGGTCAAGGAAATGAAAGATGACTGTGTAGATATTTGAGGAAATGACTGCTGAAGAAGAAGGAGGGATGAGTAATCAGATGTGACACATGGTATATAATAACAAGGGAAAACAGAGGTTCTTCTCCTTGTTCAATTATGAACATGCAAAGCACTTCATCATACCCTAAAATGTAATTCAACAGTACATTTTATAACCTTTTACTCCATATTTTATGGATATTTAAAAATCATTACTAACTCAGACATACATTTCTAAACAAGGTAACTTGAAAAATGCATTGAAGATTGTGAGACAGTTTGCATAGAAGGAAAGAACTAATACACAGAGGATGCTTTTAATGAAACATTCACAGTACTGCTCTTGCTAAGTTGTCAACATCTAGATGAATACCTTCAATTCCTTGCCAGTATGCCTCCAGTCATTATTGGGGTTCCCCAAGGTTCAGTTTTGGGGCCAGTTCTGTTTAATATCTTTACTGATGATCAGGAAAAGGGGACTAAGTGCACTGTTAGTAAGGTCACAGATGACACCAGGTTGGGCAGGAGTCTTGATCTGCTGGAGGGCAGGAAGGCTCTGCAGAGGGACCTGGACAGGCTGGATTAATGGGCCAAGACCAATTGTATGCAGTTCAATAAGGCCAAGTGCCAGGTCCTGCCCTTCAGTCACAACAACCCCAGGCAGTGCTACAGGCTGGGGACAGAGCAGCTGGAAAGTATACCAGAGGAATAGGACCCAGGGGTGCTGGTGGGCATCCAGCTGAAATTGAGCCAGCATGTGCCCAGGATGGTCAGTGGCATCGTGGCTTGTATAAGAAATAGGATGCCCAGCAGGACCAGGCCAGTGATTGTCTCCATACACTGGTGAGGCTGCACGATAAATCCTGTGTCCAGTTGTGGGCCCCTCACTACAAGAAGAATATTGAGATGCTGGAGTGTGCCCAGAGAAGGGTAACAAAGCTGATGAAGGAGATTAAGTCCTGTGAGGAGCAGCTCCTGAGGGAACTGGGGTTGTTTTGCCTGGAGAAAAGGAAGCTCCAAGGAGGCCTTATCACTCTCTGTAAATACCTGAAAGAAGGCTGGAGAGAGGAAATGTTTGGCCTCTTCTCCTAGGAAACAAGTAACAGGACAAGAGGACATAGCCTCAAGCTGCACCATGAAAGATTCAGGTTAGACATAAGGAAGAATTTCTTTGTGGAAAGGATTGTCAAGCGTTGGAATGAACTGCCCGCAGTGTTCAAATAATGACTGGATGTGGCCCTTAGTGCTAGGGCCTAGTTGACAAGGTGGTGAACTGTCAAAGGTTGGACTTTGATCTTTCCAACCTAAATGGTTGGTTGGTTCTATGACTAAAATATAGTTCTACGACTCAAGGCTATTGTAGACAGAAGAAAAGGATACTCTACTGCAATACAAGCTATGTGTTTTGATATGACTGATACATATTTCACCATACGCGCATGTACATATTGTACTCACTAGTTCAACCACACTTGTTTAAGGATCAGAGTCACGAATATTTCATATTCTTGTGCAGTTCCTTTTCCACAACATATGATGTCTTCTTTCCTTTCTTTTTCCTTGTTTTCAGTGGAAAGACAGCAGTGTAATTTTACCATGCTAAACTTCCTCATATATGCTTTCATGTGTCCTATGGGTACTCAACAACTTCTGCAGAGTTTTCTGTAATTTTAAGGCACTGTGTTAGAGCAGACAAAAACGTACATAGTAAAGGAAATTAGGCACTTCATCTGTTCTTTAAATGTTCTTATTTCCACAAATGCTGTTCTTTCCTGGGCTGCCACTGCAAAGTGCTGTCTCTGTACAGACAAAGGCCATGTACATGAAATTATGTGAATTTGCTCTCCTAAAGCGGCCTGGGGTAATGGGATTAGCCGAGAACCATTTTGCTATCTCTATTTTTTGATGCACCTACCCTTTTTTCCCCAAGTTATTTTTCTTTTTTTCTTAAGCTTCAGTCCTACCTCCTTTTAAAAACATTCTACTCCAAGATATCAGTATTTCTCTTAATTATTCTTAACACTTGCCTCAAAGAGCTTATTAAATTCATAAAGGAAAGAAATATAGTTACATAAGAACATGTGAGCATAATAAAAAAAAGCAGATGTTTTAATATGTATCTCATAAAAGCAGGTCTATTGAGAGGGGGATGAAGGAGGAATGAGAGGAATCAGTGCATCAGCCCTGGGGGAAAAAGTGGACTAAATTAAAAAGGCAATTAAGAAATGCTGAACCTCCATCGTGTCAATGAGCTTCAATGGTAGATAAAAGTGTGACAAAGAACAGCACACTCATGGCTATTGTTTTAGAACAATGAAGTGTGTCCTGCTTGTTACGCTGCTGTTCTAAGCATATCTCACAATATTTCCATTATTGTGCGCTAAGCGCAGCAAACATGGAGGATAGACAAGGCGTTTTTGGCACAAGGACAAAGAACATTTTGCTTCAGCTAGTAACAAATTGCTTTCATTAAGAACAAATGATCTTGGAGCAGTTTTCTGCTGTATGGTCCCCACAAGATGTCAAGCACAAATGGTAACCCAGTGTTTCCTCTAAAGAGTGGAATAAGCCTAGATGGAAGCAAATATGTGGCTTGCTTTAAGACATGTTTAGTCTTTCTGTGCCTGGGCAAAAGAACTTGCAGTCTCCATTCTAAAAATAACTGTGATGAGGCTCTTACTTTTACACTAACTGGTTTGGACTTGAATTAAGACTGACCATTTTAACAGTTAACATAATTAAAATGGTGATTTGTTCAGGATACAACCCCATTTAGCAGTATCCTGGTTCCCTTTCTTAATGTACTTTAAATTATGCCTTTAGTGATTTTATAGAGATGTTGTACAGCAGCACTTTGCTGTCCTAAACCAAAATGTCTGTCAGCATCCCTGGTCTATCTATGTTTTCAAGAATGGGTAGTACGGCTTAATACTTTTTTGAAATACATTCCCTTCCCTTCATCATGAAAGAAATTTTCAGCTGATATGCAAACACAGTTGCTGGTTAATAGGTTGTTACTGAGCAGCTAAGAAATATAAACTTTTTTCTGTGTTGCTTGTCTCTCTCCTTATGTCTCTCCCTCAGTTTTGTTTTGTTTGTTTGTTTTTTTAATTTTGGGGGTTTTTTTTGTTTGGTTGGGTTTTTTTATTATTTAATTTGAAGAGAATGAATTCACACTTAGAAATGAGGAAAAACTGTCACATTGTAACATGAAATGTGGCTTTGGAATGTTTCTGCTTAGAAATGACTGCAATATGGTATTTAAGATCTGAAAAATTGCTTTTGATCATGCGTTCTATCTCTGTTGAGAATAATATTTCGTGAAGTATATTACAACATTACTTCATGACTATGCATTTGTAATCTTTATTTTGAAAGTTCAATATCTTAGCTGTATAAGATCACTTTAGATTTCAATTCCAGATGCAAATGTCTGATAAATCTAATAAAAATTGGGCAGGCAAGGGTATTTAAAACTCACATTGGTTCTGCAACACAGGCCTAATACAAACATCAGAACAAAAAAGATGGAAAAGTCAGGCAGCTGGCTGGCTCAGAAGCGTCAAAGACTGTATATTCTCTTCCTGCTAACACCAGAACTGTAGAGCACATTAGGAAGGAAAGAGATGATATGTTATGCACCAAAGTGTGCCTTCTGTGCTTCCACTCACAACGTAGCTGAGGTATACCGAATAGCCTAGGGTTAAGTCTGATTTCTTTTCATGTGAATATTACCCTTATATTTATTGTTTCCCATATAACATATTTCATAATTGCATTATTAATGACCCAGGGAAAACCAAAAATAATCAATCTCATTGTCAGGAAAAAAAGGAAGCAGAGCACTTATCTTTATGAAGAGTAAGGAAAAAATATTTTAAAAGGTCATAATACATTCAAAGCCCATTGCAATGTCTGTTTAAAAGAAAGGAAAAAGGTAGCCCTTTCTGTTGGAAAGGTAAAAGCTGAATCTCTTGTAAACGTAGACCTCCACAGAAATTTATAAAACAATGCAGTGATAGGCATGAAGGCCGGAACATGCAAATGGGAATGAAATTTGAACCTCTAGGAGCTTCAAAAGATAGTCCAAATGATTCCAGATGCTGTAAAATACACTGAAGGACACATATTGTAAGATAACAAGAACTGGTTATCATAAATTAAAACGTGATAAAACCCTCTGCAGATCAATTATTATATTGTCTTATTTTCCAAGCCTCTGGAGAATAAGCTTTCACTATATTTTATGTTGAATTACTGATGGAAGTCTCAGAAAGCCAAAGTCCCAAACTGGACATACCAAAAGCATTGACAATCATTCTGCAAAGCTAAACTTGAAACAAAAGGGCACATTGTTTTGGACAAAAAATAGGACATTTCCTTCCATTTGTTTTCACTAAAGAAGAACTGGGAAGTGTCCAGGATTATGTAACAGCTTGACATGAATTGTGATGGCTGTGTGTGGCATGGAAAGCTGTGGACATGTAGCTGCACACAAACAGCTTTTGAATTGCAGCTGGGTTTTGTGAGGCCACCTAATGTCTCAGAGTGCACAGAGTCAGCAATCAGCCAGCATGGCTGGGATTATGTTCCTTGGGGACAAAGGAGTCTTTGAAGTCATCAAACTAAATGCCTGTCTCTCATCTGAAAGTGCCTTAGGAGAATAGAGTGGCTGAAATACTGGAGACATGTTTCTTTTTCCTTCAGGGAGCTGGAGCAGAAGAGTTTCCTCAGGAGTACTGCCAGTTAGTGTGGTTAAGGCTGGAGAAATATTGATGTACTTCAAGAGGAGGACATGAGAACCAAAAAGACAAACTGTGAGTGAAAGTAAACTTTTGTGATTGACAGAAAAGTCAAATAACTTTTGAGTTAAATAAGAGCTGTGGGACATGGGGTGTTGGCTCAAGAACAGGTTGATGGTTCAGAAGATGAGCCTGAACTACTGAAGTGAAAATCCAAAGTAGTACCCAAAGACTAAGAAAGACAAAGACAAGGACAAAGAAACAAAACATACACAAGTTCCCCTTCACAAAAACAAACCAACCAACCTATTTGGTGTAGATCTCCAAGGCAGGGCTTTTTATAGAGACAGTTTTTATTGTGTCATTTGTGCTGCTATGCTAAATAAGCAGCAATTGTGTTTAAAATGCTATGGAAAATTTTTCATGTATATCTGAAGGACTGACCACCAAAATATCCACAGTACTGAAGCTGTGAAAAGGCTTTGTATTTTTGATGGCTTTAAAAAAAAAAAAAAACAAAAAAAAACCAAAACACTTAATAACCTAGGGATAATGAACTTATTTCAGCCAGTGATAGCTGTGCTGTGAAGTCAAGCACTCTTTGCAACCTTGATGATACACCCCAGTTAGAGGTGATGGAACCTACTTGGGCTTCATAAGCCGAAAGACAGAGTTCTGTACTAGGATAAAATCCCAAGCACCTGGTGACTTTCCAGTCAAGGGGAATTTGGCCTTTGTTCCCAGCCTTTTAGTAGAGGGGGACATTCATTTTTCTTTCTAGTCTATCCAAGTATTTCCTGCTGCCAAAGACTGTAGTTTCTGTTGAACAAAATCACTTCATGAGAACTGACCTCAATTCATTTACTCAGAACATTAGCTGCTAAAAAATGGAAAAATAATTGGAATCTCTTCCCCTTGTAGCATTCCATGCCATAAACAGAAATTTCTGGCTTTAAGTGCTGATAACAGATAAGGTATCAGTCCATTACTGTCCAAGTAAAGTGTGGAACCCAGCCAGCAGAAATCTAAGAAATTAGAAAGTAATCAATATTGACTTGATATTACTTCATTAAGGGATGAATGGTGAAAGGTTACTTATTTGTTTAGATCATTTATTTATCAGCAATACATGATCAATGCATTGGAAGTTTACAAGGTATTTGTGATAGGGTCAGGTGTCATTTACACACAAGGTAATAATATTGCACTGCATTTCTTCCTGTCTCAAAAAGAGATTTGTACAACTCTTGGAATATGTGTTTAATCAGCCATCCATTAAACACCATTTCAACCTAAAAAGTGTGAACACTTTAGAAAAAACCCCACTGAGAATGAAGGCTGATAACATTCCACTGGACTGCTCATAGGAAAGTATGTATTAAGCATTTGAAAAAATTCAAAACATAATTTCTGGGGTACTGATCTGGATTCTTATAGTCAGTACAGCTAGATTTTTTTTCCTGTATCTCTTAGACTTTTGTATTTGGCTGCACTGTAAATTTCATCTAAGCTTTCTGGACTTAAAATCATGAAATAATTAAGGCTGGAAAAGACCTCCCAGATCACCAAGTCCAACCTTTGACTAAACACCACTGTATCAACTACAGCATAGCACTAAGTGCCAGGTACAGTCATTTCCTGAGCACTTCCAGGGATGGTGACTCCAGCATTGCCCTGGGTAGCCTGTTTCAATGCTTGACAATCCTTTCAGTACACTTGTTCTCCTCGTCCAAATCTTTGATAAAGATATTAATCAGTAAAATGTTTGTGTTTACGGTCAGGACTTCCTGGACTTTTCTTTCAAAATGTGCACAGTGGCCTGTTACTCAAGTTGAATTGCACTGAACTTCATTTATAATAATAATTTTTGAATTTGCTGAACGTTCAAAACACAAAGCTATGAATCCAAAACAATGGTGATGTTTCAATATTTGTTTTATTCAGAAAATCATGAGTAGAAACCTAAAGTGCCACTTTTAACTAACTGGCTAGCAAAATATGCAAAAAAGATTGATCTGTATCAATCATTATCAATCATTCTCACTATGAGTGTAATGCAACATATTTTTTTTAGTGTAAACATAGATTGTAGTGTCTGAGAAGGCAGCATATAGGAGTGTAATTCTGTCTGTGTTAGTTTCCAGAAAATATAACAAGGTATTTCAACTCATTCTGAAAATATTTCAGGTACTTATTTGGAAGGAGAAATGAAATACGGCTATGAGACAGATTATATCAAAAGCACAGAATTAGCATACTAATGCACAATAACTCATATGTGGAAGCCAAGATCAGTGTCTGATAAACTTGATTATTATCCTAAACTTCAAGTGAAACATGGTACCATCTGAAATAAGAGAATTTGGATACCAGTCAGAAGAAGGAAGTTTGAGCTTGTAAGATTTTCTGTGCTTCTGCCTCAAACGTGATAAACCACAAAAAAATCATTGATAAGTTTTCAAGAATTCTAAAAGACTTCTCATTTCAAAGTAAGGAAGAGTCATTGAATATAGATGTCAGAGAGTGTCCTGCCTTCCCTTAGCAGCAAAGATGAGCAGTGTTCACTAAGAAGTAAGTGGAAGTCAAATTTTTCTCAAATCTCTCTGTGGCCACACGAGAAGTACAATATCGACACAGGCTGAAGGCACTGGTATTCCCCTCCAACAAGATGGCAACACTTTTGTATTAAGAAAGAAGTTAGTTCAGAAAATTCTTAGAGCACGACAGTTCAGATTTCTCTTAATAAAATGATTTCACTATGAATGTGTCAAAGATAAATAGGAATCAGAGAGAACTAAAGAAACTGACAATTATTATTGTTTATTAAATGGCATTTAGAAAGCACCTTTCTCAAAGCTTTTATAAACTTGCTTTTTTGCAGATCTTGAAATCCTAAATTTTGTGTTGTAATAATGTCCCAAATTCCATATCAAGCAATCATTTCTTTTAAGTAAATTACAGTAATTGAAAAATTATAATATTAAAGAAAACAATGTCTGTGTCACCACTTTGCTGCAAACTCCAGTCTAAAATTTTACAGGAACAAGAGGAGGAATAAATGACAACTGGAAGGTTTTTACCAGTATAGTGATGATTAAATGATGAATTTGCCCTGCATATTTGCATAGAACATTAACAAACTGGAGGACAGAAAATGCTTCTTTGTATAATGTTAGTTTAGTTATGCTTATTGCTGTTTCCTTCATAGCTTACTGTGCTGTACACAGAACATCTATTTCTGAGAGTATTTGACTTAACAGAAGCACAAACTTAGCAGCCAGAATAAAACGGAGGGGTGTTCTCATTATGTGGTAGATATGCAAGCACAGCTATACAGTGCAATTGATGAACTACTACTGCTGAATCCATCTGTTTATGTTCTACCAAGGGCACATTTTCATGTCTGTCTGCATGCCTGCATCCCGCCCCCTTGAAAGTGTCCCATGGGTGGGCACAGCCCTCTCTGTAAGCTGTGCAACACAGGTTCTGGCACATCTGCCTCTTCATTTTCCCTGCCAGTGAGAGCAATTCTCATTTGAAAACTGCTGAACTCAGATAGCAAATCTCCTGCGCCCCTGTGCAAAGATTATCCAACATTAGCTGGAGCAGGATAAATGGATCCATGTACCTCCAGCATTGCTTTGTCAAAAGCAGTGCTAAGAAATAGCTTGGCACAGAGAAAAGTGCTGCTGCAGGCAGCCCTGCACAAGGGCAGTGATTATCTGAGATGTAGATGTGGCACAGTTGCAATTAGAGCAGGTAGGAGCTACCTGTGTGCTACATAAATATGAAAAGCCATTTTCTATTTTCCAGCACATTTCCTCTATCATCAGATGCACCTGGAAAGAGGGATAGATAAACACGGATCTTCACATGACAGAAAGTTAAAAAAAGAATGCTTATTCAAAAAGCCTGTGGTTGGCTCTAGCTGCAGGTTTTTATCAGACTTCAAAGTCTAGACTGTTTATCAGACTGATTTCATGATGTGGTAAGCCACTGGACTGAGTGACAGATATAAAGTACAATTTGCTCAGGCATTTTCTGGAGTCTTCTGATATACTCTTCCTAGAAGTCTCTAAAACCAGTGTTTATTATTAATTGAAGCAGGCCACCTTTTAATCTAAAGATATTGGTAAGCAACAAGATATGATGCACATAAATTTTAAAAAACCCACAAACACCATAAATCAAATCTTCCCTTCCTAACTACTGCCAGATTCCTCTGCAGAGGCATTTCTGTTCTCTGGACTTACTTTTCAGTCAAGCAATATCCAGTTGTCACCAGAAGTAAGCTTTATGCTGTGTCCTGCAGAAAGGCTGTCTTGATTTTCCTTGAAAGTCTCATTCTTTCTACCACGTCTTAGGACTGCTACAGAGACAGTCCCTGGAGCTAATACATCTATATTCCCTCCCACCACCTCTCTGTTTCCAGTGCTGCAGTCTTTCTGCTTTCCATGTTAATCTTGCTCTGCCTGTCCTCCTAAAACCTGGACATTTTTCCAAAATGGAGGAACAGTTCTCAGAGAAAGAGCAATTATCCCAAGTGGATATAATTACACCAGAATGCAGTTGGCAATGGAGTGCAGGAAGCCACAATGAACTGCAAACAAATAATCATGCTCTCTCTCACAGATTGGCTTCCAGTGTACTGACAAATGGTACAGAGTCATTGAATTTTACACAATTATTTCATATTTTACTTAGTATTAGCATTGCTATTTGGTTTTTTCATGACCATTTAACCAGAGAGTCATGGGTCTGAAACTTCAGGGTTTGCCATGCCAGATATCAAGACTGAACAGATGGGCATCGTGCTCATGTTTCAGGTCATGTTCTAGTATCTGTAAGAAATCTGGACTTTTTTTGAACCATACTTTTTCCTGGTGAACAGTCTTGGGTACTGCCCTACACAGCCAAACATCTACTGAAACATATGATAACAATTATTTCAGAAGCAATATAGAAAGCAAACCGAGGAACTCTACTGCAATTATTACATAAAGTCAACAGGGCGGATAGCTGAACCTGTACTTGTATAAGAAAACTTCAGACTTTTACATTTTTTAATTTGTTCTGAAGAAATTATTGTTGATTCAAAGAGACAAACTATTTCAATACATTACGAAATGTGTTTTGCATGAGAGAAGAAAACAGTTCATGAATATCATAAAGCTCTTGGTAGTAGTCACAAACTGCTAAAATAAACTATATGTTACAGTAGCATTATAAAAATGAGTCAGCAGCCCTGACAATAGAGCTTTGAGTGCCATTTGATATTTTCTCATTGTTGTCTATAATCTACTGTAGATCTGATAATTTTATCATGAGCAAACCATTTGCTAATTTGATCATGAACAAGCCATTTGCTTAAAAATCTAAAATATTTCACTTGAGAGCTCTGTGAGATGAAAGACCATATCTCAGGATTTTTTTCTTCAGCAAGTCAACAAACTGGCTTAGTAAAATAAAGTCGTGGAAGACTGATCAAAATCAACTGAAATTTTCTAAATATGTAGAAGCAAAAAATTCCTCCCTTACTTTTTGTTTTTCTGCTTTTCACTTGGATCCAGTTCAGACTCAGAAAAACCTGCAGAAATGACAGAGATTTCTACCAAGGGCTTTTGAAGATTTTTAACAATCACAATTCGGAAAAATTTTAAGCGTCCTAAAAATGGTGTTACTCCTATTTGAATTGCACAAGTTTCTCTTGTCAGTAATTGATATTCCCTTTGTTTTTAAATATTGTAATAACATTAAAAAGGTAAAAAAACTCTATCCAACCATTAACACTATTACATTTTCCTCTCATATTCCTAACAAGACCTTTTCATTTCAGAACTATAACATCAGTGGAACTCTGGTAATCTCAGGAACATTGTGGAGGTGCTGCTTGATTACAATTTTAAAAAATATTTAGTAGATTTGGGGTTTTTTTCTTGTGAGGTTCTCTGTAAGGCATGACCCACTTACTGGACTCATTTTAGTGTTTTTCACACAGCACTCTGCCCACTTGTGATACTATAAAATGGACTTTGGTCTTGATATCTTCAATAGCATACTGTAGTTTTGCAGATATTTTGTCTTTCTTCTCGTGAAGCATTAAGTTCAAAGCCAACCAATATACTTTTTTTAAATTCTGTGGTTGGAGAAGTTTAAACTAAGTTTGACTCTCTTGCCAACATTTATGTTCTGGTTTTATCATTCCATCTTCTATTCTATCATTCCACGAAACAACTTCTTCTCCCTTCTACTTTCTTTCCCTTCCAGCACATACATTGGAGAATAATCAGGACCTTTGATGCACTACAGTGGACGGCTCACTGCACAGTCAAGAATTTAATAACTCCTCCCAGTGTAATTTCTGTAACTCAAGAGAGTGTTTTCCTTCCAATATGGTATTAAATACAGAGTTGGTTTAAAAATAAATGCTGAATCTTTCTAAGGCCATCTGATAAGACTAGTTATTCAAGAGTGAAAACAGTATAGTTATGCTTTTATGAGAAAAATGATATTGAAATCTACTGCATTAGTTCAAGTGTATTGAACTGAAAAGTTTTCTAGAACAAACAACAACTAAAAAATTCTTCCATTTCACTTTTCTAGCAGCTTAGTGCTGGAAATGTCACTGAACGCAATTGTCCTTGGAGTTCTTAGGGTTACAAACATATTACATCACCTAGCAACAAAAACATCTATTTAGGATACAAAGATCAAATGCGTTCTTTTAATGTGTTGTAGATCCCCCAGGATATACACAAATAAACTCCCATAAAAATCCACAAAGTTTGCAAGGCAGTCTGTTTCTTTGTCCTTGATGCATCAGTGCTTTTCATTTGGAAGACTTTGACCTTTTGCTAACAAAACTGGTAGCAGTTTCCGTATTTCATTTATGTGTGTTTGTTTATTTATTTTCAGGCACAACATCTGTATTTAGAGATTTACTCACTGTTCTTTGTATATCTTTCCATCCAGCTCATTATCTCTTCTTCAAACTGAGATTTTATTGAATTTTGGGACCTTGTATATTTAATAACTAGAGTGGGGCAAACAGCAAGCTTACTGTCTTTTAGGAAACTTCCTTTTTTTCTAATTTTAAAAAAAAAAAGCATTTAACTTCTCAGCAAACAGAAGTTATCAGTCCAGAGTGTCCTCAAACACACTGGCATGAGGTGCGTTTTTCAGTGAATATCGGTGATAACACATCACAAAATAACCTTAGGACACTCTCAGGGTCCCTGCAATCAGGTGCTTCATTCTCATCCGCCCTGTTGCCATGGACCTTGTAATTTTGTAGAATCAGGTCAGACTCACCAGGAATGAAGTGTCCTTCACAGGATCATTCAGAGCAATGAAATGGTCATGCAGACAAGTATTGATAAACCTGGGCTGATTTTAGAAATCCATGGAAAACCTCTTTCTGGGTATGAAATAGTGAAATTCAATACTTCATCCTGTTTCATCTTAGCCATCCTCTGTGTTTGCAGTTAGCTGTAGCTTAGAGAATACCATAATGATATAGGACAAGTTCCACTCTTCTTACACCTTCTGAGTACATGCTAGACTTTTATTAATCTTATTGAGCTGGGATGTGTGTGGGGGGGGCAGAGCAATGTGCCTTGTTCTTAGCATTTTATGACTCAGAAGTGAGTTCTGACTTTTCTGTGTGATTCTTTAAGTGTGTCTTTTCTCTTTGTGCTTTGTGCTCAGCTTTCCAGTTTGCTTCTTTACTTTAAGGACAAATCTTCAAAGGGGTTAAGCATCTTTGAAAATCTTCCCATAGGGCTGTGAAATTTTAAGATCAAAGTCTTTTTCCGGAGACTAGTCTAAATTTCTTTTTTACTTATTCTTAATTGATAGCCATATGATCAAAAGCTGAAGTGTAGATAAAGCCAAAGATGGACTGATGTGGGATTTGAAAACCTATGCAGATGCATAGTGACCCATCAAGACACTGGGTGTGAACATGAATCCTAAATCAATCTAGTCCTTCTAGGAATCCAATTGAATGTGCAATTGTAGCGTCAACAAAATTCGGTGGGCAGAGGACCTCGTACTGTGGGATTCTGGTGTCTAGGGCAGCTTCTAGTTGAGCTTCTATTCAGCACAAAGAACAGAATCCAGCCTAAGAAGTTCTTGTAGTTTATTCCATCATTTGTGTTACTTTCAGAAGTGATGAGTGTATCTATGGCACAAGCAAAGACTTTACAGTGAAGTCTATTAAAAAGGAGAAAAAGTTTTGTGGTTGAGTAATTGACAGACTCCGTCTCTAAGATGTTCAAACTTTTAGTCAGTCTGGCAAGTCTGATCATTCTACTCTGCTCACGTAATGTAAAAATAAAAGTAACAGTACTTTAAATTTATTTTTATATGGAGGATTATAATATAGTCTAGACATACAGTAACTACATCAAAAATAGGACTAGTGTTCTAAGCCAAGCACACAAATGCTACTGCAGACAAACATACTTACAAGGCTGATATACAGAAGTTCCTTGGAGATAACTAGCTGATATATCAGGGAATTCTCAAAGACTGATTATTAATGCACCAAAGCCATATAAATTCAGTGAAACAATCAGAAGACATTAAAGAAAGGCAGCTTTATGTCTACTTTGGGCCCATTCTTCATATGATGTAAGTCAAGACAAATCCCTGTCACATCATATTTTCTTGCTGGGGGATGATGTGAGGGAAATAAGGGGCCCACTTAGCTCTTTTGTGTAGCTCATTTAAAATAAACCAGATTAATGGAGACCTGTCTTTTTTGCCCTTGTAGGGAATGATAAATACTAAGAAATATTATTGAAGCCATTCAGCTGCCCATTAATAATACATTAGTAAATACCATATGATCAAATTTCAGCTTGCAGCTGAGCCAAGTGTTAGCTTAAATACCAGCAATATTTCATTCATGAAGGGTAAGGGTCCTGCTAGTGTCTACATGTATACAGGATGCAGAAAGAAGAAAAAACAGGTCCCAAAATACCTGAAATACTATTATAACATGGCTGAGGAAGCATGGAGAAAGTTTCCCAAATGATCAGAGCACAGAGTATCACAAAAAGTGTGATGGTTCTTCTCTTGACTTTCTCCGAAGCCTAATGGCCCCATGTTTTACTCCACTTGTACAGCCCAGTTAAATCCTGAATTTTGCCAGAAAGGATTCTTCTGATTTCGAGGGCTTCTTCCCTTTACATTCTTTAAAAAGATTAAAAGATAATAATTTAAATCCTTTAGCAATGCCTACTATTTTTTTCTCACTCCCTCAGGGACTGTCACTGATTAGCTCAAAAATCTTAAAAACTTTATATTCCTCTCTGGAGTGGCTTCTCTTTTTGAAGGATGTGTGCTTTTTTTATTACTTCTTAGAAGATCAAACCTTTTCTTTCCAGGAAACTGCCAATATTCTGTTTTATGGGTAACTGTGCTTCGTTACATCTAAATTTACTCTGTTTATAATCAAAAGTCTGTTGTCCAGTTCTTGCATTCTTTTCATCAGTGACTAGGTAACACCCTTCTTGACAAAATAATATTGGTCATACCTGAGAGGAAGCTATTTTTTATTCCCACTTCTAAAAGGAATGAGGCAAAAGCTTTTCTTTTTCTTTTTTTAATATTCTTCAAGTCAAATTAGTGTCTACATACACTTCGGGTTTTTTTATTGGACTGACATAGTACTAGGTCTTCCCATGCCAGGAGAAGTCCTGTAGTAGTGTTCACTAATTTGTATTTCTCATGTAATTAACTCAGTTTTTGAAACTGAGATTCCCTAAAAAATAATAGAAAAAAAACAACCTGGAATTTACAAACAATGCTGCAGTTTGCCTGTTTTACCTATCGAGAAAAAAATAGGTTAAACATTGTTTTATTTTTTGTTTATTGTTATTTGTTATGCTTTCAAGTCTGTATTGTTTTAATTTCCTTCTATTAAGAAAACTTCTGGTTTTACAAATGTCTGTGTATCTGTGTGTGTATGCATCTATATCTAGTAGGTAACGCACTTTTTAACTTGGGGATTTTTGGAGTATCACAAAGGAATTTTTAAGAACTGTTGATATAAAGTCCGTGACATTCAGATTTTAGATAACTCTCAAAGAGACTCTATTAGGGACTGAAAAAAAAATATTTGGATTGATGAAGTAATATATAAAATTAGACCAATAAAATTTTATGGAAGCATAACTGCCCTGACTCAAAAATATACTGCAGATTTAAAATGCTCTCTAAAGGAATTCTTTTTCTTGTTTCCATCTTTTTTTTTTTTTTCAGTTTAATACTATGGCCTACAGATCAGAGCTGAAAATCCAGTCAGTGGTCATATAACTTGACATTGATTGACCTTCTACATTATGTGACCTACATGTAAATAAAATACTTCCAGTCTCAGGCTCTTGGTTTTCTTAGATCAAAAGGCAAAATTCTGTTCAAAACTTGCATTTTTTTTATCATAACTACTAAGTTCTAAATTTTCTCTGCCTTACTGTTCATATCAAACCAAACATACAGAGATGGCATCTTGAATTTTGTCTCAATAAGTACCTTAAGCAGAAAATCCCCTTGGATGCTGTAAAAAAATCCTTGACAGAGAGGTCCCTAAGAGCCTTTTCACCTACCTCAAGGAGTGATGCATTGTGAGACAATGAATAATAGAAACCTTATCACTGGAAAGAATCCTGAAATAGGGGGTTCTTCCTCCAATGTGAGGAAAAATATGTGTATTTCAGCTGCAGATTGCAGGGCAGGAGAATATAATTTATTTATTTTATTTAAACACCTGGTCCTCAGATGAGTGAACACATTGTGTGAATTTTACCCTTTTCTTTTGCAAACTAAAATGATCTCTTTCAAATTTTGAGGAGGCACGTGGACAGAGAAGGTACCCTCTGCTTCATTGCATTTATGAAGCTTGTACTAAACTTGACTCCTGCCTCAGAGAGTAGGGGTACAATTAATTCCCATTAATAAAAAAAAGTCAAGTTATTACTTACATTTGTCTTCACACTCAAAAACAAGGCTTCATTATGAAGACAAACAGGAACAGATATTTAAAACTGCATCAAAATACCCCAAAGTGTTTTCAAATTCCTGTCTTAAAAGAAGGAAAAAAATACCTCAAATAACAAAACATTTAACATGTTGGTTAATAATTTAACCAGAACAAAATCTGCTATATTAAAAATAAAACACAATATCCCTGAGTGTTTTCCAAACATTAAATTAACTATAAATCTGTTGAACATGTTTATACACTATAACTCTTCAGCAAAATAAATGCAAAACTTTACAAATTTACAGATTTTACATAAATCATAAGGTTGGGTGATAAAAGATCAAGAGAGTAAATTTTGAGAGCTTGCAGGACATGGGCAAATATATTCTCCTAACCTGAATTTTAGGATGTCAGCGGTACCTAATTAGTTTGTCTCCTGGAAAAAGCCTTGTAAAATGTTCTAAATACACACTTTTTTGGAGTTCCCCTCAGGTGATTTTGTATACTGCCTGAAAGAGCCATATACAAAGTATACTTTTAGTTGTCTTGAGATGGCTATAATTTTGTTAAAGGATTAATGGATTAACCCCTACTTTTGCTTCTTTAACTCTTCCTGAAGCCAGAATAGATGGTTTATTTTTCAGCTGATGCTCTGTAATTAAATTATAACTTAGCAACCATAACCATTTCTAAAACATTACTCATCCTAAAAGACAGAGTGTTACTGTGTTGGCATAAACTCCTGGAGTACTTCACCTTGATTGATTAAAAACTCTTGTTTTATCCATTGTCCTTAAATATTCTTTCATTCCAGAGAAAAGAACGGCAGCTAATAGACATGGTATCTCACTGCTGTGTGATCGAAGACTAGCTTTTAGGACAAAACATAAATGGAGGTCTAATCTTTCTAGTGCCTTTTAGAGGTACTTAACCTTGGTCTACAAAGAGCATTGAATGAAAAGAATTAGTAATGGAAGAGACTTCACTTGTCCAGTCCTCTGCCAAAGCAAGATTGTTGTCTATAATATACTGTGTTTTTAAGTGTGATGTCCAGTCCAGCCCTAAATTATTCATCAGATCTGTTACTGTTTCCATTATATCCTTAGACATACTAGATTATTTTATACTGTATCTTGGATTTTATTGTGTTTTATTTAATTTTATTCCTGTAATAGCATACTTTGCAACAACTTACACAGTCTTCTTTCCCCTTTTACTTGTACTTCTCAGATGCTTGCTGAGTCAGCCAAGCAACACCAGTGTGATCATTTTTCATGGCTATTCAGGCTGTGAAATAACTCTGCCTTGCATACAAAATCACAGGCTTTTACACCGTGTTGCACTTGAAGGTCAAATTTAATTTACTGTCTACTAAATTCATCAAATGTTATTATGTTCTTACATGTTTCTAATGGTAGAGAGATCTTCTATGCAGCATTATTTTCATATAAGTTATCCAAGACATATTTGTAAATCTGTGCATTTAATGCAGGAAACCTGTGCCAAGGGAGAAAACTGCCCTACACATACTGAGTGAAGTTCTGCTTACTTTTTTGAACTATGTATATTAAACAGCAGAATCTCCTTATCTCTATAGTGAAACTTTATGAAACTTCTCTGTGGTGAAACTTTGCTGTAATCATCACTATAATGCACCTGCCTTTAAATATCTGCAGGTTTTATTGTCCCTCTCTTCAATTGTATATTTTAGGAGATATCTCCTCTTTGTTTTAAATTTCTAACCTAAAATAACCTAACTCTGATTCAGAAAAAGCAGTGAAGAAAGAACACCTTTATACTGTAGTTTAGAAGAACCCATTACTTTTCCTGTCTGTAGTATCATTAGGTCTGCCCACACAAATACAATTGAAATGAAACATCCAGGGAAATTTCATTTGTCCAGGATGGTTATTGGAAGCAGGGTAAGAGAAGAAGAGCTTTGATCTTTCCTAGAGCATTCTGGTCAGTATCCTGGGGTGATATGACTTGAAGGGCTTTAGGCCCTTATCCTGACCGTGTATATGAGGAGTGAGCTGAGGAGAAGGAGGGAAGGCAAGAGGGATGAGAAGCAGCATGCTGGACTTCTTCCAGATGCCACGGTGTCTGAAAGAGAAGACATCTCATTATTAGTTGCAGAAGGTCCTCTGTAAAATGCTAGTACAAGAGAGGAAGCCAAAACTCTGAAAATAAAGCCAACCCCAAAAACAAAAACCCTAAAACAAACACATAAAGCAAGCAAGCAACCAAAAATATTGATTCCATTAATAAACTACAGCATTCCCAATTGCCAGAACCAATAATGCTTAACAGGTACATGCTAGTGAAAACTAACAGCTATGTATTTTTCTCTTCCAGGATAACTCTTTGCAGGGTTTATTAGAGCACAAGCTCTTTTTTAAAAATTGAGAATATCACCACCGATCATGGAGTGCAGCATATGTGGAACATCAAAGCATGAAAAAGCAAAGAAATCTTTCTTTAATAGCCTGCTTCTCTTCACTTATGGACATTTTATAAATAGAATACTCAGCCCTCCTCCTTTTATGCATTAAAAATGCAGAGTTTATGTAGTGCTTGCGCACAGCAGTAGGAAACCTGTTTAATAAAGTAAATTTACCATGCTGACTCAGAGATTTCAGCTATTTTCCAAGTTTTCCGTTCAAGAGATTTTTCACATCAGCTCTCAACATGCTCTTAACAAGTACCGTTTTTTGAGCTGCAGACTGCATATAATTGCCAGTCACTGCAATGAACAATCCTATACTGTATCTGTCCTATAATTGTACATGCCAGCTAGACCTAATTAATAAAAATTCACATTAGAGAGTTTATTATGTAATAGCTAAAAGCAGAATATTCACATTTATTTACA